>JAXLNS010000008.1:4318362-4653362 GCA_037215915.1 Pantherophis vulpinus
TGCGGCTCCTGGTAACAATGGTTGTTCACTCATGGCTTGAATTGTAGAATCGTTTCTTAAATTCCAGGTTTTGGGGAGGAACCGTTGAAAACCATAGTTGCCCAGTTAGTAAGATTGGTGATCTTGCTGGTATCTCAACTTGCAAGAAGCAGAAGATTAAATGGGCCCCCTAATGTCCTTGAGTAAATCACATGCTTGGTCTTTCCTCCTGAGGACGTCCACCTGGGATTCCGAGACTCCTTCAACCTTGTCCGCACTCAGATTCCTGGTTTATTAACGGCTGGAATTGCTATCGAGCTGCGTTCATTAATATCCTCTTAGAGCATTCCTAGCCTCATTTAAAAAGCTGGGAATTAATTAAAGGCATTAATTAAAGCTTTACCGGTCCCCTCTCTGGCCTTGTGACGCTGCCCCAGCGATTTCAGATCGCTGTTTGAAAATCTGGGCTTTAGGTTTGCTCCAGGCACGGAAAACCCCAAAGAAGTAAAAAAAACCCGAATTATTCATTGGATTTTGTTCGTCTTGCAAAAGTAAGATCTGCTTCCTTTCGGCAAGCGGCTTAGGAAGACTTAAGCAACCTTGTGCTGAGCAGGAGATTATATTTAGGTTTTGCAAGTGAGTGTGATTTTGCAGGGAGAGAGTGTCAAGGCTGGGAGGCAGGAACGAACATGTGCAGGGAGTCCTCGATTTACAACACTTTGTTTAGGGACCGTTCAAAGTTACAGCGACGCTGAGCAAAGTGACTTGCGGCCATGGTTGACGCAACCTGTCACAGCCTTCCCGCGGTCACGCGAATCAAACGGAGCAAATGGCCCGTATTTATGACGGTTTGCCGTGTCCCGGGGTCACTTGATCCCCTTTTGTGACCTTCCCGACGAGCAAAATCAACGGGGGAAACCAGAGTCGCTTCACAATCGTGTCACTAACTGAACAGCTGCCGCAATTCACTTTTAACGACCGTGGAAAGATTGCAAAATGGGTCATTGCTCAGCCTCCCAAACTTTCAGGGACGGTGCCACAAAGTTCGCAAGGAGGAAAATAATCAGATTTTGCCACCAGAATGTTGAGACTCAGAGAGAGAGAGAGAGAGAGAGAGAGAGAGAGAAAGAAAGAGAGAGAAAGAGAGAGAAAGAGAAAGAAAGAGAAAGAGAGAGACAGAGAGAGAGAAAGAGAAAGAGAGAAAGGAGAGAGAGAGAAAGAGAAAAAAAGAGAAAGAGAGAGAAAGAGAAAGAAAGAAAAAGAGAGAGACAGAGAAAGAGAAAGAGAGAAAGAGAGAAAAAAGAGAGAAAGAGAGACAGAGAGAGAGAAAGAGAAAGAGGAGAGAGAGAGAAAGAGAAAAAGAGAGAGAAAGAGAAAGAGAGAAAGAAAGAGAGAGACAGAGAAAGAGAAAGAGAGAGAGAAAAAGAGAAAGAGAGAGAAAGAGAGAGAGACAGAGAGACAGAAAGAGAGATTATTTTTTATACAATAAAAAAAAAATAATGATTGAAAAAAAAGAAGAAGTTGGATCTCTCTTTAATGGATCTTCCGTCCATTACTTCTGGTTCTGCTCTCAGGTGCTCTGGAGCAGGGGTCACCAACTTTTCAGACCTCAGGGACCACTGCATTCAGAATTTTAAATCCCGCGGACCACTAAGATGAATTTTAAAAAAAAGATAAATAGTATTTAGTGCAATATAAAAAAATGCAAATAATTTTTCTATGGACCACCAAAATTTTCTTGCGGTCCACCAGTGGTCCATGGATCACCAGTTAGTGACTGCTTCTCTGGAGAATAAGTTGACCCTTTCTTTGTGAGAGCCCTCAAATCCCGGAAGATGCTCTCGTATCGCCCCTCGTCCTTCTCTTTCCTAGTTCCCTCAATTGTTCCTCATATGGTTTGACCTCTAGACCAGTAGTGGGTTTCAAATTTTTTTACTACTGGTTCTGTGGGTATGGCTTGGTGGGCGTGGCATGACTTGGTGGGCGTGGCAGGGGAAGGATACTATAAAATCTCCATTCCCACCCCACTCCAGGGGAAGGATACCGCAAAATCCCCATTTCCTCCCGATCAGCTGGGACTCGGGAGGCAGAGAATAGATGAGGGCGGGGCCAGTCAGAGGTGGTATTTACCGGTTCTCCGAACTACTCAAAATTTCCGCTACGGGTTCGCCAGAACTGGTCAGAACCTCCTGAAACCCACCTCTGCTCCAGACCCCCTGATCATCATTGTTGCTCTCCTCTGCACTCACGTTAGAGTCTTGGGTGATGGAACCTCTGTTTTATGCCCCTTCCGTCTGTCTCGGAAACAGGTCTATAACCTGACTCAGGAGTTTTTCCAGAATGGTAAACCAGTCAATGCCGACAGCAAGAATAGCGTGGGGATCTTCACGCGAGATGTCGTGCGTAAACGCATCGAGGCCGATCAAGACGACTCGGAGACGATCAAGAAGCTGAAGCTCGCCATGATCCAGCAATACCTGAAAGTAAGGAGGGGATGGGAGCCAATTGAGTGTTGGGGCCTGAAGCACCAGGCCGAAAAGACTACAGCTCCCAGAATTCCCCCAATATTTTATGATTGACAGCAGTTTAGGTTTAGGTTTATATACCTAAGGGTGGATTTATATACCGCCCTTCTCCCGAAGGACTCAGGGCGGTGAAAACCAAAGATAAAACACATACAATATAAAATTTAAAAACAATTTAAAACATATTAAACAAATTTGGCCCATACTAATTAAAACACCCCTTTTTAAAAAAACAAATTAAAATTAAGCAATTAAAAAGAGTTAGGCCAGCCCAGCTTGTTGGAATAAAAAAGTCTTGAGGGCACGGCGGAAAGTGCGTAAATCCGGGATCCTCCGTATCTCCGGGGGGAGCTCGTTCGAAAGGGCAGGTGCCCCCACTGAGAAGGCTCTCCCCCTGGGGGCCGCCAGTCGACACTGTTTGACCGACGGCACCCTGAGGAGCCCCTCTCTGTGGGAGCGTACTGGCCGGTGGGAGGCTCTCGACGGCAGAAGGCGGTCTCGTAGGGCTGGAGAGGTCTACAGTTTGTGGTCCAAACTTAAGTTTTCACATCGGTGAAAGCTGCCATACATCGAATTTTGAGCTACACGTCATATAGTGTAGGTCAAAGCTTGATGGTGCCCAAGAACAAGCTGTTTTTATTATTATTATTATTATTATTAGTCATATTTCTATGCTGCCCACTCTCCGAGGACTCTGGGCGGCTTACACCAAAGACAGTATACTAAATAGCATATTGCCCCCAACAATCTGGGTCCTCGTTTTACCCACCTCGGAAGGATGGAAGGCTGAGTCAACCCTGAGCCGGTGAGATTTGATCCGCTGATCTGCTGAACTAGCAGTCAGCTGAAGTAGCTGCAGTACTGCACTCTAACCACTGCGCCACTTCGGCTCATGTTTGGTTGGCCACCATAAGTTCCTCATGCTTGTAGGTTAGAAATCTGGGCCATAACATCTCATACTGTGTTTTCCTGAAAATAAGACCCTGTCTTATATTTTTTTGAACCCCAAAATAAGAGTTTGGGCTTATTTTCGGGGAGGTCTTATTATTTTGGAGCATGTGGAGCAGGACGGGGCTCCTCTTGCCATCTTACCTGATCTTTACCTGATTACCTGGTGGCGCAGTGGATTAAACTGCTGCTGTAAAAGTAGCACTTAGCTGCCAGCTGCCTGCAATTACTGCAAGTTCAATTCTCACCAGGCTCAAGGTTGACTCAGCCTTCCATCCTTCCGAGGTAGGTAAAATGAGGACCCGGTTTGTGGGGGCAATAAGCTGACTTTGTATAAAAAAGAAGACTGCTCAGGGGGGGCCCAAAAAGCCCTACTAAGCAGGTATATACAAAAGTATGAAGGCTATTGCTTAATGCATTGTAAGCCGCCCTGAGTCTCCGGAGAAGGGCGGCATATATAAATCGAGCTAATAAATAAATAAATAAATAAATAAATAAATAAATAAATAAATAAATAAATAAATAAATAAATATAAAATAAAATAAAATAAAAGGCGGCATATATAAATCAAACTAATAAATAAATAATAAATAAATAAATAAAATAAAATAAAATAAAATAATAAAATAAAATAAAATAAAATAAAATAAAATAAAATAAAATTAATTAATTAATTTCCAGCTCTGTCTCCCTAACCCTAACCAGAGGAAATGGCAGGAACTGAGCATGCGGTTAAATATTTTTGGGGAGGGCTTATTTTTGGGGGAGGGTTTATTTTGGGGAGCGGGGGCTTAGCACATGTGCTCAAAAGCCTGATTGGGCTTATTATCAGGAGACGTCTTATTTTCCAGGCAACGCGGTAAAGACATCGTGTCTTATGCCAACCCGTTGGCCAATGGTCAACTGTGTTAGGTTGGTAAGATGTAGTCTGGAATCGTGAATAAAGGCATGAGATCAGAAGTTGGGAGGATGGTGAGGTCTGGTCTTTTTTCAGCCATGAAGCCGGCTGGGTAACCTTGGACCAGTTCTTCTGTCTCAGCTGTCAGCGTTCTAGAAAAACCCCAACTCCAAGTAAAGACGCGGAAGCAACCATTTTCCAAAGTTCTCTTTACTAGAATAGGCAAACTGGCACATCTGGGAAAACGCGAATCTGAAAAGCCCGAGTTTTCCCCTCAGTAAGTCAAACCCCCCAAAACCATCCCCTTTTCCCCCCAGTCGATCACATGCTCCAATCAACGTCCGTTCCATCTCGACCCCAGCCCCCTGACCACTCCTTCTCCAGATGCTGGATCGCCCTGACCTTGACCGACAGGAAGAATGCTATTATGTCTACTAACAACCCTTCTCCTTAATCCCACCCCCCTCCTACTTTGCCACACATGAGAAGGTGGCAGCCAGGGTGGATAAAAATCAATGATTTTTTTAAAAAAAATCAAAAAAATCGGATTGTTTTGATTTAAATCGGATTTTTTTGATTTAAATCGGATTTTTTTGATTTTTATCGAATTTATTTTAATAAAAAACTTTTGGGGTAAAAATCTATCGTAAGATAGTTTTCTATTTAAGATACATAAATAATTTAGTTTATTCAGCATGAAATGGAGCTTAGTTATGTAGCAGGAGGCTGTATATTCTGCAACACTGGGACTATCGGTGAGTCAACAGTGGGTCAAAGGAGTAGCAGAGATGACAGTTGCTCTTTAAAAATTATGATTTAAATCGAGTTGATTTAAATCAAGTCTTTTTACTAGTGATTTAAATCGTGATTTGAATTGTGATTTAAATCAACTCGATTTAAATCAAATCCACCCTGGTGGCAGCATTGAAGCTTCCGGCCTAATATGGCTTCCAAAGCTGACAGGCGTCCCCCCCCCCCCCCGAAGAAAGAACCACATCTTGAAAAATAAAGCAGACAAAACACAAAAGAAGGGGTTAAAAGAAGCCCTAGAAGAAAAAGACCAGGTCAAAGGGCTTCTATGTTATGCTTCCCAGAAAATGCAAAGACTTGTCCAGGCGCTCACCAAGAGTCAAAATTGACTTGAAGTCATCACCACCAACAAAATGATGATGGTGGAGGAGGAGGAGGAGAAGGAAGAATGCGATTGGCTTGAGAAGACAAAATTTCAGTCTTCTTCAGTTTGCATCCTAGATCTAAAAGTCTGTAAAGATTCTCCATCATCCAGGTCCTGGTTGGAGGTAACTTGATTTTTCTTTTGAAGATGTTTCCCTTCTCATCCAAGAAGCTTCTTCTATAAATCCTGCTGTTCCTCACTATCCCGTCAGAGCTGAAGAAGCTTCTTGGATGAGAAGCGAAACGTCTTCCAAGAAAAAAAACAAAGAACATCCAGTTGGCTCCTGAAAAAGCACCTTTGGGACTTCCTAGATCCGTGGTGGCAAACCTATGGCACGCGTGCCACAGGTGGCACGCGGAGCCATATCTGTGGGCACGCGAGCCGTTGCCCTAGCTCAGCTCCAGTGTGCATGCGCGCGCTGCCGCCCTTCCCCTCCCAGGAGTCTCCACGTGGCCCATTTTGGATGCCAGGTAAGTACAGGGCTCGCTCAGAGGCCCTGGGAGGGCGTTTTCGGCTTCCGGAGGACCTCCAGGGGGATGGGGGAGGCTGTTTTCACCCTCCCCAGGCTCCAAGAAAGCCTCTGGAGCCTAGGGAGGGTGAAAAACGGGCCTACCGGAAGTCTGGAAATGGGCCGTTTCCGGCCTCCGGAGGCTTCAGGAAGGCCTGCTAGGCCCAAAACGGGGCACCGGGGGAATCATGCACACATGCGCGGGGAAGCATGGGGGGGCTCAGTGCATGCGGAGGGGGTGGGGCGCAGCGGGGGCATTGAATTATGAGTGTGGGTACACGCATGCACGAAACCCCCCCCACTCCCCCTGCTTTTGGCATGCGACGACAAAAAGGTTAGCTAGCATTGTCCTAGATCAAGTTCTCTTGACATGAAAACCAGTTGGAAACTCAAGAGACCAGACTGAGGAAGTCTGTAATCGGGACAAAACCACTAAATACGTCAATAGGACATAATGTATGGGAAAAATGAGACATGTCTATAACTGATGGCGAACCTATGGCACATGTGCTGGAAGTGGCACGCAGAGCCATCTCTCCGGGCACACGAGCCATCGCCCGTTGCTCTTCCAGGTTGCAGCGTGCCCGCCAGCTGGTCTTCATGTGTACCGGAGTGCCAGAAACCGGAAGATCATCTTCCCGGCGTGCGCATGTGCAGCAGGAGGCTGCTCTTCCGGTTTACTGCACGCCCGCCGGTGCGGGTGCTGCCATTTCGGCACTCATTGCTGAAAAGGTTCGCCAACGCTGTTCTATATTGTTCTCTAACCTTCACGGCTTCCAGAAAGGTGGACTTCAACTCCCAGAATTCACCACAGCTGAGCGACAGCTGAGAATTCTGGGCATTGGCCTTCACATTTGGAAGTTGACCCTGTAGGGCAGGGGTGTCAAACTCAAGGCCTACAGGCCAGATCTGGTCCGCGGGGCAGTGGTGAAATCCAAATTTTTTTACTACCGGTTCTGTGGGTGTGGCTTGGTGGGCGTGGCAGGGGAAGGATATTGCAAAATCCCCATTCCCACCCCACTCTGGGGCCAGCCAGAGGTCCTATTTGCTGGTTCTCTGAACTACTCAAAATTTCCGCTACGGGTTCTCTAGAACCTGTCAGAACCTGCTGGATTTCATCTCTCCTGCGGGGTGCTTAAATCGGGCCTGTAGGGCCGCCCTGAAAATACTAAAGGACTTGCCCGCGGTGCCTCTGCCAGCCAAAAACGGCTGCGCAGCCCATTTTCAGCCTCCCCAGCCTCCAGCAGCACTGTGCTGGCCAAAAATGGGCCACACGGTGACTCTGCGTGGCCCGTTTTTGGCTGGCAGAGTGTTGCAGGAGACGTCCGTCCCATTTCCCCCCCACTCCCCGACCCCCCAGCCCGCGGAGGAGAACTGCTGATCCGGCCCTTGAAGAAATCCAGTTTGACACCCCTGCTAGTAGGGCAACATTGGCCTATACCCAGTGGTGGGATTCAAATAATTTAACAACCAGTTCTTTGCCCTAATGACTGGCTGGGTGGGTGTGGCTATGGTGGGCGTGGCCAGGGGATGTGATAGGCAGCACTCGGCCTCCTGCACCCCCCTGGGAGCCAAAATGGGGCATGTTCTTAAGGGGCTTTTGGCACTCGACACATGTGGGGACTCCTGGAAGGGGCGGGGCGAGAAGAGGTGGAGCTAGCCAGCAATTTAACTACCGATTCGCCCAAACCGGCTGAATCCCACCACTGCCTATACCCCTGAAGGTTGTCAGGTTGGGAAGGAAAGACTTCCACTCATGTTCTTCCATCCGGGAGAAGAACATCCTAACGAAAATATCTTCCATTATCGTTTCTTCTGGAGCAGGTGGAAAGTTGTGAGAGCAGCTCTCACAGCATGGATGAAGTCTCTCTCAGCGAATTTGGGGAGTGGACCGAGATCCCCGGAGCCCATCACATCATCCCTTACGGCTTCATGAAGATTGTGGAGATCCTCTCCCGTTCCATCCCAGAGTCGGTCATCCACCTGAACAAGCCGGTCAAATGTATCCACTGGAACCAGTCCATCAGCAAGGAGATCGAGCAAGTGGCCGACCACAACGAGGAGCACCTGGAGGAAAACGCAGGGTACAGCGTCCTGGTGGAGTGCGAAGACTGCGAGTTCATCTTGGCGGACCACGTCATTGTGACGGTCTCCTTGGGGGTCCTGAAGAAGCGCCACGAGGAGATGTTCTACCCGCCGTTGCCTGAAGAGAAAGTGCTGGCCATCCAGAAGCTGGGCATCAGCACCACCGATAAGATCTTCCTGGAATTTGAGACGCCCTTCTGGAGCCCCGAATGCAACAGCATTCAGTTCGTTTGGGAAGACGAAGCGGAAGCCGAGAGCCTCACCTATCCAGAAGAGCTGTGGTATAAGAAGATCTGCAGCTTTGATGTCCTCTACCCGCCGGAGCGTTACGGCCACGTCTTGAGTGGCTGGATCTGTGGCGAGGAGGCCCTCATCATGGAGAAGTACGATGATGAAACAGTCGCAGAGACCTGCACGGAGATGCTTCGCAAATTTACAGGTCTGTGGTCCTTCCCTTTGGGATCTAGAAGGTGGATCTAGAAGTTGGGGTGGAGAACGAAGCACTGATCGGTATTGCAGGTCCCCATTGTGGCTCTCCCTGAACTTGATCATGGTGCTGAGCCATGATCAGTCATGGGGCCAAGGCTTAGGTAGATGCTTCCAAGGAGTCTCCTGCAGACTTTCGTCATTGTGGGAGGAGCCACATCCCATTTATGGTGGGACCAAGGCAGGGGTAGGTGCTTCCAAGAAGGTCTGTTCAGAACTTCATCATTGTTGAAGGAGTCACATCTCATTTATGATGGGTCCAAGGTCCCATCATTAACAACATCCCATTTATGGTGCTACCAAGGCAGGGGTAGGTGCTTCCAAGAAGTTCCGTTCAGAACTTCATCATTGTTGAAGGAGTCACATCTCATTTATGATGGGTCCAAGGTCCCATCATTAACAACATCCCATTTATGGTGCTACCAAGGCAGGGGTAGGTGCTTCCAAGAAGGTCTGTTCAGAACTTCATCATTGTTGAAGGAGTCACATCTCATTTATGATGGGTCCAAGGTCCCATCATTAACAACATCCCATTTATGGTGCTACCAAGGCAGGGGTAGGTGCTTCCAAGAAGTTCCGTTCAGAACTTCATCATTGTTGAAGGAGTCACATCTCATTTATGATGGGTCCAAGGTCCCATCATTAACAACATCCCATTTATGGTGCTACCAAGGCAGGGGTAGGTGCTTCCAAGAAGTTCCGTTCAGAACTTCATCATTGTTGAAGGAATCACATCCCATTTATGATGGGATCAAGATGAAGGAAGGTGCTTCCAAGGAGTCTCCTGCAGAACTTAATTGTTGTGGGAGGAGTCACATCTCATTTATGATGGGTCCAAGGTCCCATCATTAACAACATCCCACTTATGGTGCTACCAAGGCAGGGGTAGGTGCTTCCAAGAAGTTCCGTTCAGAACTTCATCATTGTTGAAGGAGTCACATCCCATTTTTGATGGGATCAAGATGAAGGAAGGTGCTTCCAAGGAGTCTCCTGCAGAACTTAATTGTTGTGGGAGGAGTCACATCTCATTTATGATGGGTCCAAGGTCCCATCATTAACAACATCCCATTTATGGTGCTACCAAGGCAGGGGTAGGTGCTTCCAAGAAGTTCCGTTCAGAACTTCATCATTGTTGAAGGAGTCACATCCCATTTTTGATGGGATCAAGATGAAGGAAGGTGCTTCCAAGGAGTCTCCTGCAGAACTTAATTGTTGTGGGAGGAGTCACATCTCAATTATGGTGGGAGCAAGAGAAATGTAGATGCTTCTAAGGAGTTCAGGCAGAATTTCATTATTGTGGGAGGAGTCCCATTCCGTTTATGATGGTTTAGGTAGGTAGTTCCAAGGAGTCTCATGAAGAACGTAAACATTGTGGGAGGAGCCACGTCTCATTTAAGGCAGATGTAGGTGCTTCCAAGGAGTTCCAAGCAGAACTTTCTCATTGTTGAAGGAGTCACGTCCCATTTATGATGGGACCAAGATAAAGGTAGGTGCTTCCAAGGAGTTTTTCGAAGGAGAAGGAAAAACTGAAGGGACACTTCTTTTGAATTAAGCTCTAATTCTAATAACTACAGATGGATAGATCAAGATTCTTTTCCTGGAATTAAGATGGAAGCCATTGATCGTCATTGTCGTCTTCTGTTATGTTGCTTGGACTTCGCTTGTTTAGTGAACAACTGGATTTTTGATGAAAGTATAGCGTCAGGTTTCGAGGTCGTCTCAAGTAATAATATGTGCTGACATATAGTTTACATCAGGAGTGTCAAACTGGATTTCAACAGCCGGATCAGCATTGTAGTTCTCCGCCGCGGGCTGGTGTGGGGGGGACAGGAAGCTGGGGGGGGGGGGAGACCAGGGGTGCGTTCTACTTACCTTTACTACCGGTTCGCAACAGGTGCACATGCGCGAGCTTGCTTTGCTCGTGCGCGCCCATGCATGGCTTCTGCACATGCGCAGATCGTTAATTGTGACATCCGGGTGGGTGGGCGGAGCCTCCTGCCGCTTTTACTACTGGTTCACAGGAACCGGAAAGAACCGGAAGCAACCTACCACTGGGGGAGACGGGACGGATGCCTTCTGCAGCCCCCTGCTGGCCAAAATGGGGCACAGCAGTGGTAGGTTTCAAAAGTTTTTACTACCGGTTCTGTGGGCATGGCATGGTGGGCGTGGCAGGGGAAGGATACTGTAAAATCTCCATTCCCACCCCACTCCAGGGGAAGGTTACTGCAAAATCCCCATTTTCTCCCGATCAGCCGAGACTTGGGAGGCAGAGAATATATGGTGGCGGGGCCAGCCAGAGGTGGTATTTACTGGTTCTCCGAACTACTCAAAATTTCCGCTACCGGTTCTCCAGAACTGGTCAGAACCTGCTGAAACCCACCTCTGGGGCACCTCAAAGAATACAGCACACACAAAGTTTGTACAAAACGTAATTTACTAAAATAACTCAGTCTTTTTCAAAACAAAGGCTGTTAATAAACTTTCTTAACAGCCTACAGGAAACCAAAGAGAAAGTAATCACAATCTTACTAAGGTTGGCAGAAAGCCCAGAAACAATTTGCAGAGAATCCAGGCGCGAAGTAGAGTGAACTAAAGTTGTTCCCTACAAATTGCTTCAGTCGGCGTTCCTCCTTAAATAGGCTAAAGGAGTGGCCAATTAGCCCCAAGCCTTACTCTCGAGGAGACCTCCTCCTGAGGAGCCACTCCTGCCTTTTGGCAGCTCTGCGCGCTCGTGCATCGAAAAGAGGCTCCTCCTCTTCGTTCTCTTCACTTAAAGGAGCTTCTGGAGGTTCTGAAGGCCCCGGCTGAATCTCTGCCTCTGGCACCACATCTTCTCCAGCCTCCTCATTGTCCTACTTGAGTGCCAGCTGCATAGCCTGCTGGCGCAACATCACACCAGGCTCCTCGCTGTCAGAGTCAGCTACAATCCGCACAGGCCGCTGACGGGCCACAACAGTGTGTGTGTGTGTGTGTGTCCCGTCTGCCCCATTTTCGGCCTAAAGGCCTCCTGCAGCAATTTACCAAGGGGCGTGTGAGCGGTCCCATGTGGCCCGTTTTCAGCCTCCTCAGCCTCCAGCAGCACTCCGCCAGCCAGAAACGCGCCCTATGGACGCCTCTGCGCAGCCTCTTTTTGGCCGGCAGAGTGCTGCAGGAGGCCGGGGAGGCTGAAAACAGGCTGCGGGGGCTGGCCGAAGCACCACAGGCTGGTCCTTTGATATTTCCAGGCCAGCTCCGCAGGCCGGATTTAAGCACCCCTCAGGCTGGATGCGGCCTGTGAGCCTTGAGTTTGACACCCCTGGTCTACCTACTTCAAACCAAATTTCACAAATGTACTGCTTGATGTCTCACCCTCATCTCCTCCCCCAGTAATTTCTTAACCTGGTTTGGGAATGTCGGCTAGCTTTTCAAATTATTTACCAACATTACATGCAGTTCTTGTGTTTGCAGAATAGAAATATGAGTGAGTCATAGGTTACACCTAAGTCAGGCTCTTGAGAGGTATTTTCTGTTGATCCGTCTAATTTGTGTTTCCGTTTGAAGACGCTGGCAGCAATTTTCCCCAAGCAGAAAAACCAGTTTTAGGATAATTGTTTTGGCTTGTTACCCTGTGGGTTTTTTTCCTTTAACCTGGGCATGACCGTAAATAAATGGTTAGTTAACTCTGCAACCGTCATCCGAAGGAATGTGATACTTTTTAATAATATTTATTTAACCGTTTGGCCCCAGATTCCTCTTGATTTTTCCGTTTTAAGTTTTATTAATTTTCTACTATGACATTTAATGAGTGCTTAATAAACATCATGTTCTGGGTTATTTTTTTTGCTGAACAATACAAATTATATTCCTAATCTTTATCCCTTTTTTCCAGCCATTTGTAAAATAAATTCCATGTTTGATAGTATTCTGTATCTTCTTTCTGTTTGATCTTCGACGTAAATCTGTCCATTTCTGCACAGTCCCAGTATCTTCTTAATTATCTCTTCATAGGATGGTATTTCTTCATTTTCCCAATGCTGAGCGAATACAATCCTCACTGCTGTTAATCCATGCAATATTAAATACAGGAGTGGCCAAAATTGTGGAAACCTTTTGGGAAAAGTGTATTTTTGAGGTTTGATGGCTAATAACACCACTTTTTTTTTTGGAGTTTCAAGATAATCCTATTCCACTGCTGGAATGGCCTGGGAATAGCCCAGACCTTCACCCAATGGAAAATCTATGGATCCGACTAAAGAAAGTTGTTAGTCAGAAGCGACCCAGCAATAAAACCCAGTTAATCGAAGCAATCCTTCAATCTTGGTTTCATATTAGAACAGCTACAGAACTAAAAGACTTGGTTCACTCCATGGGAAGACGTTGTAAGGCCGTCATTAATGCTAAAGGTTACCCAACTAAGGATTAACTGACATAGGGATCATTTTTGGGACCAACGATGCCCTTGAAGTGATGTCCCGGTGCCTGGAGGCCGTGCGGATCTGGATGGGGAGGAATAGGCTCAGGCTCAACCCATCCAAGACCGAGTGGCTGTGGTTTCCGACGTCCCGATATAGTCAGTTGGTGCCATCGCTGACTATTGGGGGCGAATCATTGGCCCCCACGGAGAGGGCGCGCAACTTGGGCGTCCTCCTGGATTCACGGCTGTCTTTAGAAGAGCACCTGACGGCCGTGACCGGGAGGATTTTTTATCAGGTTCGCCTGATTCGCCAGTTGCGTCCCTTTCTGGATCGGGACTCCTTACGCACAGTCACTCATGCCCTCGTCACCTCCCGCCTGGACTATTGTAACGCTCTCTACATGGGGCTCCCCTTGAGGAGCACCCGGAGGCTCCAACTGGCGCAGAGTGCGGCCACGCGGGTGGTAATGGGAGCGACATGGCATTCCCATGTAACACCTCTCCTGCGCGAGCTGCACTGGCTCCCGGTGGTCTTCCGGGTGTGCTTCAAGGTTTTGGTTACCACCTTTAAAGCGCTCCATGGCTCAGGACCTGGGTACTTGCGGGACCGCCTACTACCACCAATAGCCTCCCACCGGCCGGTTCGCTCCCATAGAGAGGGGCTCCTCCGGGTGCCATCAGCCAAACAATGTCGACTGGTGGCCCCCAGGGGGAGAGCCTTCTCTGTGGGGGCACCTACTATCTGGAACGAGCTCCCCCAGAGATACGGAGGATCCCGGATCTGCGCACCTCCCGCCGCGCCTTAAAGACCTTTTTATTTCACCAGGCGGGCCTGGCCTAATTTTCTCCCTCTTTTATAAAAGATTTTTAATTTTTTAATATTTTTTAGTATTTTATATATTCAAATTTTAAAATTGATTTTAAATTGATTGGGGTTTTAATTTGTCTGGGCCAAAACTATTTAATTTGATTTTAATTCCACTTTTAAATTTTGTATGTATGTATTTTATTGTTTGGCTGTGCACCGCCCTGAGTCCTTCGGGAGTAGGGCGGTATAGAAATCAAATCAAATCAAATCAAATAAATAAATTTTTGTCTATCGTTTTTTCTATGTGTTTCACTTTTCTTCTTTATACTGTAACTGCTCTTCTAATAGCAAATCCTTCCTAAAAGTTATTGCATTACATTCTTGATTAAATTATTTTTCCATTGATATATAACTTTATGGTACTACTCAAAAAAAAAAAAGTGATATTATTAGCTAGTATTAGAAAATACACTTTTCCCCAAAAGTTTCCACAATTTTGGCCACTACTGAATACACTTCGTTTATCAATTTTTTTCTGGTACTATACCTAATAAAAAAAAGTTCAGGTTTAAGACCTATATGTTTTCCAAGATTTCTCTTGATTTTTAACTACTGTACATTAATCCAGCTCTCTACAACAAAAATTTCAGAGTTGCTAGAATAATCTCTTGGAGCCCGGCATTTCTGTTCTTAAGCGAGACATTCGTTAAGTGAATTTTGCCCCTATCTTATGACCTCTCTTGCCACAGTCATTAAGTGAGTCACTGCAGTTGTTACATTAGCAACGCGGCGATTAAGCGAATCTGGCTTCCCCGTTGACTTTGCTTGTCAGAAGGTCGCATAAGGGACTCTGCGACCGTCATAAATACGAGTCAGTTGCCAAGGGTCTGAATTTTGATCATATGACCATGTGGATGCCACAAGGGTCATAAGTGTGAAAAATGGTCATCAGTCACATTTTTCAATGGCGTTGTAACTTCGCACGGTCACTAAACAAACTGTTGTAAGTCGAGAACTACTGTATTTTTCGGAGTATAAGACGCACCTACCTTTTTGGGTGAGGAAAAGAAGAAAAAGAAATCTCCCTCTGTCTCTGCCTCTGAGCAATTTTGCCTCCTTGCAGCAAACAGCCTGCTTTTACTTTCATTTTCGTTTTCAGCATAGCTTGATTAGCACAAGGGGGAAAAAAATCTGCTCCAGCAATTTACAGGTTGTAGAAAAAATGCTTTTAAAAGCTTCTGACGATCCCAGCTGAGCCACACGATCATCAGAGGCTTTTTTTTTACTTTTAAAAGCATTTTTTCGGCCGAAGAGGTTGTAGAAAAAAATGCTTTTAAAAGCCTCTGACGATCCCAGCTGAGCCGTTGGGATTGTTAGAGGCTTTTTTTTTTTAACTTTTAAAAGCATTTTTTTGACCAAAGAGCTGGGCATGGAGGGGAGGGGCGCAGGGATTTTTGCTACGGGTTCTCCGAACCACCCGCCACCATCGCTACCGGATCGGGTGATCCGGTCCAAACCGGGAGCATTTCACCCTTGATTCAGAACTAACAGTAGACATTCATTGGTGCTAAGGCGGATTTCTCAGGGAGCAAACATCTTCCTGCTAGAAAATCAAAGCCAAAAGAAGAAGTCTTATATTTAAGATTCGAATTTGAGGGCTATATTTTTTTTTGTTACCAGCTTCCACAATCTCCTTTTTTCATTTTAGGGAATCCAGACATTCCGAAACCTCGGCGGATCCTTCGATCCTCTTGGGGCAGCAACCCCTATTTCCGCGGCTCTTACTCCTACACGCAAGTTGGGTCGAGCGGAGCAGATGTGGAGAAACTCGCGAAACCCTTGCCTTACACAGAGAGTTCCAAAACAGTGGTAGGTATTAGCACGGCTGATGATGTTGCCTAGTTGGGTGATTAAAGGCCTGCAAGATAGTTATCAAGCTCAGAGGGTACCCAGGACCCCACAGTCCTCCTCCTCCTCCTCCTCCTCCTCCTCCTCCTCCTCTCAGCAAACCACACTCCCTTCTAGCACTGATAATGTTACCTAGTTAGATAATAAAACGTCTGCAAGAAAACAATCAAGCTCAGAGAGCACTAAGGACCCCACAGTTCTCCTCCTCCTCCTCCTCCTCCTCCTCCTCTTAGAATGTTATTTGTTAAATTTGATGCTGCCCATCTCGGTATCCAAAGTGATTTTGGGCATCTTTTAAGGCCATAAAAGTATAAATGTGAAAGTATTAACAAAATTAATAACAATATATCAGAAAATATACAGAACATCATAATTTTTATTTATGTATTTATTTTTAATTTGTTTTAAATTTATTGGGATTTTAATTGTCGTGGGCCAATATTATTTAATTTGGTTTTAAATTGTTTTTAACTTTTGTATTTCTGTATTTTATCTTGTGCCCGTTCACTGCCCTGAGTCCTTCGGGAGTAGGGCGGTATACAAATTTAATAAAACTAAACTAAACTATATCCTGCCTTTATTACTTTATACATAGTTCAAGGCAGCAAACATACTTGATACTCCTTCCTCCCCCTATTTTCCCCACAAGAACAGCCCTGTGAGGTAGGTTAGGCTGAGAGAAAGTGAGTAGCCCAAAAGTCACCCAGCCAACTTTTATGCCTAAGGCAGGACTAGAACTCACGGTCTCCTGGTGATTGGCGCAAAGGCACCCAGCTGGCTTCCATGCCTAAGGCAGGACTAGAACTCACCGTCTCCTGGTGATTGGCCGAAATTCACCCAGCTGGCTTTCATGCCTAAGGCGGTACTAGAACTCACCGTCTCCTGGTGATTGGCCGAAATTCACCAAGCCGGCTTTCATGCCTAAGGCGGTACTAGAACTCACCGTCTCCTGGTGATTGGCCGAAATTCACCCAGCCGGCTTTCATGCCTAAGGCGGTACTAGAACTCACCGTCTCCTGGTGATTGGCTGAAATTCACCCAGCCGACTTTCATGCCTAAGGCGGTACTAGAACTCACCATCTCCTGGTGATTGGCCGAAAGTCACCCAGCCGGCTTTCATGCCTAAGGCAGGACTAGAACTCACCGTCTCCTGGTGATTGGCCAAAAGTCACCCAGCTGGCTTTCATGCCTAAAACGGGACTAGAACTCACAGCTTCCTGGTTTTTAGCCTTGTGCCTTCACCACTAAACCAGACTAGATCTTCTGACATATCTTCTCACTGTGGAGGAATCTAGAACAAATGAATATTTTCTGAAGTTATTATTTCCAGTGTCCTCTTGGTTCCTGAAAAGTAACATGATAGAATTTGTGTTCCAATGTGAAGTAATGTGTGATATAATACAGGTAGTCCTCGATTTACGACCACAACGGACCCCCCCAATATTTCTGTTGCTAAGTGAGACATTGGTTAAGGGAGTTCGGCCCCATTTTACGACCTTCCTCGCTGCAGTTGTCAAGCGAGCCACTGCCATTGTTAAGTGAGTCAAACGGTTATTAAGTGAATCTGGTTTCCTCATGGAAGTCGCAAAAGGGGATCGCGTGACCCCGGGACTCTCCGACCGTCATAAATACGAGTGGCCAAGCCTCGGAATTTTGATTATGTGACCGCGGGGATGCCGCAACGGTCGTAAGTGTGAAAAATGGACCCAAGTTGCTTTTTTCAGTTGCCGTTGTAACTTTGGTCGCTAAATGAACCGTTGTAAGCCGAGGACTACCCGTCGTGTTATTGTTTCGTGAAACATTTCTTAAGACCTTTCTCTGTTTTTCCTCTTTCTGGCTGGATCTCCAGCCTAAGCAGGTGATGTTTTCGGGCGAGGCCACGCACAGGAAGTACTACTCTACTACCCATGGTGCTTTGCTGTCTGGCCAGAGGGAGGCGGCTCATCTGACCGAAATGTACCAAGATCTTCTGTCCTGCAAGAATTGAGAAGCCGGGGATAAACTACAGAAGAAGATCTTTTAAACTTTTAATTCCATTCACTGTTTGCGCATCTAAACCAAACTTTCCTTTTTTTCTCTCCTTTCTTTTTTTTTTTAAAAAAACTTGGATCCTAAGGAACATTTTTATCTTTTTATATGACAAAAAAAAAAAAAAAAGTCTTTGCTATTTTAATCCCTAGTTGGTGGACCGTAGTTTTGTTTCCACGTACTGTATTGTTAACAGGAAAGGATGCTCCTTCAGCCCTGGGCACAGGTGGATTCCTCGTGTCCCACTTTTTCTCACCTCGGGGGGAGATTTCTCTCCGTCTCCTCTTTCTTTCTTTCTTTCTTTTTCTTTCTTTCTTTCTTTCTCTCTCTCTCTCTCTCTCTCTCTCTCCCGGTATTGTAAGTGCCTTCTATAGTTCAATAAATGTTGCAATGGTCACTCTTTTCTGGTATGTGGGCAGCATTCATTCCTTGCATCTCCTGGTCATTGGCCCAAAGTCACCCAGTTGGCTGTCATGCCTAAAGAAGGACTAGAACTCACCATCTCCTGGTCATTGGCCCAAAGTCACCCAGTTGGCTGTCATGCCTAAAGAAGGACTAGAACTCACCCTCTCCTGGTCATTGGCCCAAAGTCACCCAGTTGGCTGTCATGCCTAAAGAAGGACTAGAACTCACCCTCTCCTGGTCATTGGCCCAAAGTCACCCAGTTGGCTGTCATGCCTAAAGAAGGACTAGAATTCACCATCTCCTGGTCATTGGCCCAAAGTCACCCAGTTGGCTTCCATGCCTAAAGAAGGACTAGAACTCACCATCTCCTGGTCATTGGCCCAAAGTCACCCAGTTGGCTGTCATGCCTAAAGAAGGACTAGAACTCACCCTCTCCTGGTCATTGGCCCAAAGTCACCCAGTTGGCTGTCATGCCTAAAGAAGGACTAGAACTCACCCTCTCCTGGTCATTGGCCCAAAGTCACCCAGTTGGCTGTCATGCCTAAAGAAGGACTAGAATTCACCATCTCCTGGTCATTGGCCCAAAGTCACCCAGTTGGCTTCCATGCCTAAAGAAGGACTAGAACTCACCCTCTCCTGGTCATTGGCCCAAAGTCACCCAGTTGGCTGTCATGCCTAAAGAAGGACTAGAACTCACCATTTCCTGGTCATTGGCCCCAAGTCACTCAGTTGGCTGTCATGCCTAAAGAAGGACTAGAACTCACCATTTCCTGGTCATTGGCCCAAAGTCACCCAGTTGGCTGTCATGCCTAAAGAAGGACTAGAACTCACCCTCTCCTGGTCATTGGCCCAAAGTCACCCAGTTGGCTCTCATGCCTAAAGAAGGACTAGAATTCACCCTCTCCTGGTCATTGGCCCAAAGTCACCCAGTCGGCTTCCATGCCTAAAGAAGGACTAGAACTCACCCTCTCCTGGTCATTGGCCCAAAGTCACCCAGTTGGCCGTCATGCCTAAAACAGGACTAGAATTCACCGTCTCCTGGTCATTGGCCCAAAGTCACCCAGTTGGCTGTCATGCCTAAAGAAGGACTAGAATTCACCATCTCCTGGTCATTGGCCCAAAGTCACCCAGTTGGCTGTCATGCCTAAAGAAGGACTAGAACTCACCCTCTCCTGGTCATTGGCCCAAAGTCACCCAGTTGGCTGTCATGCCTAAAGAAAGACTAGAACTCACCCTCTCCTGGTCATTGGCCCAAAGTCACCCAGTTGGCTGTCATGCCTAAAGAAGGACTAGAACTCACCATCTCCTGGTCATTGGCCCAAAGTCACCCAGTTGGCTGTCATGCCTAAAGAAGGACTAGAACTCACCCTCTCCTGGTCATTGGCCCAAAGTCACCCAGTTGGCTGTCATGCCTAAAGAAGGACTAGAATTCACCATCTCCTGGTCATTGGCCCAAAGTCACCCAGTTGGCTTCCATGCCTAAAGAAGGACTAGAACTCACCCTCTCCTGGTCATTGGCCCAAAGTCACCCAGTTGGCTGTCATGCCTAAAGAAGGACTAGAACTCACCCTCTCCTGGTCATTGGCCCAAAGTCACCCAGTTGGCTGTCATGCCTAAAGAAGGACTAGAACTCACCCTCTCCTGGTCATTGGCCCAAAGTCACCCAGTTGGCTGTCATGCCTAAAGAAGGACTAGAATTCACTAGAAACTACACAGGTTTGTTACTTTGGTAGTGGAGCACTTGTTTTTCAAGAATTTTCCGTCATTTCCTCGGCGGATGAGGATATCCAGGAAGGGTGGTCCGGCGTTGTTTTCTTCTTCCTGTCTGAATTTTATTCCTTTGAAGATGTTATTGGTTTTGTCATGTGTCTTCCTTAGTTGTTCCTTTTGTTTGGTATCATGACAAAGGTATTGTCTACATCAGAGGTAGAGAACTATGTCCCTTTCATGACCTGTGGACTTCAACTCCCAGAATTCCTGAGGCAGCATGGGGAACTATGTCCCTTTCATGACCTGTGGACTTCAACCCCCAGAATTCCTGAGGAAGCATGGGGATCTATGTCCCTTTCATGACCTGTGGACTTCAACTCCCAGAATTCCTGAGGCAGCATGGGGAACTATGTCCCTTTCATGACCTGTGGACTTCAACCCCCAGAATTCCTGAGGAAGCATGGGGATCTATGTCCCTTTCATGACCTGTGGACTTCAACTCCCAGAATTCCTGAGGCAGCATGGGGAACTATGTCCCTTTCATGACCTGTGGACTTCAACTCCCAGAATTCCTGAGGCAGCATAGGGAACTATGTCCCTTTCATGACCTGTGGACTTCAACCCCCAGAATTCCTGAGGCAGCATGGGGAACTATGTCCCTTTCATGACCTGTGGACTTCAACCCCCAGAATTCCTGAGGCAGCATAGGGAACTATGTCCCTTTCATGACCTGTGGACTTCAACTCCCAGAATTCCTGAGGCAGCATGGGGAAATATGCCCCTTTCATGACCTGTGGACTTCAACCCCCAGAATTCCTGAGGCAGCATAGGAAACTATGTCCCTTTCATGACCTGTGGACTTCAACCCCCAGAATTCCTGAGGCAGCATGGGGAACTATGTCCCTTTCATGACCTGTGGACTTCAACCCCCAGAATTCCTGAGGAAGCATGGGGAACTATGTCCCTTTCATGACCTGTGGACTTCAACCCCCAGAATTCCTGAGGCAGCATAGGGAACTATGTCCCTTTCATGACCTGTGGACTTCAACCCCCAGAATTCCTGAGGCAGCATGGGGAAATATGCCCCTTTCATGACCTGTGGACTTCAACTCCCAGAATTCCTGAGGCAGCATGGGGAACTATGCCCCTTTGATGACCTGTGGACTTCAACCCCCAGAATTCCTGAGGCAGCATGGGGAACTATGCCCCTTTGATGACCTGTGGACTTCAACCCCCAGAATTCCTGAGGAAGCATGGGGAACTATGTCCCTTTCATGACCTGTGGACTTCAACTCCCAGAATTCCTGAGGCAGCATGGGGAACTATGGCCCTTTCATGACCTGTGGACTTCAACCCCCAGAATTCCTGAGGCAGCATGGGGAACTATGTCCCTTTCATGACCTGTGGACTTCAACTCCCAGAATTCCTGAGGCAGCATGGGGAACTATGTCCCTTTCATGACCTGTGGACTTCAACCCCCAGAATTCCTGAGGCAGCATGGGGAACTATGCCCCGTTGATGACCTGTGGACTTCAACCCCCAGAATTCCTGAGGCAGCATGAGGGAACTGTGGCCCTTTCATGACCTGTGGACTTCAACTCCCAGAATTCCTGAGGTAGCATGGCTGTCTCAGGAATTCTGGGAGTTGAAGTCCACAAGTCATAAAAGGGCCATCATTCCCCACCCTTGGCCTACAACAGATCCATGCTTTGGCTCATCTGTATGGGAGTGCTACAGTTTGTAGACACTGCATTACTGCACAGTTTCTGCTGCGAGTCCTGAGTTTGGTGACCACACATCACCAAATATAATTGCTAGCCTCAAAACACTTGGAGAAGGGGCGGTGGAAATAGAATTTAGCTTGCACCCCTTAATTTGGGCACCAACCTACTAATACTCTAGTTTATTCTCTCTTTCCCAGATACAACATTTTCTGGTTGGTAGGTTCACTAAGGGTCGATCTGCCCTTCATGATGGGGTATGGATTTCTCCTGCTGCCCTAAATTTAGCAATTGTTTACAGCCGGATCATTTGATATTAGACCGCTTTGGAAGCTGTGGGAGGAAGGGAGGGAAGGCTCCCGTTTGAAATAAATACAAGAGGGAAGAAATGCCATCATATTTTCATCCCTTCACTCAGATGACATGGAAACCAGAGCAGTCATAGAGCAACCATGTTGGGGGCTGGCACAAAACGTCATATATCCAGGAAGCTAAGCAGATCGGGTTTTGTTTGGATGAGGCACCACCTGGAAAGTAGGACTGGAGCTCACCGTCTCCTGGTGATTGGCCCAAAATCACCCAGTTGGCTTTCATGCTGAAGGTAGGACTAGAACTCACCATCTCCTGGTGATTGGCCCAAAGTCACCAGCCGGTTTTCGTGCCTAAGGTGGGACTAGAACTCACCAACTCCTAGTGATTGGCCCAAAGTCACCTAGTCAGCATTCCTGCCTAAGGAGGGACTAGAACTCACCATCTCCTGGTGTTTGGCCCAAAGTCACCCAGCTGGCTTTCGTGCCTAAGGTGGGTCTAGAACTCACCAACTCCTAGTGATTGGCCCAAAGTCACCTAGTCAGCATTCCTGCCTAAGGAGGGACTAGAACTCACCATCTCCTGGTGTTTGGCCCAAAGTCACCCAGCTGGCTTTTGTGCCTAAGGTGGGTCTAGAACTCACCAACTCCTAGTGATTGGCTCAAAATCACCTAGTCAGCATTCCTGCCTAAGGAGGGACTAGAACTCACCATCTCCTGGTGTTTGGCCCAAAGTCACCCAGCTGGCTTTCGTGCCTAAGGTGGGTCTAGAACTCACCAACTCCTAGTGATTGGACCAAAGTCACCTAGTCAGCATTCTTGCCTAAGGAGGGACTAGAACTCACCATCTTCTGGTGTTTGGCCCAAAGTCACCCAGCTGGCTTTCGTGCCTAAGGTGGGACTAGAACTCACCGACTCCTAGTGGCTCAAAAGTCACCTAGTCAGCATTCCTGTCTAACATGATACGTTATCTCTTGTTTTATGTCCAGATACCTAGCTGCATTTTTAGTTACTGCATTGAGATTAATTAAATCCTGCCCAAAATTCATGCCGAGTGGGACAAGCTTTCTAAATCTGAATTATAAACATTTTAAAAAACAAACAAGCAGCTGAGACACCTCATAGGGGAAGTGCTTCATCCCATTCAGAGGCGGGTTTTACATAATTTTACCACCGGTTCACCGCGCACTGAAAATGTGAGCATGCGCCTTCCGTGTATACGTTTTGCTCGTGTGTGCGCGGCTTGCATGCATGCGCGGGGCTTAGAAAATATGGCTAAATAGGATGGCATAGTGCTGGGCAGGCCCACTCGCAGGGAATTATCGATTCACCCGAACCAGTCCGAACCGGCTGAATTGATCCCATTAATAATTTTCATGATTCTTTTTTTGCTACTTTTTCATCTCCGCAAGGGCTTTGCGGCCAGTACGTGACAGTCTGCCTTCACCGTTATTGCGTGGGAATTTCGTGGCCGTTTTTGGCAGTGATTTTAGGGCCCAACCCTGGGGTGAAATGCTCCCGGTTCGAACCGGATCATCCAATCCGGTAGCGATGGCAGTGGGTGGTTCGGAGAACCAGGAGAAAAAATCCCTGCCCCCTCCCCTCCATGCCCAGCTGAGCCATGCAATCATCAGAGGCTTTTAAAATTTATTTTTAAAAGCATTTTTTCTACAACCTCTTTGGCCAAAAAAAAAATGCTTTTAAAAGTAAAAAAAAAGCCTCTGATGATCGCGCGGCTCAGCTGGGATCGTCAGAGGCTTTTAAAAGCTTTTTTTTAACAACCTCTTCGACCGAAGAGGTTGTAGAAAAAATGGTTTTAAAAGTTAAAAAAAAAAAATGGCCACGCCCACTCAGTCACATTACCTCCACCAAGCCACGCCCACAGAACTGGTAGTAACAAATTTGACATTTCACCACTGGCCCAACCTCTGCTTTTCTACAGTAGATATCTCTGCAGCTGGATCCCATGCAGTTGGGAATGATGGGAGTTGCGATCTGGGGCACCTGGAGGATGTCTAGTTGTGCCATCGCTTCACGGACAAACCTTTGCCGTATTTGAGAAATATTCATGAATGTTCAGTCTTGCACTATAATAATACATTGGTTATATTTTAAAATGGTTTAATTCTCTGCTTTGAAGGCTCCCTTTTCAAACAGAATTTTTTAAATGCAAAAATGGTTAACGCCTGCCCTCTGGTGTTCACATCTATAAGAGAAAAATCAGAATACGCTCATTTCTGGATGTTTTTTTTCCCTAAAGGAACACGCATTCTACGGCTATTCGATCTAAGCTGCAAATGCAGATAGTCCTCGACTTACGACTACAATTGAGCCCGAAACGTACGTTGTTACGTGAGACCGTTGTTAAGTGAGTTTTGCCCCATTTCATGACATTTTTGCCATGATTTGTTAAGGGAATCACTGCAGTTGTTTAAAGCGAGTAACGCGGTCGTTAAGCGAATCTGTACTCCCCATTGACTCTGCTTGTCAGAAGGTCGCAAAACCACCTGGGACACTGCCACCGTCATAAGTATGAGTCAGCAGTCAAGCGGCTGAGTTCTGATCATGTGACTGTGGGGATGCTGCAACGGTCGTGAGTGGGGGAAAAAAAAAGACATAAGTCACTTTTTCCAGTGATGTTGTGACTTGGAGCGGTCACTAAATGAACTGTTGTAAGTCCAGGACTGCTTGTAAAGAGACTAGAGCAGTAATGGCTAACCTTTTTGCCATTGCATGCCAAAAGAGGGGGGGGTCGCACGGGGGGCCTTTCTTGGAGCCTGGGGAGAGTGAAAAACGGGCCTTCCAGTCCCACCAGAAGTCGGCAAATGGGCCGTTTCTGGCCTCCAGAGGGCCTCCAGGGTGGTGGGGAAGGCTGTTTTTGCCCTCCCCAGGCGCCTAGAAAGCCTCTGGAGCCTTGGGAAAGTGAAAAATGGGTCTCCCCCACCAGAGGCCCTCCGGAGGCCGGAAAAAGACTGTTTCCTGATTTCCAGTGGGCCAGGAAGGCCTGAAAATCAGCTGGCTGGCACGTGCATGCTCACCGGAGCTGAGCTAGGGCAATGCTTGCATGCCCACCACTATGTCTCCGTGTGCCACCTGTGTCACGCGTTCCATAGTTTTGCCATCACGGGACTAGAGAAATGGAAAACTTTAAACTTTTAACCTTGCGCCCTCTAGTGGCCCCATGGATGTTTGCAGCCCAATCTGGTGGCTGCATCATTTTCATGCCGTGGCTTACGTTCGATTGATTATTTATCATTAAGTTGGTGTCAAAATTTAATGACCGTCGGGAGAAATTTTCTCCAGAAAGGATTACAAAAATTATGTTCAAAAGACTGTGCAATTGGCTGGGACTTTATCCTTACAGGGTTTGTGATGCGAAAATAAATTTAATCCCCTTTAACTCCCAATTAGTGGCAGAGCAAATAATATGATGTGCAAAGTTGTCAGCTAGGCGTAAGAGAAAAAGTCTGTTAAAATAAACGATGATAAATAAAACCTACTTTGGTTGATTTTTTAAAAAAATTCATAAAATCTAAAACGAGATGTAAAATAGCCACCGAGTTGGGCTCGCACAATATCCTAGACTGGACAAGAAGGGAGTTGGGTTTGGGGTATTATGCAAAGCACAACTCACATCCCAGGTTGTCCTAGTGATGAAGGCACCAGTCAGAGGTTGTGAGTTTTAGTTCCACCTTAGGCATGAATGCTGATGGGGTTACTTTGGGCCAATCACCAGGAGAGGGTGAATCCTAGTCCCACCTCGGCATGAGAGCCAGTTGGGTGGCCCAATCACCAGGCATGAAAGTTGCCTGCATAGCTTTGAGCCAATCACCAGGAGAGGGTGAATTCTAGTCCCTCTGTCAACTTGCAAAGCTTTCAAGTTGCCATGAGCAGGAGGGAGAGAGAACTGAAGTGAATTCCATACATTCTTTCTGACCGCAATCAGAAGGAGGGTGTTAGGTTTCACAGCCAGTCAAAGGGGTTAATTGGAGAATGTGATTTATGACATGGCCAGAGAGGAGGGGAGAGACAGGGTCATAGGGGAACGTAAATCTACGTGGGATCAGTCCTAACTGCATCCGAGCATTGCCGGAATGTTGCTCCTAATAAATGACTATATTTCCTTTGAAGTTTGGATCATGGCTCATGAATTAATTAGGGCATCTTTCGGAAACTTGACACCTTCCTCGGCATGAGAGCCAGTGGCCCAATCACCAGGCATGAAAGTCACCTGAGTAACTTTGAGCCCAATCACCAGGAGACGGTGAATTCTAGTCCCACTTCAGCATCAGAGCATGCTGGGTAGCCCAATTACCAGGCGCTCCATTTTCACTGGCAGAGGGCTGCAGGAAGCTGTTACAGCCAAAAATGGAACTCAGGACCCTGTTTTCACTGGCAGAGCGATTGAGCCATCACAGGAGCCCCCGACACAAGTGACTTCAAGCTGGCCATGCCCACCTCAACCACGTCCACCCCCACCGAAGTCAAACACAACTCTAATGCAGCCCTCAATGAAATTGAGCTTGATACCCCTGCTCTACATCTAATGGAATCATATGGAGTTGAAAGGGACTTCAAAGATCATCAGTCCAACCAGGGGTGAAATCCTACCGGTTCGGACCGGTTTGGGTGAACCGCTAGGGATTATGAGCATCAGTTCGTCGAACCGGTAGTAATTACCCCTCCTTGGCCCCACCCACGCCCAGCCAGTCGCCGCTCACCTTTTCCGGCTGCTCGATGTTCCACAGAATTCAATGTTAAATGCAGCATAGAGAATGCTAACTTTTCTCCCTCCATTCAGAACGGAACTGCTGCAGCCTGTCCCTGACTGGGATGGTGGGGAATGGAAGGATTTATATATATTCCTTGCAGACAGCTGGTCACTTGCATCCTTTTAGAGGGTCGTTGAAGCACTTGGAGGTTTATCTGTGTCCTCAAGGTCACCGGAGTACTGCAAATGGTTCCTGTAGTCTGCAATTTTCTCTCTGGAAATCCATTCCTATTCCTATACCTGTTGTGGTCCGCCAGCAGCCTGAGGAGCTGGCAGCGGAGTCGGACAGTGAGGAGGCTGGGGAGGAACATGGGCCAGTCCTGGAGTCTGGGGAAGGCTCGGACAAGAGCTCTGTGTCGGAGGCAGAGATGGGGCAAGGGCCATCTGGGAGTGATGCGCGGACTCCGGAGCCTCCAGATTCGACATCAGAGAGGGAGAGGAACAGGACTAGCCTGTTCCTAGTGCACGCATGCGAAGAGCTGCCAGAAGGCAAGAACAGTTAAAACAAAAGGGACAACTCAGGAGTAAGGCCTGGAGATGATTGGCCCCTCCCATAAGGCTTAAAGAGCCTTGGTAGTACAAGGGTTTAAGGCACCCTGTTATTAAGCTGCTTAAGACCAGCTGCCTGCAATTACTGCAGGGTTCGAATCTCGCCAAGGCTCAAGGTTGACTCAGCCTTCCATCCTTTCTAAGGTAGGTGAAATGAGGACCCAGTTTGTGGGGGCAATAAGCTGACTTTGTATAAATATACAAAAGGATGAAGGCTATTGCTGAGCACATTGTAAGCCGCCCTGAGTCTTTGGAGAAGGGCGGCATATAAATCAAATTAAAAAAAAAAAAAAAAAGAGGAGCAAAGGCACATGGGCCCTTTGCAGGAAAGCAACGTTGTTAATTCTGTTCCCAGTCGGCATCTCTGTTTGATTCTGGACTCCGTGTGGCTTTGCCAAGTAGGTCTTTGGCAGAGTGTCAAGGGAGATAAAGGGTGATTATCCCGAAGGACTTTTTGCAACGAATTGGGACTCAGCTGTGAATGACCGTAATTCACAGCTGTTACAATAAAGAAGGTTTTTGGGACTACTCGTGTGTTTTAACGACTCAGGAAGCTGAGGCCACAACACCACCATTCAAAGGGGGCTCATCCCAAATGGTACAGCTAAAAGTCTGTAGAGATTCTCGGTCATCCAAGGTCACAGTTGTCCCAAAGGTGTTTTTTTCAGGAGGCAACTGGTTCTTTGTTTTTTTTTCTTTTGAAGAGGTTTCGCTTCTCATCCGAGAAGCTTCTTCAGCTCTGACAGGATAGCAGGGAATGGAAGCGAAACGTCTTCAAAAGAAAAAAAAAAGCACAATACAACACCAGAAAGTCCAGTTGCCTGCTGAAAAAACACCGTTGACCTGGATGACTGAGAATCTACGCAGAACTTTCCCTCCCCCAAAAAAGAAACGACACAATTTTTGAAAAAAATTCATTTCCCGCGGGTCTTAAGTGCGAGCGTCAACAAAGGAAAAAGCCACACCGTGTCAGAAATCAACGCCCCGAAGGAAAAATTGTGCATGTATTTGGTACAAAGAAACAGAAGATATAACGTTACATTCTGTTTGGGGGAAAAAAGTTGAGAGGAATTTCATCCATCGTTTCCCGCTCCTTCCCACCCGCGAATAAATACACTTGCAGATTTTAAGGAGGAAGGGAGCCAAAGAATCGGGCGTTAGAATAGCCAAAGATCTTTGTTCAACGAAATGCACACCTATGTACACAGGTTTTTTTTTTTTGTAAACAATAAAATAGAAAGGTTTAGAAAACATCTGTCCGACACAAAAGCAGAGGACGTCTTCGCTTTTCCGTTAGGTCGGCGATGGCGAATTTTTAGCCCGATGTATGAAGTTCGGACAAGCCCACAATTTTAGAATGACATATTATATACTTCTGAAAAAATCAAGCGTCCGTTTTTTTTTTCCTCGAATGCCACGTCTCTTCTTTCCATCCCCTCACTTCTGCATTCTTGTACTTGAAAATCAACCTCTACGGATAGTCCTCGACGTACAACAATTCATTTAGTGGCCGTTCAGAGTTACAACGGTGTTTTTCAGTCAATCTTGGCAACTTCTAAGATGGCCGGACTTCAACTCCCAGAATTTCCCTAGTCCGCCCATCTTTAAAGTTACCAAAATTGGGGGAAAAAAACCCCAAACAAACCCTGATTTAGAAGATGGCAGAAGGAGGGTTTTTCTGAAAGGGCTGCATAAAATTCGACAAAGTTAGAAATAATTCTTTGCGACATGGCAGGTAGTCCTCGATTTACAACAGCTCGTTTAGTGACTAAAGTTACAACGGCCCCTGAAAAAACCATTTTTCAGACTTACGACCGTTGTAAGCCTCCCCGTGATCATGCGAGCAAAATTCAGACCCTTGGCCACCGGTTCGTATTTATGACGGTCGCAATGTCCCAAGGTTGTGTGATCCCCTTTTGTGACGTCCTGACAAGCAAAGTCCATGGGGAAGCCAGATTCACTTAACAACCGTGTCATTAACTTAACACCTGCAGTAAATTCACTTAACGACTGTGGTAAGAATGATCGTGAAATGAGTCAAAATTCACTTTAAAAATGTTTCACTTAGCAACAGATATTTTGGGCTCAATTGTGGTCGTAAGTCGAGGACTACCTGCATTATTGTCCATTATTGGCCCTCCTGTTAGGCAGTGAGGAGGTAGCCCAGTCGCACCTCACATCTGGCCTGAAAGATATGCAACTGATTTATGAGTTGTTGAATTCCGAATCATGAATTTTGTCCGGAATGGTAGAGGGTCTCATGCTTGAGCAAGGGGTTGGACTAGAAGACCTCCGAGGTCCCTTCCGATTCTGTTATTCTGCATTTATTTTTATTCTGTGGGATAGTTAGGATTAGGAACCCTTGTGCCAAATCACTTGGCAAAATGCAATGTCCACGGAGTTGAGTGAGTTCCCTGTTCTAGTACAAGTGGAATATTTTGGGGACAATTATTTCGGGCTAACTCGGAGCTGACAGTTCCAGGACATGTAGTACTTGAAAGAAAATAGAAATAACTACTCAAATTAAGTTATTAATTTGGCTTCGACCATCCATGACTGTGCTGCAGATTCTGGCTTGCAGTTTTGTCTTTTTTCCCCCCAATTAACTTAATGCATCGGATGAAGTCAGTTGTGACCTATGAAGTCAACAACAAAGAGAAGCTATTTTGTCGTTGGTTTTTGTTCCCCTGATGCTGTGATTTTCAACCTTGAAGATGTGAGGACTTCAACTCCCAGAATTCCTCAGTCAGCATGTTGACTGAGGAGTTCTGGGAGTTGAAGTCCAGAAATCTTAGCATGGCCATTGTCCTAATGGGAAGGTAAGATGTATGAGGACTTCAACTCCCAGAATTCCCTAGCTAGCATGCTGGCTGAGGGCTTCTGGGAGTTGAAGTCCAGACATCTTAGCATGACCAAACACTGTCCTAATGGGAAGGAAAGATGTATGGACTTCAACTCCCAGAATTCCCCAGCCAGCATGTTGACTGAGGAGTTCTGGGAGTTGAAGTCCAGAAATCTTAGCATGACCAAACATTGTCCTAATGGGAAGGTAAAATGTGCGAGGACTTCAACTCCCAGAATTCCCCAGCCAGCATGTTGACTGAGGAGTTCTGGGAGTTGAAGTCCAGAAATCTTAGCATGACCAAACACTGTCCTAATAGGAAGGAAAGATGGACTTCAACTCCCAGAATTCCCCAGCTGGCATGTTGACTGAGGAATTCTGGGAGTTGAAGTCCAGAAATCTTAGCATGGTCAGACATTATCCTAATGCAGGGGTGTTAAACTCGCGTTGTCACGGCATCGTCACATGACATATCGGGACTTTTCCCCTCTTTGCTAAACCGGGTGGGGGCGAGGCCAGCCCGTGACGCAACTGGCCCGTGGGCCGTGGGTTTGACACCCTTGTCCTAATGGGAAGGTAAGATGTGTGAGGACTTCCACTCCCAGAATTCCCTAGCTAGCATGCTTGCTGAGGAATTCTGGGAACTGAAGTCCAGACATCTTAGCAGTGCCAAATATTATCCTGATGGGAAGGTAAGAAATATCTTCTCAGGAGACCCCCCAAGTTGCTTTGCAAGTAGAGAAATCTTGGAATAATTCAAGAATTTGTTAGATTTTCTTTTGTCCAAGGCGATGTATGGAATATTGTCTCTCCTCACAACATCCTCTAGTTCAGGGGTCTCCAATCTTGGCAACTTTAAGGCCTGTGGACTTCAACTCCTAGAATTCCTCAGCCAGCAAAGCAAACCAAAGAATTCTGGGAGTTGAAGTCCACAGATGTTAAAGTTGCCGAGCAAAGTTGCCAAGCAAAGCTGGCTGAGGAATTCTGGGAGCTGAAGTCCACCGGTCTTAAAGTTGCCAAGGTTGGAGACCCTTGCTCTAGTCGACAACATGCGATGGTTTTGATTTAACAAAGAGTTAAGACTTGTCCTATTACGCTCGAACACATTTTTAAGGATGCTTTAGAATTTATCTCAATTTTCTTTCAGCTGATTTGAATGCCGGGGGGATCGAAACTGCTGAGAGAGCCATCATATTTTGCATTTTGCCACCTCGAGAGAGGCCAGTTTGGGAAAAAACACCCAAAGACAGGAATTTCCTTTTGATTTTTTTTTTTTTTAAATGAGATTTTCAAGGAAGGGGAAAATGCAACCAGGGACCCCCTCAGACCTCTCAGCCTGGAAAACGATGAACCAAAACAATCTTTTCCATCAAAAGACAGTAAAAAAAAACGGAGGGAAACAAGATTTTTGTTGTTGTTGAAAGAATCAAAATGTTTGACATAGCATAACGCTGCTTACACAACTGAAAAACCTGCACAACATTTTCGAAGGAATATTCTGAGACCAAGAAACTCAAAACCTAGGGTGTAAGGCTCACTTACAACCGCTTGCAACTGTCCCCGACCCATAAAGCATCCGTTTAGTGACCGTTCAAAGTTACAACAGCCCTGGACAAATGATTTACGGCCATTTTTCAAACTTACGACCGTTGCCATATCACCGTGGTCAGGCAATCAAAGAGTCGGAAGCTGGGCAACTGTTCAGGGAGTTCGTGCCAGGTTTTACAGCCTTAACTTAACAACTTAACAACTTAACAGTGATTCACTTAGTCACTGTGGCAAGAAAGGTTGTAAAATGGGGCAGAATTCACTGAACAACGGCTTCACTTAGCAACCGAAATTTGGGGCTCAATTGTGGCCGTAAGTTGAGGACAAGCTGTATTTATCCTTCTCCACATCGTGGCCATCTGACTTTCTTTAGGTAACGAACTCAGTTTCCAACCAGGGTTATGATGTACTTGCTCTTTACTCATCGGAGACCAGGGTATGCATACCAATCAAAGAGAATATTTGTAGTTGAGGGTTAAATTGTGGGGTCTTTGGTGCTCTCTGAGCTTGGTGGTTTCCTTGCAGACCTTTTATGTCCCAACTAGGTGACACCATCAATGCTAGAAAGGAGAGGGGTTGTATGTATAAAAACAGAGAGAAAACCCAACCCCCTTGCAGCACTGATGATGTTACCTAGTTGGGTCATGAAACGTCTTGCAAGGAAACCACCCAGCTCGGGGACCGCCAAGACCCCGACAAAGGTGCGTGTTGTGTGTCAAATGGAAAATGGTGTCTTCTGTATGCAAAACATGGATTTCTACAGGGGTGGACTGCTGGGGGTTCGCAAGGGTTCGGGAGAACCTCTAGCTAAGATTCTGCACAGTTCGGAGAACCCCCAAATCCCACTCCTGGCTGGCCCTGCCCACCCCTCCCCTCTCAGGAGTCCCCACGCGCCCCGTTTTGGATGCAGGTAAGTGCAGGGCACGCACGGAGGCTCGGGGAGAGTGAAAAACGGGCCTACCGGAAGTTCGGGCCTGTTTCCGGCCTCCAGAGAGTCTTCGGAACTTGGGGAGGCTGTTTTCGCCATCCCGGAGGCTTGAGGAAAGCCTCCGGAGCCCAGGGAGGGCCAAAGTACCCCCTCCCCACCATGGTGCAGGAGGCCAACTAGGCCACGTCCACCCAGCAACAGGGCAGAGAACCCCTTGCTAAAATTTTTGAAGCCTACCCCTGGATTTCTACCAACGGGGTGTGATTACCTTGGTTAGACTATCTGTCTCACTCACGGAGTGCACCAGCCTTTGTCAACCAAACACTTATAAGATGGAGACAAACCAAACGGGACCCAGAAAAGAACCCCGAACGGTCCCCATTAGCGTCAAATATCCGTTTCTTTAAGCCCGCAAGATTCAGAGTCCGTCAGATTATCGTACATTTGATAGTCGATGCATTCCAAGAAGTCATTGGGGATGCCAATGGAAACCGACTCCACCTCTGTTTTGAAGGAGGCCGCCATGCCGCCCCGGAGGGAGCTCCCACGCATCTTGTGGGAGAGGCTGTTCATCGTCTCCTTCAGCTGGATGCTGGGTTTGTGGAAGGGAGAAAATATCCTCCATCTCTTGAAGTTCAGAGTCCTTCTCTTGCTCGATCGTTCCAAGCTGCTGGAGTTCAATATGAAGGAGCCGCCGTTGAGTGTGGAGATCCGGGAACGGGGCTCCTTCTCCGAGTCCCGTCTGGAGCCGTTGATGGAGGCCCCTCGCCAAGGGTTCTCATAAACCCTCCAGATGGGCCTCCGACGACATTGGCACTTGAGCAGGCGGATGAAAGCTCGTTTGAACTCTTTGCTGGAGCAGGGGTAGATGATGGGGTTCACGCAGCTGTTGAAGTAGCCGAGCCAGAAGATAATCTTGAAGGCCATTTCTGAGGGCTTCAGGGAAGGGAAGAAGGAACCTGAAGAAAAAAAAAAGATGGAAGAAGACTTGAGAAGGTGAAAGGGTCTTGCTAGGACAAAATAGGAGCTCCATACCTTTCATGAAGAGGAGCTGGGGGTTGGGTGCTGAGCTCCATACTTTTCATGGAGGTGGGCTTGGGTGCTGAGCTCCATACCCTTCATGAAGAGGAGCTGGGGGTTGGGTGCTGAGCTCCATACTTTTCATGGAGGTGGGCTTGGGTGCTGAGCTCCATATCTTTCATGAAGAGGAGCTGGGGATTGGGTGCTGAGCTCCATACTTTTCATGGAGGTGGGCTTGGGTGCTGAGCTCCATACCCTTCATGAAGAGGAGCTGGGGATTGGGTGCTGAGCTCCATACTTTTCATGGAGGTGGGCTTGGGTGCTGAGCTCCATATCTTTCATGAAGAGGAGCTGGGGGTTGGGTGCTGAGCTCCATACTTTTCATGGAGGTGGGCTTGGGTGCTGAGCTCCATACCCTTCATGAAGAGGAGCTGGGGGTTGGGTGCTGAGCTCCATACTTTTCATGGAGGTGGGCTTGGGTGCTGAGCTCCGTACCTTTCATTAATAGGAGCTGGGGTTGAGGGCTGACCCTTCTGTGGGAGGTTTTGTTATCAAAATATATTTTATTCCTTATGCTCTTCCCATCTCCCTTTAAACATTAACAAAACCCACCATGGACTGAGAAGGAGCATCTGTGCTAGGTAATTGACAGTCAAGCTGAAACTAAATCAAGTAAAAATAGCAAACAGGAGAATTTTTTTACTTAAACGTCCTTAAACCCCCAAATAAGTTACCCAGATGCAATCCACATATCAAAGGAGAAGGTCTCTGAACACAAACAGAGCTAATTAAAGCAGGCTCCCAGCGGAACTTCATGTTCACAAAAATAAGTGTTATGGATGATATATACCTACACACACCCATGCCCCTCAATGTTCTGCCCCAGCTACGGCCCCCAAAGAACGCAGCACACACAAAGTCCGTACAAACCTTAGTTTATTAATTAAGGACTACTAATGAGCTTTCTTAGTAGTTGTTCGAACACAAGTACAGTTTAAATCGGTCTTTTCTGAACAAGGGCTGTTAATTTAACTTCATTAACAGCCGACAAGAATCCAAAGAATAATTCCATTCTGAGGCATAGTATTTCAGATAACCGTAATCTTACTGTGGTTGGCAGAATGCCCAGAAGCAATTTGCAGGAAAACTGACAAGAGAGAAACAAGAGCCGAATCAAACGTTTCTGGAATCAAGACGCGAAGGAATATGAACGAAGTTGTTTCCTGCAAATTGCCTCAGTCGTCATCCTTCCTTAAATAGGCTAAGGGAGTGGCCAATTAGCCCCAAGCCTTACTCTCGAGGAGACCTCTTCCTGAGGAGCAACTCCTGCCTTTTGGCAGCTCTGCGCCCTCGTGCATCGAGAAGAGGCTTCTCCTCTTCTTCCTTTTTACTTATGGGAGGTTCTGAAGGCCCTGGCTGAATCCCCGCCTCTGGCACCACATCTTCTCCAGCCTCCTCACTGTCTGACTCGAGCGCCAGCTGCACAGGCTGCTGGCGCAGCACCACACCAGCCTCCTCGCTGTCTGAATCAGCTACTAACTTCACAGGCCGCTGACGGGCCACAATACTCAAGTATTACAGTAAAATCACCACATATACATTTCCACACCCAGGACAAACTTCCCTATAAAACAGCTTCTCTCTACCTCATTTTCTCTGGAGCTGCCCCTATAAGCAAACCTCTGTTTGGATTTCATTTTTATTTATTCTTGTGCAATTCCGGTTTGAGTTGGAACCCCAAATTGGAACCCCGAGTTATTCTGACACTACACAACCACAACGACAGTGAATTTTCCTACTCAGAAGGTTGTGATCACTGGGACAATATTGTCATGGATATGAATCAGTTGTCAAGCCTCTGAGTTTTGATCACATGGGGGTCAAATGGGGAGAGTGCAATGGCTGTAAGTATGAAAAACGGTCACAAGACAGTTTTCCCCCCAGCCCCGTTGTAACTTCGAATAGTCACTAAATGAACCTGATGTGAATAAAGTAGGAATTATAGCAAATAAGAAATAATGTGAATAAAATAGGAATCATACAGAGTCAGATATATGGGCTCTGGGGGACCCTCTCTATTCACATTGTTATAAGGGGAAGATGTGCTTAGATACATGAACTCTGAGAGACCCTCTCTATTCACATTATTATAAGAGAGGAAAGTGCTTGTTGGAGATTACATTAACTAACAGTTAAACCCCATTAAGTGGTAATATATCTTCTGCTGAGACCTAGATGTCACGAAAGGACTGCCATATGGAAAAACGTCTGAGTGACCTCACTATGAATGACACAAAGACCTATATGTTACAAAGAGTTACTTAATCCAATAAATTTACCCAAGGACAGTAGTAACTCTCCCATTAGCAACTCCGAGCACTTAAGAAAAGTTGTGTGGCTAAGATAATTTTATAAACTAAAATTAATGCTTTAAGTAATTAGATGAACTTATTATCCAATGTATGTAACCATATAGGGAAAATCGGATGTATGATCTCATGATTAACCATATATGGAAAATGTATGATCTCACTGAATCCTTTGTTTTAGAAATGTATAAAACGGTTGAATCAGAGTTCTCTCCTTGTTCAAAGCTTCAGATACAAAACTGGCTCTGAACCTTGCGCAATAAAACTGTCTCTGGCTGACCTAGGAATGTTGCTTGGTCCTTCCATTCCACAACAAACCTACGGAGAAATTTTCTGACTGTGAGAATAATCAACCCATGGAACAGAAGTTTCCTTCGGAAGTTGTGGGAGCTTCATCCCTGGAAGCTTTCAAGAAGAGACTGGACTCTTCTTGAAAGGGAATATTTCATCTTACATGTCTTGACAGCAGCGAGAATTGTATTTGCACAATATTGGAAAAATGAGGAAACCCCTACGGATGAAAATATAATTAAAAAAAAAAATTAGAATGCGCAGAAATGGATAGGTTGACACTAAACATAAAAGATAAGGAAGATACAGAATATTTCTTAACGTGGGATTTGTTTTATCAATGGTTAGACAATAGAGGTAGAAATTAGAAGATGAAAGATCACTATTACTGGTATGTACAAGTAAAGGATGATAGATTATCACTATGTATAAATAAATAACATTATTATTATTATTATCTTTATTCATTAAATATGAAACTCAGTCAACTGAGCATTCAAAAATGAGTCACAAATACCATTGACTGGTGCTAATGGTTGATACGGGTTGCTGCCAGCGTCCTAGGGATCAACCAAGTACCTTCTTAAGATGTACGATGTCCCAAGTAGCTCAGTTTTTTGCAGTTCCGCTTGTGTTATTGCAGGAAGCTGCCATTTCTTGATGTGTTTTGTAAAATTCTTGGACATGGTACCAAGTGCCCCGATGACAATGGGTATCACTGTGACATGTTTCATCCATAGCCGTGTAGTTTGGATGGCCAGGTCACGATATTTCGTGATTTTTTCCAGTTCTTTTTCTTCGACCCTGGCATCTCCTGGCACCGCGATGTCAATAAATTGTACGTTTCGGTTTTCGACAACTGTGATATCTGGTGTGTTGTGTTCCAAATGACGATCCGTCTGTATTCGAAAGTCCCACAAGATCTTCACCTTCTCATTTTCGATAACTTTTTCCACTTTATGTTCCCATGACTTTTTGGATACAAGAAAGTCGTATTTTTTACATAATGACCAGTGGATTAATTTAGCAACTTGATCGGGTTTAGCTTTGTAATCAGTTTGTGCGATTTTGCTGCATTCACATATTAAATGTGAAACAGTTTCGACTTCATTGTTGCAAAGTCGGCAGTTTGGATTGTCAGTGGATTTTTGTATCTTTGCTTTCATGGCATTAGTTTGTAGTGCTTGTTCTTGAGCAGCCAGTATTAAACCTTCTCTTTCTTTCTTTCTTTCTTTCTTTCTTTCTTTCTTTCTTTCTTTCTTTCTTTCTTTCTTTCTTTCTTTCTTTCTTTCTTTCTTTCTTTCTTTCTTTTTTATTTCTTATTTATTTATTTATTTATTGGTTCGATTTATATGCCGCCCTTCTCCGGAGACTCAGGGCGGCTTACAATGCGTTAAGCAATAGCCTTCATACTTTTGTATATTTTATACAAAGTCATCTTATTGCCCCCACAATCTGGGTCCTCATTTTACCTACCTTAGAAAGGATGGACGGCTGAGTCAACCTTGAGCCTGGTGAGATTTGAACTTTCAGTAATTGCAGGCAGCTGATGTTACTTAACAGCACTTTAGTCTTCTGCGCCACCAAGGCTCTTGATGGTTCCCATCTTAAGTTGTCATCACATTTTCCTTCAATGTTTTTCAAGTGCTGTCCATGCAAAGCTTTGGTTTTCCATCTATTTAATCTGTCATCCAGCTGTTTTTCCTTATATTCTGCCTTTGTTTCTGTTTTTGTTTCTGTTTCTGTTGTTGTTGTTGTTGTTGTTGTTGTTATTATTATTATTATTATTATTATTATTATTATTATTATGTAAATTGACCCAGACAATACACTGTTTATTAAGCACTTATGTATACCAAACAAAAACGTATAAAATTTAAAGAAAAAGAAGAGACTGGACTCCCATTTGTCAGAAAGGATGTAGGGTCTCCTGCTTCGGCGGGGGGTTGGACTAGATGACCTACAAGGTCCCTTCCAACTCTGTTAATCTGTAACCTTTGTCATTCCAGATTTCTATCCAAAATGTAATGCCGCTCTCTTCCAGCAGGGGGCTCCCATGCCCTGTTTCAAACGAACCGGCTGATTGCCCTGAGGAGTTCTAAAAATAACTTTCTGACTCAGCCCAAATGCCTTTTAATTTTAGATGAATCATGATTCTGCGTGACTCTATTGTGAATTCATATTATGGGTTACAAAGCCGGGGCTAGCAAGGAATCGGGGCTAAATCTGAGTGTCAAAGAGGCCCGAAAAGGATCGGTTGACATTTAGAGGCCCTAAAAGCTTCCAAAAGCTCCCAAAATGAGACGGGGGGGGGGGGGGGGGGGGGGAAACACGCGAGCTCATCCTCGTAATAATTTTATTTTTTATTATTTCATATCAAGATCCTAGAATGTGGCGCAGGAAGTTGAAATCTACCCATCTTAAAAAGACGCCGAGATGGAGAAAACTTTTGATTTAGGGAAGAAACTTGTTTTTGTAGGGTTTCATCAATAGGCAGTCCTCGATTTACAACCTTTTGTTTTAGTGGCCATTCAAAAAATGACAACGGCACTGATAAAAGCGACTTGTGGCCGTTTCTCACACTTACGACCGTTGCAGCATCCCCGTGGTCACGTGGCCAAAGTTCAGACGCTTGGCAACGGTCTCGTATTTATGACGGTCAAAGTGTTGTGGGGTTAGGAGTGGGGTGGTGGCCTAGAGGTAGAGCGCTTGCCTCATAATCAGGAGGCTGTGAGTTCGATCCTAGATAGGGGCAGATATTTCTCTCTCTGGATAAACTGAGAATGTATCTGCTGAACAAAACTCCGCATTGGCGACAGGGAAGGGCATCCGGCCAGTAAACACTCGGCTCCGTTCAGTTGCCCAGACTCCACCCCGCAAGGGATTATGGGGTCGTTAAAAGGAGACGATGAAAGTGTTGTAGGGTTACGTGATCCCCCTTTGCGACCTTCTGACAAGCGAAGTCAACGGGGAAGCCGGATTCACTTAACAACCGTGTTACGAACTTATCAATTGCAGTGATTCGCTTAACCACGGTGTCAAGAAAGGTCGTAAAATGGGGCAAAACTCGCTTGACAACTGTCTCACTTAGCAACGGACATTTGCTATCGTTCACTGTCAATTTGGGCTACAGTTCACTGAAAACATTGTCGTTGCTCGGCAGGTCCCGAATGTGACCATGGCAACTTCGAATCTGGGTCGTAAGTCCCATTTTTCGTACCGATTGTAACTTTGTTAAGAGACTGGTCGTAAATCAAGGACTTCCTGTACTCAATGGGAAGGGTTCCGGATGTCTTGAAGTGGTCACAGTTGAGAAACTGGTAGCGTAAACTGGGGTCAAGTCCTACCTACAGGGAATTTAGTTTGTTGAATCGCTGGAATACGGTTGTGATACAGCATAAATTAATAAAATTTTAAAGAAGAGGTTGGATAACCATTTGTCTGAAGTGGTGGAGGGTTTCCTGCCTGGGTAGGGGGTTGGACTAGAAGACCTCCAAGGTCCCTTCCAACTCTGTTATTCTATTCTATTCGAAGGAACCAGATCAGCCTACCCTGAAAGATTGATGGGACTACAAAATACAGAATAACAGAGTCGGAAGGGACCTTAGAGGTCTTCTAGTCCAACCCCCTGCTCAGGCAGGAGACCGTCTACCATTTCAGACAAACGGCTGTCCAATCTCTTCTTAAAAGCCTCCAGTGTTGGAGCACCCACAACTTCTAGTGGCAAGTTGTTCCACTGGTTAATTTTTCTCACTGTCAGGAAATTTCTCCTTAGTTCTAGGTTGGTTCTCTCCTCCATTAGTTTCCATCCGTCGCTTCTTGTTCTGCCTACTTGGTGCTTCCCTCTTCTTTGTAGCAGCCCCTCAAATATTGGAAGACTGCTATCATGTCACCCCTAGTCCACTTCTTCTGAACTTTTACAGGATAGCAGAGTTGGAAGGGACCTCGGAGGTCTTCTAGTCCAACCCCCTGCTCAGGCAGGAAACCCTCTATCATTTCAGACAAATGGTTGTCCAATCTCTTCTTAAAAACCTCCATTGTTGGAGCACCCACAATTGCTGGAGGGAAGCCATTCCACTGATTGTTTGTTCTCACTGACAGGAAATTTCTCCTTAATTCTATTAATTTTTAATTCTTAAGCCTCCTTCACATTGGCTGGCAACAATACGGACTCTTAAGGCAACCTAATCTTTTCTGAGAAAAAGATTTTCTCCCATTCTGACTCAGGCACCGCAAAGGCCAAAATCCAGCCTGAATTTTTTTTTAATCTCCTCACGGGTCTGTCTCGCTTGTAGCTTGCGGGGACTTGATATTTCTCTCATAATTTTTCTTTTATTCCTTTAAAGGAACAAAAGCCACGTTAACTGCGATAGCGTATCCCACATTTTAAATAGAATTAAAAACAAACATACATACATATAATACACATTGCAATTAAAAAACAGGCACCACTAATCATTTGTTTAGCGACCGGTTGATACTACAAAAAAAAAAAAGAGGCGGTTTTCCGGTCCTCACACTTATGACCAAAGTCCTCACACTTATGACCGTTTCCCCATCCCCATTTCTGACCTTCCCAGCCGAGCGGCTTCCATAAAGTAAAGTCAACGGGGGAGGGAAGCCAGATTCGCTTAGCGACCCCGTGATTCCCCTCACAACTGCGGCTCTAGCCTTAACAACAAAATAAGGTCATAAAACTGGGTGCGACTCACTGAACACGAACTAAGTGTGTTCAGCAGTTCGCTTAGTGACCGTTTGAAGTTGCAACGGCACTGAAAAAAGCGACTTCTGACCATTTTTCCACACGTATGACCATTGCAGCATTCCCCATGGTCCCGTGATATACATTTGGAGTAGCGGTGGGTTTCACATTATGTTACTATTGGTTCGCTGCGTGTGTGCTCGCTTCGTGTGCGTGCGTGCCCGGTTTGCGCATGTGCCTGCCTTATGCACATGCACCCGGCCTTGCACACATGCGCGCGACCCTTCCACATATGCGCCCAGCCTCAAAAACATGCCTACATAGGATGGCATAGAGCCAGGGCAGGCGAGCGAGCGAGCGAGTGGGTGGGCCTACCCGTGATTTCTGCTACCGGTACGGGCGAACCGGTGCGAACCGGCTGAATACCACCTCTGATTTGGAGGCTTGATTACTGATTTACATTTACGACGGTCCGTTCTCACATTCTTGGGTTCGCCTCAAAAGCGGTTTAAGGAAAAAGAACGGAATTCCACCAGAAACGAGGGGAAAAAATAAAATAAACTGAAGCTTCTCTTGTGGCCATGCTCCTTCCCCAGCCCCCTTTCTCCCCCATAGGAAACCCTCTCCCCACACACATCAGTAAGTCTAGCCAAATTATCCTTCTGCTCCACTGCTTCACAATGCTTCTGTGTGTGTCCTGCTTAGTGATCTGTTACACAACAAAATGAAGATTTATTCCTTCTGCAACTCCCGGTTTGGCCCAAGCAACGATTCCTCTGTGTGTTTGTGTGTTCGAGTGGGCGTGTCCGCCTTTGTGGTGCACAAAAGAGTGCGCACCGAGGAGTTATTTCCACACTGCAAAATGCAAGCGCTGAATTTTGCTGCTGTTACACACAACTTCACAACTCTTGTGCGAGATGCTTGGCTCTGTCTTTCTCACGTTTCTTTGAAGTACAGGTGGTCCTTGACTTGCCACAGTTCATTTAGCGACCGTTTGAAGTTACAACGGCACAGTGACAAAAGTGACTTTTGTTTTTCACACTTAACGACCGTTGCGGCATCCCCCACCCCGGTCACCTGATCAAAAGTGAGACACTTGGTAACGGACTCATATTTATGACGGTCGCCGTGTCCCGGGTCCTTTGGTGACCTTGTGACAAGCCAAGTTCATGGGGAAGCCAGATTCACTTAACAACGGTGTCACTCGTTTAGTCACGGCGGTGATTCACTTAGCAAACGCGGCGAGGAAAGTCGTGAAATGGGGCAAAACTCACTTAACAAATGTCTCACTTAGCGACAGAAATTTTGGGCTCGATTGTGGTCGTAAGTCGAGGACTACCTGTATTATACCCTGCTGGGATATAAACCCTTCTTGGGGTGGTGGGCTCAATACCGATGCGGTCATTCGACGTCTACAAGAAAACAACCACGCTCAGATACCCCACTGTTCTCCTCCTCCTCCTCTTCTCCACAACCCCCCTTCCCTTCTAAGACTGATTATATTACCTAGTTGGGTCATGAAACGTCTGCAAGAAAACAACCCAGCTCAGAGAGCACCAAGGACTCTCCACTTTTGCTTTCCATTTTTATTTCTATCTTTAAAATATTGTAGGTTCATAAGTGAATTCGGTACCGTGTTTTCCCCGAAAATAAGACACCCCCTGATAATAAGCCCAATTGGACTTTCGAGTGCATGCGATACAATAAGCTCTCCCCGAAAATAAACTGTTAGGAAATGGCTATTGTCTAACTAGTCGGTCAGGCAATATATAAACTATCAATACATGTTTGTCAAAAAGTATTATATTGCTTTAAGACTGTATTGCATCATCCTGTATCCTGATTGGCTAAGCTCTGTAGCCAATGTACTTAAGGGGAAATCTGAATCATGGCTTGTGGGACACTACACCATTTTATCTGCTTATTTGCTGTTACTCTCTACCTGTTCTCTCTGTATGATTAATGTCTGATCATTGCTACTCGTTGCTTTCTACTATTTATTGAATGTTTTAATACTGAACTTGTTCCTGTTTGAAACTGAAGAAGAACTGTTTTATTGTGTAATGACAACAACTGGTAAGAAGACTTTGTACTTGGAATATCCCTGAATTGATATTTTAACTATCACCTTATCTGTGTATGACTTGGATTGTTATTAGACTTTGCTTTACTTTTTTTCTAAAAAGTAAAAGACTACCACAACTCAGTGTGTCAGTATATTAACTGTGGTTATTCACTCTCAGCCGCTTTCATGTGCATACTCAAGGGGAACTCTGCTCAATAACCCATAACATCGGTTATGAGCCAAGAAGATCCTCAACATAAACTCTGCCCGAAAATATTTAAACAGCCGTTCCCCGCCATTTCCTCTAGTTAGGGTTAGGGAGACAGAGCTGGAAATCAGGTAAGACAGCAAGAGGAGCCCCATTTTCGTTTCCCCGAAAATAAGACAGGGTCTTATTTTCGGGGAAACGCGGTAGATCGGCCTGTCACCTCGTTCGTGTTAACCACAAGTTGCCGCATCTCTGGGGCTTCTCATCTGGGCCCCAAATTTGGCCCCCTTGCAAGAATTTCAACTGCTTTTTCCAACCGAAGCAATGCCACTTAAAAAAGCTCATTGTCTCCGTCGTGAATTCGGATGCGAACCAAGCCACCAGCTCTGCTAGGTTATCCTTACAACTAAGACAAAACAAAAGCGAGACATTTTTTTCCCCCCTGATCACTGCCAGCTTTTTTCCCTTTCATCCTGGCTTTTCGGAAAACAAGACTCGCTTTCAAGGATTTTCAAAGCAAGCAAGCGTGGAATCTCTCCATCTTCAAAAAGGCCGCGTCTCCTCGGTGGAGCAGATGTAATTTTGCAGCTCCGACGCCTCCCGTTTTCAGGGTATCGTCAACCTTCGTTTCTAGTCCTTCGAAGGTGGAACAGATTCAAGAGAGGGGATGGTGGGTTTTTTTTGCCAATCGTAACCACCACAGCCGATTTGTTCTAGTGGTTAAAGCATCAGAGTAGAAAGCAGGTGAATTCAAGTCCTGCGTTAGCTGTAAAAGCCAGCTGGGTAACTTTGACCCAATCATCAGAAGACAGAGGGAGAGAGAGGGAGAGGGAGGGAGAGAGGGGGGAGAGAGGAAGACAGAGAGAAAGAGGGAGAAGGAGTGGGGAAAGGGGGAGGGAGAGGGAGAGTTGGGAGAGGGAGGGAGGGAGGGAGAGAAGGAGAGGGAAAGCTAGAGAGAGAGAGGAGGGAGAGGAAGGAGGGAAAGAGAAGGAGAGTAAGAGAGAGGGGGAGGGGGAGGGAGAGAGAGGGAAAGAGGAAGACAGAGAGGGAGAGGGAGTGGGGAGAGAGGAAGGGAGAGAGCGGGAGGGATGGAGAGAGAGAAGGAGAGGGAAAGCTAAGAGAGAGGAGGGAGAGGAAGAGAGGGGGGAAGAGTGGGAGAGGGGGGAGGGAGAGGGAGGGAAAGGAAGAGAGAGAGAGGGAGAGAGAGGGAGTGGGGAGAGGGAGGAAGAGAGGGAGAGAGAGGGGGAGGGAGAGGGAGGGAAAGGAAGAGAGAGAGAGAGGGAGAGAGAGAAGGAGTGGGGAGAGGGAGGAAGAGAGGGAGAGAGGGGGAGGGAGAGGGAGGGAATGAGGAAGACAGAGAGATAGAGGGAGAGAGGGAATGGGGAGAGAGAGGGGGAGGGAGAGAGAATTGGGAGAGGGAGGGAGAGAAGGAGAGGGAAAGCTAGAGAGAGAGAGAGAGAGGAGGGAGAGGTAGAGTGGGGAAGAGAAGGAGAGGGAGAGAGAGGGAGTGGGGAGGGAGAGAGAAGGAGGAGTAGAGAGAGAGAGATGGGGAGGGAGAGAGAGTTGGAAGAGGGAGGGAGAGAGAAGGAGGAGTGGGGAGAGAGATGGGGAGGGAGGGAGAAAGGAGAGGGAAAGCTAGAGAGAGAGAGGAGGGAGAGGAAGAGAGGGGGAAGAGAAGGAGAGGGAGAGAGAGGGAGTGGGAAGAGAGAGAAGGAGGAGTGGGGAGAGAGAGAGGGGGAGGGAGGGAGAAAGGAGAGGGAAAGCTAGAGAGAGAGAGGAGGGAGAGGTAGAGGGGAAAGAGAAGGAGAGGGAGAGAGAGGGAGTGGGGAGAGAGAGAAGGAGGAGTGGGGAGAGAGATATGGGGAGGGAGAGAGAGTTGGAAGAGGGAGGGAGAGAGAGAGAGAGGAGTGGAGAGAGAGGGGGGAAGGAGAGAGAGTTGGGAGTGGGAGGAGAGAAGAAGAGGGAAAGCTAGAGAGAGAGAGGAGGGAGAGGAAGAGAGGGGGAAGAGAAGGAGAGGGAGAGAGAGGGAGTGGGGAGAGAGAGAAGGAGGAGTGGGGAGAGAGAGAGGGGGAGGGAGGGAGAAAGGAGAGGGAAAGCTAGAGAGAGAGAGGAGGGAGAGGTAGAGGGGAAAGAGAAGGAGAGGGAGAGAGAGGGAGTGGGGAGAGAGAGAAGGAGGAGTGGGGAGAGAGATATGGGGAGGGAGAGAGAGTTGGAAGAGGGAGGGAGAGAGAGAGAGAGGAGTGGAGAGAGAGGGGGGAAGGAGAGAGAGTTGGGAGTGGGAGGGAGAGAAGAAGAGGGAAAGCTAGAGAGAGGGGGGAGAGGGAGGGGGGGAAAGAGGTTCCTGAAGCTGCAGAGGAAAACCTTTGCAAATTGTGCCCCCCCCCCCCCATCCAATGCTCCTTTCCCCAATGCTCAGCTGGGCTCCCTTGCCAAAAAGAACACAAGTGATTTGCCAAGTTCCAGCTTTTGGCTGCCTGGATTCCGTGTGAAAAAATGTGCATATTTTCCCATACTCTTTGACAGCTTTTGGGGGGGGGTGGGGGTTAGGGGGTGGGGGTCTCTCTCCTTGGGCTGTCCTTGCTTGCCCTCTCTTGCCACCTTGAGACAGACCGGATGCCCAGGAAATCTTTCCTCAAAACCTCCACTCTTGTCTTGGGGTGGTTGGAAGAGCGACAGTTTCGGAGGAGACGGTCCAGGTTCAGGTCAGCCGAGGAAGGGAAGACGGGGTGAAAACAGGATGCCCTGAATAGGGACAGGCCGGCCGGGCAGGCAGTCTGGGGGCCTGTGCCCAAGGGAATACAGGGTGAACTTTGATTATAAACTTCTTCACCCTTCCATAATATAGTCACCACTTTGGGGTTTTATCAAGTTTAGCCTAACCAGGTTTTTTTGTTTTTCCTTTATTGCCAGTGCCTTATTGCTTATGGGCAGGTCTTCCTTTCCTTTCCTTTCCTTTCCTTCAATCCTCCCTTTCTCTTTTTTTCCTTCCCTTTCCTTTCCCCTTTCCTCTTTTCTTTCCCTACCCTTCCTTTCCTTCTTTCCTTTCCTCTTTTCTTTCCCTACCCTTTTTCTTTCCTCCCCTTCCTTTCCTTCTTTCCTCCCTTTCTCTTTTCTTCCTTTCCCCTTTCCTTTCCCTACCCTTCATTTCCTTTCCTTCTTTCCTCCCTTTCCTTTCTTTCTTTCCTTTCCTCTTTCCTTTCCCTACCCTTCATTTCCTTTCCTTCTTTCCTCCCTTTCCTCTTTCTTTCCTTTCCTCTTTCCTTTCCCTATTCTTTTTGTTTCCTTACCTTCTTTCCTCCCCTTCCTTTCTCTTCCTTCCTTTCCTTTCCTCTTTCCCTACCCTTTCCTTTTCCTTTCCTTCTTTCCTTCCTTTCCTTTCCTTATTTCCTTATTTTCTCTTTCCTCCCTTTCTTTCCTTTCCTTTTTTCTTTCCTCCCTTCCTTTCTCTTTCTTTTCTTTCCTTTCCTTCTTTCCTCTTTTCTTCCTTTTTTCTTTTCCCCCTTTCTCTTTTCTTCTTTTCCTTTTCTTTCCCCTTTCCCCTTTTCTTTCCCTACCCTTCCTTTCCTTTCCCTCTTTCCTTTCTTTCCTTTCCTTCTTTCCTTTCCCCTTTCCCTCCCCTTTCCCTTTCCTTTCCTTCCTTTCCTTTCCTTATTTCCTTATTTCCTCTTTCCTCCCTTTCCTTTCTTTCTTTCCTTTCCTCTTTTCTTTCCCTACTCTTTTTCTTTCCTTTCAATTCCTTTCCTTTCCCCCTCCCCTCCTTATTATTTTCTTTTATTTGTAATCAACCTTTATTATTTATCAAATCCCACTCCCTTCTAGTACTGATGAAGTGACCTAGTTGGCTCATGAAACGTCTGCAAGAAAACCACCAAGCTGAGAGTCCACAATCCCCACTCCCATCTAGCAACTGATAATGTTGCCTAGTTGGGTCATGAAACGTTTGCAAGAAAACCACCAAGCTCAGAATCTTCTGGTGCTGCAAATGATCTCTTCCATTTTTTCTTTAAAAATCTTCTAAATTAGCACACGTATTTGTAGGCAAAATGTTTTGGCTTTTCACATGTCCTCTGAACATGATCAAATGTTCCTCCGTGGTCTCCCCATGTTCATCCAAAGTGCCTCTGAAGTGCCTTTATAATTTTTTTTTTTAAATTTGATTTATATGCCGCCCTTCTCCGGAGACTCAGGGCGGCTTACAATGCGTTAAGCAATAGCCTTCATCCTTTTTGTATATTTTTACAAAGTCAGCTTATTGCCCCCACAAACCGGGTCCTCATTTTACCTACCTTAGAAAGGATGGAAGGCTGAGTCAACCTTGAGCCTGGTGAGATTCGAACCTGCAGTAATTGCAGGCAGCTGGAGTTAAATTACAATGCATTAGTCTGCTGAGCTATCTAGTCTCCTAGAATGTACATTCTAGGCAATTTCTCAGGGGCCAAAGACAAACGCTCCGCCTTTTTTAAATCAAAATTCTCTTTAGGACTAGGACACAATGTACATTTCAAGCCTCTCCACCACATATTTTTCCCATGCGGATAAGCAAAATGTTTCGCTCATTTTATCGTACATTTCCCCCCACCCCCCCTTCCTCCACTTGTTCTTCTTGGATGAAGGACCAAGTTGAAAATCTTATCAAGTTGAAGAATTCTCCATCTTTGAAGGGGTCCAAAAAAAAAAAAAATGATCCAGGGGTGAAATCTACTTACCTTCCCTACTGGTTTCGTGCGTTGTCTGGTCTGATTTTTGACCCTTTGTGCATGCGCAAAGCCTTCTGGTGCAGAATGCGGCCGCGCGGGGGATTATGGGAGCGGGGGGCGCTCCCATGTGACTCCTCTCCTGCGTGAGCTGCATTGGCTTCCAGTGGTCTTCCGGGTGCGCTTCAAGGTGTTGGTCGCCACCTTTAAAGCGCTCCATGGCATAGGACCTGGGTATTTGCGGGACCGCCTTCTGCCGCCGATAGCCTCCCACCAACCAGTACGCTCCCACAGAGAGGGACTCCTCAGGGTGCCATCAGCCAGGCAATGTCGGCTGGCGACCCCCAGGGGGAAGGCCTTCTCTGTGGCAGCTCCTGCCCTCTGGCACGATTTGCCTCCGGAGATACGAAGGATATCGGATCTCCGGGTCTTTCGCCGTGCCCTAAAAACTTTTCTTTTCCATCAAGCAGGGCTGGCGTGAAACCCCCCCTCCCTTTTTAGCTTTTTTTTTTAGCTTTTTAAATTGTCAATGGGTTTTAGTTTGAATGTTTTAAATTTTGGGCCAAAGTCATATAATTCTTTTAAAAATTTTAAATTTTGTATTGGTATGTGTTTTAGTTCTGGCTGCGCACCGCCCTGAGTCCACTAGGAGAAGGGCTGTATACAAATTGAATAAAATAAATAAACAAATAAATAAAATAAAAATGGGTTACTTCCTGGTTAAAACTATCCATGATGAGAAGCGAAACATCTTCAAAGGAAAAAAACAAGGAAGTCCAGTTGCCTCCTGAAAAAGCACCTTTGGGACAACCAGGACCTTGGATGACGGAGAATCTCTACAGACTTTTAGCCATACAATTTGCAATGAAGACCCTTTGAATGGTGTGGGAGTAGGAATGGATTTCCAGAGGGAAAAAAATTGCAGACTACAGGAACCATTTGCACCAACTCAGGTGACCCTGAGGACACCAAATAAACCTCCAAGTGACCTCAACAACCCTCTAAAAGGATGCCAATGACCAGATCCCTGCAAGGAATATACCAGGGGTGAAATGCTCCCGGTTCGGATCGGATCATCCGATCTGGTAGCGATGGCAGTGGGTGGTTCGGAGAACCGGTAGCAAAAATCCCTGCGCCCCCCCCCCATGCCCAGCTGAGCCGCAGGATCATCAGAGGCTTTTTTTTTAAACTTTTAAAAGCATTTTTTCTACAACCTCTTCTGACGAAAAAATGCTTTTAAAAGTAAAAAAAAAAAAAAAGCCTCTGATGATCCCACGGCTCAACTGGGATCGTCAGAGGCTTTTCAAAGCCTTTTTTTCTGCAACCTTCTTGGCCGAAGAGGTGGTAAAAAAAATGCTTTGAAAAGTCTCTGACGATCCCAGCTGAGTTGCCTGATCGGCAGAGAGGCTTTTCAAAGCATTAGAAAAAATGCTTTTAAAAGTTAAAAAAAAAAATAACCGTTTGATGTGCTGAGATGGATAGGTTAACATACATCTTAAAAGATAAGAAAGACTCAATATATAATAGAAGTTGGGACAGATGCTTTGTCTGGCTTAAAAAAAGGTTAAACCTAGGAGATAGGTGATAAGATCGTTTTATTAGATTAAATAGATATTTAATAGGCTATATAATTCTTTATAATTTTGAAAAAAACAGGCCAATTGTTTTGTAGATAATTAAAAGAACTTGATTGTATTGAAATGTTTGGTTAGGATGATATTAGTTAATATTAATTGGAGAGTGAGCTTAACTCTCGGTTAATCATGTTTGTTGTTTCGTTTTAGTCTTGTGTTTATGTGTTCCTATATTTCATTTCTTATATTGTTTTCCAATCATTATTATGTGTTAATTTTACTGTAAATATTTAATAAAGATATTTTTAAAAAAAAAGTAAAAAAAAAAAAGTTGGCCATGCCCACCAAGTCACACTAGCCCCCCACCCCCCCACCAAGCCATGCCCACAGAACCGGTAGTAACAAATTTTACATTTCACCCCTGGAATATATATATAAATTCTTCCATTCCCCATTATCCTGTCAGAGCTGAAGAAGCTTCTTGGATGAGAAGCGAAACGTCTTCAAAAGAAAAAAGAAAAAAAAATCCAGTTGCCTCCTGAAAAAATTCATCGCTGGAGCTTTTTAAGAAGAGACTGGACAGTCACTTTGTCTGAAATGATTCAAGATCCGGGCTGGACTGGATGACCTCCAAGGTCCCTTCCAGCTCTCTTCTGATTGATTTTTATTTTTTTATTTTTTTTTTGCAAACTAAGATTAACAAACCGAGAAAAAAGGAGATGTCCTTTTGAACACCTCCTCAACTAACTCGATGGCTTAATGTACTATAACGAATTCAATTAAGGCTTTCTTTATCCGCGCCATTTATTTTCATTTAGCTAATTGCGCAGAAGGCAACGAGGAATGAAGATTTTTTTTTTTTAATAAAAAAAAAAAAGCCTCTAATTTGCAGGATTGGAAATGTTCCTGGAACCTCCCACCCACCCCAAAACCAACCCCCTTTTTTTTGACTTTGGAGATTTTTTTTTTTTTCCTTCGAAAAGACTCTGCATCCTTCTTCCCAGTTCAGAAATATTCAAAGCTCCGTCTGGAAACCGCAGTTATGCTGTTTATTTTTAAAATGGTAGCTGGAACTTTTTTGGAAAGAGAATTTCTTTGCGGTCCTTTTCTGGCATTTTATAAATAACATCCAAAGGACACTTACGAGCACGTGCCCCCCCCCCCCCTCCGTCAAGGCAAGAAAAACCCACAGCCCCTTGTGAATACAATTAAAAGCAGAAAACCTTGGAGCCTTGGTGGCGCAGCAGACTAAGGTGCTGTTAAGTAGCACCAGCTGCCTGCAATTACTGCGAGTTCAAATCTCACCAGGCTGAAGGTTGACTCAGCCTTCCATCCTTCCGAGGTAGGTAAAATGAGGACCCGGATTGTGGGGGCAATAAGCTGACTTTGTATAAAAAAAGAACACCGCTTGGGGGGGGGGGGCGAAAGCCCTACTAAGCAGGTATATACAAAAGTATGAAGGCTATTGCTTAACGCATTGTAAGCCACCCTGAGTCTCCGGAGAAGGGCGGCATATATAAATCAAACTAATAAATAAATAAATAAATAAATAAAACACTGTGCAATGGTTACACAACAGACCCACAACACTACAGAAAAGTAGCTGTGAGAAGGAAGAGGGGCTGATGATGGAAAAGGCACAACTTCTGACAACGGACAGCGGCAATGGTTAAATGTTGGATATTGGGTCCTATTTTCCTCTGTAGTTCAGCCTTTCATTTTTGCCGGAGAACCACAGGACTTTGGCATTATCGGATGTTGGATTTTTTAAATACAGAGGGGAAAAAAAAATGTATTTTTCTGACTGGTCGGAGAGCCAAGATACTTAAAATGTAGTGTCTGTTGAGCTGAGGTCACCACATTGATTTTCGTGCGTCAAATAGAACTCATAATCACCTGGCGATCGGCCCAAAGTCAGCCAGCCGGTTTTCATGCCTAAGGTGGGACTAGAACTCACAGTCTCCTGGTGATTGGCCCAAAGTCAGCCAGCCGGTTTTCATGCCTAAGGTGGGACTAGAACTCACAGTCTCCTGGTGATTGGCCCAAAGTCAGCCAGCCGGTTTTCATGCCTAAGGTGGGACTAGAACTCACAGTCTCCTGGTGATTGGCCCAAAGTCAGCCAGCCGGTTTTCATGCCTAAGGTGGGACTAGAACTCACAGTCACCTGGTGATTGGCCCAAAGTCAGCCAGCCGGTTTTCATGCCTAAGGTGGGACTAGAACTCACAGTCACCTGGTGATCGGCCCAAAGTCAGCCAGCCGGTTTTCATGCCTAAGGTGGGACTAGAACTCACAGTCACCTGGCGATCGGCCCAAAGTCAGCCAGCCGGTTTTCATGCCTAAGGTGGGACTAGAACTCACAGTCACCTGGCGATCGGCCCAAAGTCAGCCAGCCGGCTTTCATGCCTAAGGTGGGACTAGAACTCACAGTCACCTGGCGATCGGCCCAAAGTCAGCCAGCCGGTTTTCATGCCTAAGGTGGGACTAGAACTCACAGTCACCTGGTGATCGGCCCAAAGTCAGCCAGCCGGCTTTCATGCCTAAGGTGGGACTAGAACTCACAGTCACCTGGTGATCGGCCCAAAGTCAGCCAGCCGGTTTTCATGCCTAAGGTGGGACTAGAACTCACAGTCACCTGGCGATCGGCCCAAAGTCAGCCAGCCGGTTTTCATGCCTAAGGTGGGACTAGAACTCACAGTCTCCTGGTGATCGGCCCAAAGTCAGCCAGCCGGTTTTCATGCCTAAGGTGGGACTAGAACTCACAGTCTCCTGGTGATTGGCCCAAAGTCAGCCAGCCGGTTTTCATGCCTAAGGTGGGACTAGAACTCACAGTCTCCTGGTGATTGGCCCAAAGTCAGCCAGCAGGCTTTCATGCCTAAGGTGGGACTAGAACTCACAGTCACCTGGTGATTGGCCCAAAGTCAGCCAGCCGGCTTTCATGCCTAAGGTGGGACTAGAACTCACAGTCACCTGGTGATTGGCCCAAAGTCAGCCAGCCGGCTTTCATGCCTAAGGTGGGACTAGAACTCACAGTCTCCTGGTGATTGGCCCAAAGTCAGCCAGCCGGTTTTCATGCCTAAGGTGGGACTAGAACTCACAGTCACCTGGTGATTGGCCCAAAGTCAGCCAGCCGGCTTTCATGCCTAAGGTGGGACTAGAACTCACAGTCACCTGGTGATTGGCCCAAAGTCAGCCAGCCGGCTTTCATGCCTAAGGTGGGACTAGAACTCACAGTCACCTGGTGATTGGCCCAAAGTCAGCCAGCCGGCTTTCATGCCTAAGGTGGGGCTAGAACTCACAGTCACCTGGTGATTGGCCCAAAGTCAGCCAGCAGGCTTTCATGCCTAAGGTGGGGCTAGAACTCACAGTCTCCTGGTGATTGGCCCAAAGTCAGCCAGCCGGCTTTCATGCCTAAGGTGGGACTAGAACTCACAGTCACCTGGTGATTGGCCCAAAGTCAGCCAGCCGGTTTCATGCCTAAGGTGGGGCTAGAACTCACAGTCACCTGGTGATTGGCCCAAAGTCAGCCAGCCGGCTTTCATGCCTAAGGTGGGGCTAGAACTCACAGTCACCTGGTGATTGGCCCAAAGTCAGCCAGCAGGCTTTCATGCCTAAGGTGGGGCTAGAACTCACAGTCTCCTGGTGATTGGCCCAAAGTCAGCCAGCCGGCTTTCATGCCTAAGGTGGGACTAGAACTCACAGTCACCTGGTGATTGGCCCAAAGTCAGCCAGCCGGCTTTCATGCCTAAGGTGGGGCTAGAACTCACAGTCACCTGGTGATTGGCCCAAAGTCAGCCAGCAGGCTTTCATGCCTAAGGTGGGGCTAGAACTCACAGTCTCCTGGTGATTGGCCCAAAGTCAGCCAGCCGGCTTTCATGCCTAAGGTGGGACTAGAACTCACAGTCACCTGGTGATTGGCCCAAAGTCAACCAGCCGGCTTTGATGCCTAAGGTGGGACTAGAACTCACAATCACCTGGTGATTGGCCCAAAGTCTTAAGGACAAATGTATACAAAGCCAGAATTGAGAAGATGGCAACAGACTGAAGAAACAGTGGACCACCTGGTAAGCGGCTGTAAGAAGATCGCCCAGATTGACTACAAGCAGCAGCATGGCAAAGTAGCAACAATGGTACATTGGAAGATCTGCAAGAAATTAAATTTGCCTCCAAGCGAGAACTGGTGGAATGATAAAATAGAGAATGTCATCGAAAATGAAGAAGTTAAATTGCTTTGGGATTTTAGAATTCAAACGGAGAAGCACCTGCCACATCACACACGGACTTAACAACCGTTGATAAGAAAGACAAAAATGTCTGGATAGTGGATGTGGCAGTGCTTGGAGACAGCAGAAGAGAAGAGAAGGAACTGGAGAAGATAACAAAATGCGAAGACCTGCAAACAGAAATAGAACGACTGCGGCAAAGGGAAGCAAGGGTAGTACCAATCGTAAGAGGTGCCTTGGGTACAATCCCAAAACAGCTGGAGCACCACTTGAACCAGGGGTGAAATCCAATTTTTTTTTACTACCGGTTCTGTGGGCGTGGCTTGGTGGGCATCGTGTGGCTTGGTGGGCGTGGCTTGGTGGGCATGGCAGGGGAATGATACTGCAAAATCCCCATTCCCACCGCACTCTGGGGCCAGCCAGAGGTGGTATTTCCCAGTTCTCCGAACTACTCAAACTTTCCGCTACCGGTTCTCCAGAATCTGCTGGATTTCACCCCTGACTTGAACACAATTGGCACTGACAGATTTGCCATCAGTCAATTGCAAAAGGCAGCTTTACAGCTAGCATCCCGCAATGAGACTTCAAACACCATCAAACATCAACTGGACCCAGCTGTTCCTCCTCTTCCTCATCAGCCACCTCCAGACCTGGGGGCTGTTGACTCTCCATCTGAGGGCTGACGGACAGCCCAGGTTCCATCTCCGTCTCTCTCTCTGCCACCTCTATTCCCACTCGGAGCTCTCAGGTTGCCTTGATGCTGGCCCTGACTCCCACGCCTCCTCCTCCTCGTCCTCGTCCTCCTCGTCCTCGTCCTCCTCCTCCTCTGATTCGGCTGCTGGAGGGGCTGGCGGCCAACAAGCCACAACCGTACCAATAATTATAGAGCCCTTGGCTGCAATCCCAAAACAGCTGGAGTACCACCTGAACATGACTGCCATTGACAAATTCGCCATCAGTCAATTGCAAAAGGCAGCTTTACTCAGAACAGCTTCCATCCTGCCGCGATACTTATAGCACCATCCAACATCCACATCTGCCTGCGTACCTCAGGTTCCCTAGGAAGGACTCCAGAGGTGGATAACACATGCCAAATCCAGCCTAAACATCTGCCGAACACATTTCTCCAGGTGTAATTAATTGGGGGAAGTTAAGACGCGGCGCTGCGCTAGACGTATCCCTACACGTTATTAGTCGCCCCACAGCGCATCGCTGTCAGGGTGACATCCAGTAAAAGACACAAATAAGACCTTCTCAAATTGCAACACAGCGATTAGGCAATTAATCGAAGCAGCAATTAAAAAAAGAAGAAGCAGGGAGGACGAAAAAGCACAACTGGGGAAAATATTCAGAGGGAGCGTCCTGCCAAAAATGATCCCCCAGCATCAAGACATGAAGAAAAGAGGAGGAGCAGATATGAACTGTGTACTGTGTACTCCAGCTCATATGTTTTATTTATATATATATATATATATAAATAAAAAGATTTTAGGGGCAAACACACCAGCATGTTGCACAGGGGAAAAAAATATTAATCTGAACCCAAAAAACCTGCCATTCACAATTGCAGAAGCTCTGGCCAGCTCTGGGATATTTCGTGTTATTTATTAACCAAATTTCTAAATCGGCTTACAAGCAAGATAATAAAAAAAATCCGCTGTGATGCTGCGATTCTAATCTTAATCAGTCAACAGAAGACAGTATTTGTAGCTCAGGATTGAGCCATCGGGTCCTTGGTGTTGGATGTTGGATAACCATTTGTCTGAAGTGGTGTAGGGTTTCCTGCCTAAGCAGGGGGTTGGACTAGAAGACCTCCAAGGTCCCTTCTGACTCTATTCTATTCCATTCCATTCCATTCCATTTTATTCTATTCTATTCCATTCCATTCTATTCCATTCCATTCCATTCCATTCCATATTTCTTTTCTTTTCTTTTCTTTTCTTTTCTTTTCTTTTCTTTTCTTTTCTTTTCTTTTCTTTTCTTTTCTTTTCTTTTTTCTTTTCTTTTTTTAAAATTTGATTTATATGCCGCCCTTCTCCGGAGACTCAGGGCGGCTTACAATGCGTTAAGCAATAGCCTTCATACTTTTGTATATTTATACATTTAAATATACATTTATACACAGGAAGATTTTAAGAAGAGATTGGACAGCTGTTTGTCTGAAAAGGTAGAGGGTCCTTGCTTGAGCATTTGCTGGAAAGCTACAAAGCTCAAGAACCCAACCATTTTCTATTCTATTCCACTAGCACTGATGATGTTACCTACTCTGGCAATGAAATGTCTGCGAGAAAACCACCAAGCTCAGAGAGTACCAAGGACCCCATATCCCCCTCCTCCTCTTCCTCCTCTCCATCTTCTTCCTCCTCCTCCCCCTCCTCTCTACAAATCTCATCTCCCTTCTAGCACTGATGATGTTACCTGTTTGGGTCATGAGAGGTCTGCAAGAAAAACCACCAAATTCAGAGAGCACCAAGGATCGCACAGTCCTCCTCCTCCCCCCCTCACTCCTCCTCTTCCTCCTCCTCCTCCTCTCTGCAAACCCCGCTCCCTTCTACCACTGATGATGTTCCCTAGTTGGGTCATGAAATGTCTACAAGAAAACAGCCAATCTCAGAGAGCACCAAGGACCCCACAGTTCAAATCTGAGATACAAGCATTCTCTTCTAGTGGTTGTAGGTGTCCTTCCTCCCTCACCACCTTATCAGTAGCTTTCCCAAACTTTTCTGTTTGCTGGATTTCCCATTGATAGAGACAAAGATAGCAGTTTGTGTGGATGTGCTTGTTTGTGAGGCATCCCCACACAATTGCTGGCGCTCACATACTGCAGAGGTCACACAGAGGTAGGTCAAAGGGACATTTAGTGACTGGTCGAAGTTACAAAGGCACTGAAAAAAAGTGACCAAGTTCAGACTGTCAATCATGTCTCCAAAGTTGGCAACTTTGAGACTTGTGGACTTCAACTCCCAGGATTCCCTGGCCAGCCATGTTCAACTGTCAATCATTGAGGGCAGGGGTCTCCAAACTTGGCAACTTTGAGACTTGTGGACTTCAACTCCCAGAATTCCCCAGCCAGCCATGTTCAACTGTCAATCATTGAGGGCAGGGGTTTCCAAACTTAGCAACTTTGAGACTTGTGGACTTCAACTCCCAGAATTCCCCAGCCAACCATGTTCAAACTGTCAATCATTGAGGGAAAGGGTCTCCAAACTTGGCAACTTTGAGACTTGTGGACTTCAAATCCCAGAATTCCCCAGCCAGCCATGTTCAGACTGTCAGTCATTGAGGGAAAGGGTCTCTAAACTTGGCAACTTTGAGACTTGTGGACTTCAACTCCCAGAATTCCCCAGCCAGCCATGTTCAGACTGTCAGTCATTGAGGGAAAGGGTCTCTAAACTTGGCAACTTTGAGACTTGTGGACTTCAACTCCCAGAATTCCCCAGCCAGCCATGTTCAGACTGTCAGTCATTGAGGGAAAGGGTCTCTAAACTTGGCAACTTTGAGACTTGTGGACTTCAACTCCCAGAATTCCCCAGCCAGCCATGTTCAGACTGTCAGTCATTGAGGGAAAGGGTCTCTAAACTTGGCAACTTTGAGACTTGTGGACTTCAACTCCCAGAATTCCCCAGCCAGCCATGTTCAGACTGTCAATCATTGAGGGAAAGGGTCTCTAAACTTGGCAACTTTGAGACTTGTGGACTTCAACTCCCAGAATTCCCCAGCCAGCCATGTTCAGACTGTCAGTCATTGAGGGAAAGGGTCTCTAAACTTGGCAACTTTGAGACTTGTGGACTTCAACTCCCAGAATTCCCCAGCCAGCCATGTTCAAACTGTCAATCATTGAGGGCAGGGATTTCCAAACTTGGCAACTTTGAGACTTGTGGACTTCAACTCCCAGAATTCCCCAGCCAACCATGCTCTGACTGTCAATCATTGAGGGCAGGGGTTTCCAAAGTTGGCAACTTTGAGACTTATGGACTTCAACTCCCAGAATTCCCCGGCCAGCCATGATTTTTAAAAATGCCGGGTTGCATAGACTAGCTTGTTTCTGTCTGGTTGTGAATCCGGGTCACCGAGCTTCTGTCCTTTGCCCAAGTTGACCCTCCCTGACAAGGCAGCCTTATCCTTTGATAATTCAGGCACTTCTAACGGCGTGTGATTCCTTTTTACAGGGCTAAAAAAAGAGAACACCGATAAAACTTTCCAAAATATGGAGTCTAGCCCAGCCAAGGAGACAGGAGGGATGGACAGCAAGCCAGCCTGATAACTCACTGAAATAATATTCCTGGGGGGTGGGGGGGATAAAAATGCAGGAAAAAAACAAACACTGGGAGAAAAAGTGGCATGTAATCTAGGCACAAAGTAAGTTTTTAGGAAGAAATTACGACTTTGGTTTTGCAAGGGGGGGGGGGCTCTTCAGCCGAGAGGGGGGGGAGGCAAACCCAGTTGCAAATTCTAGGAGGGCAACCGGGGTGCAGAAACACGCCAGCCCTGCCTGGGTCCATAAATAGAGCCTCTCTCGGAGCGTAGTTTGTCCCACTTCAGAGAACAAGGAAATGCAGTTTGGATCAACTGGACACACAATTGTTGCAGAGGCATCTGTTTGCTTTCTATCAGAGTGCAAAGAAAGGGGGGGGAAAAAACCCGTGTTTTCTAAATGCAGAAGTTTGAAAAAGGCAGGAGTAAATTTCCTATCTTTCTTTCTTCCTTCCTTCCTCTTCATCTCTCTTCCTCCTTCTCTCCTCCCTCCCTTCCCATCTTCCTTCTTCCTTCTCTCTCCTCCCTCCCTTCTCATCATTATCTCCCTTCCTCCTTCTCTCTCTTCCCTCCCTCCCTCCCTTCCATCCTTATCTTCAGCCCCCTTCTGCCTTCCTTTCCCTCCCATCCCTCTCTCCCTCCCTCCCTTCCCATCTTCATCTCTCTTCCTCCTTCTCTCCCCTCCCTCCCTCCCTCCCTTCCATCCTCATCTTCAGCCCCCTTCTGCCTTCCTTTCCCTCCCTTCCCTCTCTCCCTCCCTCCCTTCCCATCTTCATCTCTCTTCCTCCTTCTCTCCCCTCCCTCCCTCCCTCCCTTCCATCCTCATCTTCAGCCCCCTTCTGCCTTCCTTTCCCTCCCATCCCTCTCTCCCTCCTTCCTTCTCATCATTATCTCCCTTCCTCCTTCTCTCTTTCCTCCTTCCCTTCCATCCTCATCTTCAGCCCCCTTCTGCCTTCCTTTCCCTCCCATCCCTCTCTCCCTCCCTCCCTTCCCATCTTCATCTCTCTTCTTCTCTCTCCTCCCTCCCTTCTCATCTTCCTTTCCCTTCCTCCTTCTCTTCCCTCCCTCCCTTTCTCCCCCTCCCTCCCTTCCATCCTCATCTTCATCTCCCTTCTGCCTTCCCTTTCTTTCCCTCCCATCCCTCCTTCCCTTCTCATCATTATCTCCCTTCCTTCTTCTCTCTTTCCTCCATCCCTTTCTCCCCCTCTCTCTACCTTCCATCCTCATCTCCCTTCTGCCTTCTCTTCCCTTTCTTTCCCCCATCCCTCCCTCTCTCCTTTCCTTCCTTCCTTCCTTCCTTCCTTCTTTCCTCCCTCCTTCCCCCCTAATTTTAAATTAAATTCCCTCCCCCAATTTTAAACATTATTTCTTCTACAGTTTGCAAAAGAAATGCAATGTTATTCCTATTTTCTAGATTGGGTCCAAGGATGTGGACCAATATGCGTTTTTTCTAGGTGACAGGAAGAAACTTTTGATCCTCATCCCGTTACCAATTTGGTTCGATAAGATTTAATACAAGGGTGTCCAACCTGAGCTCCTTTAAGACTCGTGGACTTCAACTCCCAGAACTCCCCAGTCCGCCATGTTGGCTGGCTGGCTGGGGAGTTCTGGGAGTTGAAGTCCACGAGTCTTAAAGGAGCCAAGGTTGGACACCCTTGAGTTAATACCTACAGTATCTTATCCTGGCTCCTTTGGTGAGCAGAGAATGCTAAATGAAAAGAAAAAAATAAATAAATCGCAAAATTGCAAAAGAACAATCGACGCTCAAAATGAGAAATAAATAAAACGGCAGGCAAAGAAGGGTCGCTGATGTTTTTTCTCCCCAAATCGCCTTTTCTCAGCTCCGAAAAGTGAAATCTTGGAGAACATAACTCCACAAAAGAAATGGGATCTCTTTTGCTATGGCTCAGTGGGAATTGGACTCCCCCTGCCCGGTCTGTGTATGTGTGTGTGTGTGTGTATTTGTGGTGTTTATTTTGAAAGGTACTTCTTATTTCTGGCTCCGAGCCAAACACATTAGCCGTGGCTCACATCAAGAGAGCTATCCATCAAGATCAGCACTCTGCCATGCCAATAAATTACAGGACGTTATGAAATGCAGGGGGTTTTCTGGTTTGGCCTGACAAGGGTTCATTAGCACTCAGGGCCCTGAGCCAGATTCCTTGGGAGTTATAGCGCCAACCCAGCCGCCAATCGGCTAAACTTGACCGCAAGAGTTGATAAAAATTCCCAGGCTGTTTACGAAAAAGGTCCACTTTTTTTTTTTTTTTGTAAACGTTGCCTTGGAAAAGTTCTTCCTTTCCTCCCGATGTTGGTGGGACAACAAAATGATTCTTATGCCGTTCAAGGTACCGAGTTCTAATCCCGGTGGTGTGTATCATCTATGATAGACGTCGGAACAGGAGCTGTTTTTTTAGCCTTTATAGGTAGTGCTCGATTTATGACCAGAATTGAGTCCAACATTTCTGTGGCTAAGTGAGATGTTTTAAGCGACTTTGGCCTCATTTGATGACCTTTCTTGCCATGGTTGTTAAGTGAATCACTGCAGTTGTGAAGTTAGTAATACGGTTGATAGAGATAGATAGACAGATAGATAGATAGATAGATTAGACAGATAGGTAGATAGCTATAGATAAATAGATAAGATTATATAGACATAGATAGAGAGATAAGGTTAAATAGATAGACAGATAATTAGAAGATAGATAGATAGATAAACAGACAGACAGATAGATAGATAGATTAGATTAAATAGATAAGTAGATTAGACAGATAAAAAGATAGCTAGATTAGATGGGTAGATAGCTTTAGATTAATAGATAAGATTATATAGACATAGATAGAGAGAGAGAGAAGATTAAATAGATAGACAGATAATTAGAAGATAGATAAACAGATAGATAGATAGATAGATAGATAGATAGATAGATAGATAGATAGATAGATAGATAGATAGATTAGACAGATAGGTAGATAGCTATAGATAAATAGATAAGATTATATAGACATAGAGAGATAAGATTAAATAGATAGACAGATAATTAGAAGATAGATAGATAGATAAACAGATAGGCATAGATAGATAGTTAAGATTAAATAGATAGGTAGATTAGACAGATGGGAAGATAGCTATAGATAAATAGATAAGATTAAATAGAGATAGATCAATAGATCGATAGATAAGATTAGACAGATAGGTAGATAGATATAGATAGATAAAATTAAATAGAGATCGATCGATCAATAGATAAGATTAAATAGCTAGATTAGACAGATAGGTAGATAGATATAGATAAATAGATAAGATTAAAATAAATAAAATTAAAATTAAAATAAAAGATAAGATTAAATAGATAGACAGACAGACAGACAGGCAGGCAGGCAGACACAGACAAATAAATTACATGTATTCTACAACCAAGCCATCCCTCCTAGGGGATTTCTTTTTATAAGGCCATGCTGATATTAGCTTAATGAACCCGTTTGCTGTAATTACGATATAAGTGATGAAGGGTAAAAAAAAAAGAAATAACGTAGAAACAGGTGGTCCTTTTATATGTGCAAACAACGCAGAAAAGCTGCTTTCCGGCCCATATTTGTCTCTTTCGGGCTCGCTGGGATGTAATGAGGGATGAATATGCTGTGTGATGTCCCCAAATTTAATTTAATTACTCTCTGCCAGAGTGGGCAGCTAAAGCATTAGAGTGTTTTAAAGAGGACATTCTGTTTCCAGAAAATAAATGCCTTTTGATGATAAGCTATATTTTCTTGGGCAGAGTACCTATATGAAATAATGGGAGTCCTTATTTAGCTGGCAGGCTGTAAATTTCAGGGTATTTTAGCTACCCTGCTGCATTTAATTTGGGAGCCATGGGAAGCACAAGAGACGGAATTTAATCCCGTTGCAAACAGCTCTTGAAGGAAACGCCAGGTGGAGCTTTACCCTGGCTACAAAAGTTTGTATTTCTTGGTAAAGTAGGGAAAACGAAAGGTATTTTGGGTTCCCTATGCCAAAACAGAGAAACCAAATTAAGGCAATGCCGAATCTGAACCTGGAACGCCAGATGTTGCTGATGGCTTCTACAAACATCTGGAGCGTTGAGGGGCTGCCACAAAGAAGGTGGTTGTAGAAAAAATGCTTTTAAAAGTAAAAAAGTAAAAAAAAAAAAAAAGTTGGCTACGCCCACCCAGCCACATTACCCCCTCACCAAGCCACACCCACAAAATAAGCCACGCCCACAGAACCGGTAGTAAAAATTTTTAGAACCCACCCCTCCTCCCCTTCATGCTGAATAAACTCAATTATGAATGGATCTTAAATAGAAAACTATCTTTAGATAGATTTTTTTTTTACTCCAAAAGCATTTTATTAAAATGAATTTGATAAAAAAAAAATCTGATTTAAATAAAAAAAAATCTGATTTAAATTTTTAAAAATCCAATTTTGGTTTGATTTAAAAAAAAAATCATTGATTTTTATCCACCCTGCACCCATGTCTCCAGGAAGGAAGCTGTTCCATTAATTGTTCTCCCTGTCAGGAAATTCCTCTTCATTTTTCATTTCCAAGTTGGCTCAGCGGTTAAGAAGCTTCCTCAGCTCAGCGAGTCTCTAAAAGGATGCAAATGACCAGCTGTCTGCAAGGAATTTAAATCCTTCCATTCCCCACCATCCGGTCAGAGTTGAAGAAGCTTCTTGGATGAGAAGTGAAACGTCTTCAAAGAAAAAACATGAAAAGTCCAGTTGCTCCTTGAAACAGCAGTTGTCCTCTGGGACAACTGAGGACACAGACAAATCTCCAAGTGGCCTCAATGACTCACTTAAAAGAATACAAATGACTAGTTTTCTGCAAGGAATATAAATCTTTCCATTCCCCACCATCTGGTCAGAGTTGAAGAAGCTCCTTGGATGAGAAGTGAAACCTCTTCAAAGAAAAACTGGAAAATCCAGTTGCCTCTTGAAACAGCAGTTGTCCTCTGGGACAACTGAGGACACAGACAAATCTCCAAGTGGCCTCAACGTCTCTCTAAAAAGGATGCAAATGACCAAGGAATTTAAATCCTTCCATTCCCCACCATCTGGTCAGAGCTGAAGAAGCTTCTGGGATGAGAAGCGAAACGTCTTCAAAGAAAAAAACCAGAAAGTCCAGTTGCCTCCTGAAAAAAAACACCTTTGGGACAACCAGGATCTGGATGGCTGAGAATCACCATAAACTTCTCTCCACTCTTTCAAGGGCCTCAGATCTCATAGTTTAATCCACCTGATATTTGAAGAAAAAAATTCCTCTAATTCTCCTTTTTTTTTTTTTAGTGTGGGAAAGACAAGCTAGGCTGAATCTCACCCGCTTAGCTGCAAACAGGTTGTTGGACTTTCGGCTTAGGAGCCGAATCTGTATTTTGGTCACGTCCGAAAAACTTAGATACGCCACGTTTCAGGATCCAAATTTAACTGACCAAAAATTAAATAAATTAAAAGGAGTTTTTCGGCCTTTTCAAATGTTGTTTTCGAGAGCAACTTCCTATGGGTGCCTTAAACACGATGGCTAAAACTCCTCGCTGAAATGTTAAGGCTGCAGCGTTCGGCCCCCACGTTCAAAATTCCTAGCATAATTTGGTTTCTGTCCCAAGAAACCCTCAATCTCAAGAGTTGAGAAAATAAACAGAGATCAGGAGAACTGGAGTTCAGATTTGAAACTGAAGCTGTCCTCGGCTCGCAATGTTTGATTTTAAGAAATCCCTGGTCCCATTCCTTCAGTCATCGAAGATGCTGAGCTATCAACTTCTCTGCATAAGGACCAGGAAATCACTTCCATGATTTGTCGATGGAAGTTCTCAGCAACGGAATGAAATAACAGAATAACAGAATTGGAAGGGACCTTAGAGGTCTTCTAGTCCAACCCCCTGCTCAAGCAGGAAACCCTATACCTGTCAGCCCTGGAGGCCATCTTTTTTTTGAAATCTTCAGGGCTGCCACATTTAGTGCTGTGGGAAACTGGGAGAGGGGGGGGATTGGCATGGAGTCGCAGGGATATGTAGCCATAATAACATTCCTTTCTCAGAGAGTCAAGGACGTTCAGCCTGCACCTGGAGTAGCATATCTGGGAGGCATCTCCATGTCAGCACTTCAAGCTGCATTTACTCTAGTGCTGACATAAGAAGGAGAAGCGAAGGCGTCTGGAAAGGGACGTTTGACTTTTCACCTACTTATTTTCCCTGGAGATAATATCCCCTAGGAGATGGGATGGGAGGGGGGAAATTCCTTTGAGCTGGAGCAGTAGATTAGGGGTAGAATGACTTGGAAGATGGCCAATGAGTGCAGGGGAGTAGGGAACGGAAAGGGAAGGTTTTGGGGCTGGAAGTCAGTGTTGGCTTTGATTGGAGTCGGGTTTAGAATGTCGTGCTTAATAAATAGGAGTTTTTCTTCAAAGACTTTGTTTGAAATGCAATTTATTTGAGACAACCTCGAAACTTGACACTCCAATTGAGACGGTGCTTTGATTGGATCATGGGATGGACATGTGGGTGCACGGGAAGGGACTTGGACTTTCTTTTGGGTGGGGAAAACCTGGAAGATTTCAGATTCGGGTTTTCCCAGATGTGCCAATATGACATCTCTAATAAAGTGGAACTTTGAGGAATTTCTAGCCTCGGAATTTTTGTTTCGTTGGGGGGTGTTCCTTGGAACCTGGACGTTACCATTTTAGACAAATGGCTGTCCAGTCTCTTCTTAGAAGCCTCCAGTGATGGAGCATCCACAACTTCTAAAGGTAAGTTGTTCCACGGATTAATTTTTCTCAGTGTCAGGAAATTCCTCCTTAGTTCTAGGCTGGCTCTCCTTCACTGGTTTCCATCCGTTGCTTCTTGTCCTGCCCTTCAGGTGCTTTGGAGAATCGGTTGATCAGTGGTCTGAAGTGATTGAATCATTGCAACTGGGACTCATTGTTGTTGTTAGTTTGAGGGACGTTTCTCAAAGTAATGTCTTTCAAACTGACAACAACAAAAAAAAATGAAGATGCTTATGTAAAATATTTCCCTCCCCGCGTTTGTGTGTGTGTGTGTTTGAGATACGGCACAATGGTTTCCCTCAGCTTATTTTGCAAGACCACCTGGAGTTTCCCAAGATTGCGCTATCAAACAAGGCGATGAAAGTTCCTGTAGATTTTTTTTTTGACAGGAAACGAATGGAAAACTAAAGAAAAACAGATGGCTAATGCTCCGGTGTGTCTGGATCTTTTTTTAAAAAAAAAAATAAACAGAACAAAACATAACAAAATCCACAAACAGTCAAAATAGCAATCTCCGCTCCCCCCACACAAAATGCCTTCCTCACACTGTTCCATCAACAATGGTTCTTGGTAGATATGTCCTTAAAACCTATTTCTTTCAGTTAGCCGGGCTGGCCTGATTTTATATTGGTTTTTAAAATTGATACTGATTTTAATTGAAATGTTTTAAATTATGGGCCAAACTTTATTTAATTATTTTAAAACTATTTTAACTTTTGTGTACAAATGTTTTATTTTTGGCTGTTCACCAGCCTGAGTCCGAAAGGAGAAGGGCGGTATAGAAATTTAAATAAATAAATAAATAAATAAATAAATAAATAAATAAATAAATAAATAAATAAATAAATAAATGTCAGTCTATGCATTGCACTAAGCCAGGATCTGCTAAAAACATGGCTTGTGAATAAGCCGAATTCAGCTAACCCGCCACATTATATCTCTGGGTTTCTTCTCAAGGCAACTCAACACGATTCACCATTTAGGCCAAACTGCTCTTGAGAGTTGGAATAATATAGAACAGGGATGGCTAACCTTTTTGCCATTGCGTGCCAAAAGTGGGGGGAGCAGGTGCCCATGCCCATCATTCAATGCGTCCCGCCCCCCTGCGCATGCGCGCGTGACACACATCCCCCGTGCTCCCCTGCTTTTGGCACGCGATGGCATGGTGGGCCTAGTAGGCCCATTTTTTTGCCTCCCCCAGGCTCCAAGAAAGCCTCTGGAGGCTGGAAACGGCCCGTTTGCTGACTTCCGGTGGGACCGAAAGTCCCGTTTTTCGCCCTCCCCGGGCTCCAGAGGCTTTCTAGGAGCTTGGGGAGGGCAAAAACGGGCCTTCCCCACCCCCCACAGAGGCCCTCCAGAGGTCGGAAACAGCCCTTTTGCTGACTTCCGGTGGGACCGGAAGTCCCATTTTTCGCCCTCCCCGGGCTCCAGAGGCTTTCTAGGAGCTTGCAGAGGGCAAAAACGGGCCTTCCCCACCCCCCACAGAGGCCCTCCAGAGGTTGGAAACGGCCCATTTGCTGACTTCCGGTGGGCCCGGAAGGCCTGAAAATCAGATGTGCGAGCCAGAGCTGAGCTAGGGCAACGCTTGCGTGCCCACCGATATGGCTCCGCGCGCCACCTGTGGCATGTGTGCCATAGGTTCGCCATCATGGATATAGAACAAAGAATAATATGTTTGGAAGGGACTTCGGAGGTCTTCTAGTCCAACCCCCTGCTCGAACAGGAGACCTGATATCATGCCGAAAAAATGGCCGTCCAGTCTCTTCTCAAAAGCCCCCAATGATATTAGAATGTGCAGAAATGAACAGATTAACACTAGCAATTAAGGAGAGAGAACAAACTAAATATTATACGATTATGGGAAGTATTTTATCAACGGTTAGAGAATAAAAAAAAGGAATCTGGAAATGAAGAAGACTGAAGAGAAATAGAAAATATATTAAGACAGAGCTATAAATAAGATCACCGTTGTTAGCATATGTACGACGAGAATAACAATGTTCAATATTATTGTTGTACTATTATTAGAAGATAATAAGAAGGAAATGAAGAGTATGATAATGTTTAATGGTTTAATGTATTGTAATTTTAAAGTTTAGAGAAGTAATGTGAATGCGAATGATGTTGTAAATGTTGAAGGATGTTGCACAGAGATAGTTGTACCCAGACAATACACTGCTTAAGGAAAGATGGAATGTAATGTATTTAAAAAATTGAAAAATAAAAAACTTTTTTTTTTTAAAAAAAGAAGAAAGCCTCCAATGATGGAGCCCATGATGTTGAACAAGATATTTGTTGACCCAACAGATTGAGTATGCAAAAGAAATGATGTCCACTAACAATCCAGCAAACTTTGAGATTATATAATCACCTAAGGGCATCATGTGTGAATGCAGGCCTTAGATTTACAACCGAGCTGATGAATCATGTTTTGTGAAGATAAGCACTATACAGTGTAATGTGTGAACCTGGATAGAAAGACAGAAGGTATCTCCTAACATAAATGGACAAGAAGAAGTCACCTGGTGATCTATGTTATAACATTTATAACTTATTGGGAATAAATTACGATGTCCACAGGTGTGTAGCTTTAGCAATACGGATAGTCCTCGATTTACGGCCGCAATGGAGACCAGATTTTCTGTTGCTAAAGGCACCAAGTCACCTGGTGATCGTTCCAAAGTCTTCCAGCCAGCTTTCATGGCTAAAACAAGACTAGAACTCACAGTCACCTGGTGATTGGCCCAAAATCACCTAGCCAGTTGGTTAAGTTGGTCATCACATATCCATGCCCAATGTTATATGTGATGACCAGCTTAACCAACTGGCTAGGTGATTTTGGGCCAATCACCAGGTGACTGTGAGTTCTAGTCTTGTCTTAGCCATGAAAGCTGGCTGGGAGACTTTGGAACGATCACCAGGTGACTGTGAGTTCTAGTCCTGCCTTAGACATGAAAGCTGGCTGGAGAACTTTAGACCAATCCGCAGGAGATGGTGAGTTCTAGTCCACCTTACACATGAAAGACAGTTGGGTGACCCTGAGCCAATCCCCAGGAGATGGTGAGTTCTAGTCCCACTTTAGGCATGATATCCAGCTGGGTGACTTTGGGCCAATCCCCAGGAGACGGTGAGTTCTAGTCCACCTTACACATGAAAGACAGTTGGGTGACCCTGAGCCAATCCCCAGGAGATGGTGAGTTCTAGTCCCACTTTAGGCATGAAATCCAGCTGGGTGACTTTGGGCCAATCCCCAGGAGACGGTGAGTTCTAGTCCACCTTACACATGAAAGACAGTTGGGTGACCCTGAGCCAATCCCCAGGAGATGGTGAGTTCTAGTCCCACCTTAAACGTGAAAGACAGTTGGGTGACCCTGGGCCAATCACCAGGAGACGGTGAGTTCTAGTCCCACTTTACGCATGAAATCCAGCTGGGTGACTTTGGGCCAATCCCCAGGAGACGGTGAGTTCTAGTCCACCTTACACATGAAAGACAGTTGGGTGACCCTGAGCCAATCCCCAGGAGATGGTGAGTTCTAGTTCCACCTTAAACGTGAAAGACAGTTGGGTGACCCTGAGCCAATCCCCAGGAGATGGTGAGTTCTAGTCCCACCTTAAACGTGAAAGACAGTTGGGTGACCCTGAGCCAATCCCCAGGAGATGGTGAGTTCTAGTCCCACTTTAGGCATGAAATCCAGCTGGGTGACTTTGGGCCAATCCCCAGGAGACGGTGAGTTCTAGTCCACCTTACACATGAAAGACAGTTGGGTGACCCTGAGCCAATCACCAGGAGATGGTGAGTTCTAGTCCCACCTTAGGTATGAGATCCAGCTGGGTGGCTTTGGGCCAGTCCCCCCCACCCCCAGTCCAACCCACTTCATTGTTGTGCGAAAAACAAGAGAAGGATGGAGTCTTAGGTTATTTACTCATTACTTAAAAAGTAATAAAGGTGGGATTGGAAAAAAAAAATCAAATCACTCCATCAGTAAGCAAGCAAGCAAGCTCATAGGTGCCCTTTCCAGAGGTTCTCAAGTGGCTCTCGCTATATTGCAACAACATTTCCCGCCAATCACACATATAGGGACGTTGGCACCGGGTGATGTAAGCACTGCCTACAATGACAAAATCAGTGTAGCCCCTTGCCTTCATCCACCTCTTCAGTTGGAAGCCCTGGAGATGCACTGCAGAGGGGAAAAGCGGCTAGATCCAGGGTCTCAAATCGTCCTGTTTTTTCCTTCCCCCCCTCTCTTTCTGTTTCTGTCATCTCTCTCCCTCCCTCCCTCCCTCTTTCTCTTTTTCTCATCTCTATCCATCTTTCACTCCCTCTCTCTTTCTGTTTCTATCATCTCTATCCATCTTTCTCTCCTTCCCTCCCTTTCTCTCCCTCCCTCTCTCTGTTTCTCTTTCTGTTTCTATCATCTCTATCCATCTCTCTCTCTCTCCCTGCCTCTCCCTCTCTCTTTCTGTTTCTATATCTCTATCTTTCTTTCCCTCCCTTCCTTCCTCTTTCTCTTTCTATCATCTCTATCCATCTCTCTCTCCTTCTCTCTCCCTCCCTGTCTTTCTCACCTTCTCTCTCTCCCTCCTTCTCCCTCTCTTTCTTTGTTTCTATCATCTCTCTACTTCTCTCTCTCCCTCCCCCTTTTTGTTTCTATCATCTCTATCCATCTCTCTACTTATCCCTCCCTCTGTCTTTCTCTCCTTCTCTCCCTCCCTCTTTCTTTGTTTCTATCATCTCTATCCATCTCTCTCTCCCCCCCTCCCTCAATCTCTTTCTGTTTCTATCATCTCTATCCATTTCTCTCCCTCCCTCCCTCCCTTTCTCTCCCTCCCTCTCTCTCTCCTTCTGTTTCTATCAACTCTATCAATCTCTCTCTCCCCCTCCCTTTCTCTCTTTCTCTCCCTCCCTCCTTTTCTCTCTTTCTGTTTCTATCATCTCTATCCATCTATATCTCTCCCCCTCCCCTCTCCCTCCCACCCTCTCTCCCTCTTTCTCTCTCTCCCTCCCTCTTCCTCTTTCTATCATCTCTATCCATCCCTCCCTCCATCCCTTTCTCTCTTTCCCTCCCTCTTTCTCTTTCTGTTTCTATCATCTCTCTCTCTCCCTTCCTCCCTTCTTCTCTCTCTCTCTTTCTGTTTCTATCATCTCTCTCCATCTCTCTCTCTCTCTCTTCCACCCCCTCTCTCTCCCTCTCTCTTTCTGTCCTTCTCTCTCTTTTGGCTTTGGACCAGCCACTACAACTCCTCTCTCCAGCCCAGAACTGCCAATCTGTATTCAGGAGAGGTGAAAGCTGACTCATGTCTGTAGCGATGGACTGCGTAAAAATAGCTCAGTCACTTTTACATCTTTTCAATCAGCGAGGAGACTTATGTTAAATATATCTCGCTGGGAACGCTCCATGCAGCTCTAAAATTCTGGGTTTCAGGAGCTCTCACAGGCCGGATTGTTTGACTTTCGTCAATTGGAGCTGGCAGATGTTGTCTGCTGTATTTGCTTAGAGAGAATAGCTACACTCTTGCCTTTGTTTCCAGAGAGGAGTAAACAGCCGGTGGCGTTTTTCTTTTTAATGCCTTTCAAGATTGCAAACAAAGTTGGAAGGGACCTTGGAGGTCTTCTAGTCCAACCCCCTGCTCTGGCAGGAAACCTTATGCCATTCCAGACAAATGGCTGTCCAATCTCCTCTTAAAATCTCTAGTGATGGAGCACCTACAACTTCTGGTGGCAAGCTGTTCCACTGATTGAATTGTTCTCTCAGGAAAGAATAGAATAGAATAGAATAGAATAGAACAGAACAGAACAGAACAGAACAGAACAGAACAGAACAGAACAGAACAGAACATGGAATGGAATGGAATGGAATGGAATAGAATAGAATAGAATAGAATAGAATAGAATAGAATAGAATAGAATAGAATAGAATAACAGAGTTGGAAGGGACCTTGGAGGTCTTCTAGTCCAACCCCCTGCTTGGGCAGGAAACTCTACACCACTTCAGACAAATGGTTATCCAGCATCTTCTTAAAAACTTCCAGTGTTGGAGCATTCACAACTTCTGGAGGCAAGTGGTTCCACTGATAAATTGTTCTGTCAGGAAATTTCTCCTTAGTTCTAGGTTGCTTCTCTCCTTGATTAGTTTCCACCCATTGCTTTTTGTCCTGCCTTCAGAAGGAGCTTTGGAGAATAGCTTGACTCCCTCTTCTTTGGGGCAGCCCCTGAGATATTGGAAGACTGCTATCATGTCTCCCCTGCTCCTCCTTTTCATTAAACTAGACCTATCCAGTTCTTGCATCTGTTCTTCATATGTTTTAGCCTCCAGTCCCCTAATCCTCTTGGTTGCTCTTCTCTGCACTCTTTCTAGACTCTCAACCTCTCTTTTGTAATGTGGTGACCAAAACTGGATGCAGTACTCTAGGCGTGGTCTTTAATCCATGTGGTGCTCTAAAATGCATTTCTTCCTGTGAAGAAGGAGTGTTTCCTACAAGGAGGAGGAGAAGGAGGTGGAATAGAAATATGAGAAGGAAAAGGAATGAGGAGGAGGAGGAGAAGAAGAAAGAGGAGGAGGAGGAGGAGGAAGAGGAGGAGAAGAAGTAGAAGTAGAAGTAGTAGGAGGTGGAAGAGAAATATGAGAAGGAAAAGGAATGAGGAGGAGGAGAAGAAGAAGGAAGAGGAGGAAGAGGAGGAAGAGGAGGAGGAAGAGGAGAAGAAGAAGTAGAAGTAGAAGTAGTAGGTGGAATAGAAATATGAGAAGGAAAAGGAATGAGGAGGAGGAGAAGAAGAAGAAAGAGGAGGAAGAGGAGGAGGAAGAGGAGAAGAAGAAGTAGAAGTAGAAGTAGAAGTAGTAGGAGGTGGAAGAGAAATATGAGAAGGAAAAGGAATGAGGAGGAGGAGGAGGAGGAGGAAGAGGAAAAATAGAAGTAGAAGTAGTAGTAGTAGTAGGAGGAGGTGGAAGAGAAATATGGAAGGAAAAGGAAGAAGGAGGAGAAGAAGAAGGAGGAGGAGGAGGAGGAGAAGAAGAAGAAAAAAGAAGAAGAAGAAGAAGAAGAAGAAGAGGAAGAGGAAGAGGAAGAAGAAAGATTGGGGGCTGCTGGGGGTTTGAGAGAACCTCTAGCTAAGATTCTGTACTGTTCGGAGAACCCCCAAATCCCACTCCTGGCTGGCCCACCCACTCCGCCCCTCCCAGGAGTCCCCATGTGGCCTGTTTTTGATGCAGGCAAGTGCAGGGCATGCGCGGAGACTCGGGGAGGGCGAAAAACGGGCCTACTGGAAGTTCGGGAAAGCCGGAAATGGTTCATTTCCGGCCTCCAGAGGGCCTCCGGAGCCTGGGGAGGCCATTTTCGCTCTCCCGGAGGCTTGAGAAAAGCCTCCGGAGCCTGGGGAGGGCAAAAACATTCCCCCCGTCATAGTGCAGGAGGCTGACTAGGCCATGCCCACCATGGCCACGCCCACCCAGCAACTGGGCAGAGAACCCCTTGCTAAAATTTTTGAAGCCCACCCCTGCATGCAAGCGTCATAAAAACAATTTTTTTAAAAACCCCAAAATTCCACTTATTTGTGCTGTAAAAGACACATGTTGCAAAATTCCAATTATCTCAGTCCCTCGGTTGCACATGAATAACGCATTTTATTTTTTTTTAAGCTGACCTCCGTTATAAATTATTTCAGCTGCTCATGTGCTATCACCCCAATCAAAGGTTAGGATTTTGTTGATAGCAAAGCAGGCTGGGCTAATGAATTGTTTGGCGACTTGCTTCTACCACTATCTATTCCTGCCGAAGGTTTTTTTTCATGCAATTAGGAGATACATTTCAACATTCCTATTTCCTTTTTAGGAATAACATTTCCAATCCCCAGGAATGCAAGCATGCAAGCATGTAAGGTTGGTCCTACCTAAAGACAAAACAGGGAAGGTTTCCAAACGCAGAGCCCCCACGCAAAAGCATCACAATTTTGGGTAAGTTGAGATTCATAGGCCCTTATTCCTTCCTTCCTTCCTTCCTTCCTTCCTTCCTTCCTTCCTTCCTTCCTTCCTTCCTTCCTTCCTTCCTTCCTTCCTTCCTTCCTTCCTTCCTTCCTTCCTTCCCTCCCCTTTCTCCCTAGCTCATTCCTCCCTCCCTTTCTTCTTTTCCCTCCCTCCTTCTCTCCCTCCCTAATTCCTTCCTTCCTTCCTTCCCCTTTCTCCCTAGCTCATTCTTCCCTCCCTTTCTCTTCCCTTCCTCCTTCTCCCTCCCTAATTCCTTCCTTCCTTCCTTCCTTCCTTCCTTCCTTCCTTCCTTCCTTCCTTCCTTCCTTCCCTCCCCTTTCTCCCTAGCTCATTCCTCCCTCCCTTTCTTCTTTTCCCTCCCTCCTTCTCTCCCTCCCTTTCCTTCCTTCCTTCCCCTTTTTCTCTAGCTCATTCTTCCCTCCCTTTCTCTTCCCTTCCTCCTTCTCTCCCTCCCTAATTCCTTCCTTCCTTCCCCTTTTTCTCTAGCTCATTCTTCCCTCCCTTTCTTTTCCCTTCCTCCTTCTCTCCCTCCCTAATTCCTTCCTTCCTTCCTTCCTTCCTTCCTTCCTTCCTTCCTTCCTTCCCCTTTCTCCCTAGCTCATTCCTCCCTCTCTTTCTTCTTTTCCCTCCCTCCCTCCTTCTCTTCCTCCCTAATTCCCTCCTTCTTTCCTTCCTTCCTCTTTCTCCCTAGCTCATTCCTCCCTCCCTTTCTTCTTTTCCCTCCCTCCTTCCCTCCCTCCCTAATTCCTTCCTTCCTTCCTTCCTTCATTCCTAGCTCATTCCTCCCTCCCTTTCTTCTTCCCTCCCTCCCTCCCTCCCTCATCCTCGACCCTTCCAGTCCCTTTCTCTCTCTCTCCTCTTCCTTTCCTTTCTTCCTCTCTTTCTTTTTTATTTCTTTTCTTCCTTCTTCTCTTCCTTATCCTTCCCTTCTTCCCTCACACACACACAAGCACAGAAAGAAACACACAAACAAGCGTACCGAAATTTCTGAAACAGGCCAAAAAGTTTGGCTGAGAAAATTAGTGCCTCTTTTTTCTTGCCTATTTCTTGGACCAGTATTTCCATTTAAAGTCATCGCGTCTCGCCTTGTATATTGTAGTCTAGTTTGAAATTAAATGTGAAAAATGGCACAATACAAAGATGCTTAAAAGTCAACTCTTGGGACAATTCGCTTCCATCCGAGCAAGTGTTTACCATCCTCAGCAGTTTTAACCTGCTTGACTTCAATGCCCAGAATTCTCCAGCCAGCATGCTTAAATATGATAAGACCCAATTTTCTCTTTTAAAAATACTCTAAAGTGTTCAGGTGTTGCCAAATCTTTGCAAAGCTAATTAGAAATTCCGGTTTTGCACTGAATAAATGTTACTTTTTCCACTGGTGCCTTTTTCTTGAAACACACCCAAATAACTTTTTAACTTATTTTGGTCCTATCATAAATCGATGCAGCAGGATGGATCGATTTACATCCTTCACCAATCCTGAGATTAGTGCAAGCCGCTGTCTAACAGATTTTTGCAACAATATGGACTAGAAACTTCAGATGAAAAAAGGTTTGAGGCTTCCAAGACACTGTCCCCTGCATCTAATGCACATCACATCGTATAACTGACCAACAATTCTACACAACCATAACACACCCATAGCCACTACCTTTTCCTGGGATGTTTCAAATTCTCAGCCTATTTTATTCTTGGATTTCTTAGTGGTCTCCCATCCAAATACTAACTGAATTTAAGCCTCCTTGGTTTTCTCCGACAGCCACAGAGGTTGCTTAGAAATACACGTCGCCTAGTGCCTTTTACACCAGTGTTTCAACTCCCAGAACTTCAACTCCCAGAATTCCCCTGCCTTGGCTTCTTTAAACTGTGCGGACTTCAATTCCCAGAATTCTCCAGTCAGAATGCTGCCTGGGGAATTCTGGGAGTTGAAGCCTACAGAGCTTAAAGTTACCACAGAGTTGAGAAAAAAACACTCTTTCAGACAATTGACTCAATGCTGCATTTGCCGTCTGGATATTTTCTATAAACAGCTATTAGCCTATTTAATAACATTTGAGGATAATACTCAAGAATGAATTTATTTATTTTTTTAATCTAGAAAAGATGCCCAGTCACTCCCAGTGAATTTTCCTGAATTTGGGAGTGGGATGCAAAGCAAAACGACGTTTTCAGTCAGGGTGGATTTGATTTAAATTGAGTTGATTTAAATCACAATTTAAATCATGATTTAAATCACTAGTAAAAAGGCTTGATTTAAATCAACTCGATTTAAATCATAATTTTTAAAGAGCAACTGTCATCTCTGCTACTCCTTTGACCCACTGTTGACTCACCGATAGTCCCAGTGTTGCAGAATATACAGCCTCGTGCTACATAACTAAGCTCCATTTCATGCTGAATAAACTAAATTATTTATGTATCTTAAATAGAAAACTATCTTACGATAGATTTTTACCCCAAAAGTTTTTTATTAAAATAAATTCGATAAAAATCAAAAAAATCCGATTTAAATCAAAAAAATCCAATTTAAATAAAAAAAATCTGATTTTTTTGATTTTTTTTAAAAAAACATTGATTTTTATCCACCCTGTTTTCAATTTTAGGCAACCAGTGGGCCAGGCTGTAGTGAGCCAACCAGGAACACTAAATAAAATTTGACTTTTACTTGAGTTTGTTTAATGTATCAGCAATCCAGGCTAACTATATGGATAGGTTTCAGAATCCACTCCTCACCTGCTTCACAGATTAATTGGGGGGGGGGGGGGTACTACTATATTACTAAGAGCAAGGGGAGAGCCAGTTTGGGTATAGTGGTTTAGGCACCAGGCTAGAAGCCAGGAGAGGGTGAGTTCTAGTCCCACTTTGGGCATGAAAGGCGGCTGGGAGATTTTGGGCCAATCACCAGGAGATGGTGAGTTCTAGTCCCACTTTGGGCATGAAAGCTGATAAGGTGATTTTGGGCCAATCACCAGGAGACGGTGAGTTCTAGTCCTGCCTTAGGCATGAAAGCTGATAAGGTGACTTTGGGCCAATCACCAGGAGACGGTGAGTTCTAGTCCCACTTCAGGCCTGAAAGGTGGCTGGGTGACTTTGGGCCAATCACCAGGAGATGGTGAGTTCTAGTCCCACTTTGGGCATGAAAGCTGATAAGGTGATTTTGGGCCAATCACCAGGAGACTGTGAGTTCTAGTCCTGCCTTAAGCATGAAAGCTGATAAGGTGATTTTGGGCCAATCACCAGGAGACGGTGAGTTCTAGTCCTGCCTTAGGCATGAAAGCTGATAAGGTGACTTTGGGCCAATCACCAGGAGACGGTGAGTTCTAGTCCTGCCTTAAGCATGAAAGCTGATAAGGTGATTTTGGGCCAATCACCAGGAGACGGTGAGTTCTAGTCCTGCCTTAGGCATGAAAGCTGATAAGGTGACTTTGGGCCAATCACCAGGAGACGGTGAGTTCTAGTCCCACTTCAGGCCTGAAAGGTGGCTGGGTGACTTTGGGCCAATCACCAGGAGATGGTGAGTTCTAGTCCCACTTTGGGCATGAAAGCTGATAAGGTGATTTTGGGCCAATCACCAGGAGACTGTGAGTTCTAGTCCTGCCTTAGGCATGAAAGCTGATAAGGTGACTTTGGGCCAATCATCAGGAGACGGTGAGTTCTAGTCCCACTTCAGGCCTGAAAGGTGGCTGGGTGACTTTGGGCCAATCAGCAGGAGATGGTGAGTTCTAGTCCCACTTTGGGCATGAAAGCTGATAAGGTGATTTTGGGCCAATCACCAGGAGACGGTGAGTTCTAGTCCTGCCTTAGGCATGAAAGCTGATAAGGTGACTTTGGGCCAATCACCAGGAGACGGTGAGTTCTAGTCCCACTTCAGGCCTGAAAGGTGGCTGGGTGACTTTGGGCCAATCACCAGGAGATGGTGAGTTCTAGTCCCACTTTGGGCATGAAAGCTGATAAGGTGATTTTGGGCCAATCACCAGGAGACTGTGAGTTCTAGTCCTGCCTTAGGCATGAAAGCTGATAAGGTGATTTTGGGCCAATCACCAGGAGACTGTGAGTTCTAGTCCTGCCTTAAGCATGAAAGCTGATAAGGTGATTTTGGGCCAATCACCAGGAGACGGTGAGTTCTAGTCCTGCCTTAGGCATGAAAGCTGATAAGGTGACTTTGGGCCAATCACCAGGAGACGGTGAGTTCTAGTCCTGCCTTAAGCATGAAAGCTGATAAGGTGATTTTGGGCCAATCACCAGGAGACGGTGAGTTCTAGTCCTGCCTTAGGCATGAAAGCTGATAAGGTGACTTTGGGCCAATCACCAGGAGACGGTGAGTTCTAGTCCCACTTCAGGCCTGAAAGGTGGCTGGGTGACTTTGGGCCAATCACCAGGAGATGGTGAGTTCTAGTCCCACTTTGGGCATGAAAGCTGATAAGGTGATTTTGGGCCAATCACCAGGAGACGGTGAGTTCTAGTCCTGCCTTAGGCATGAAAGCTGATAAGGTGACTTTGGGCCAATCACCAGGAGACGGTGAGTTCTAGTCCCACTTCAGGCCTGAAAGGTGGCTGGGTGACTTTGGGCCAATCACCAGGAGATGGTGAGTTCTAGTCCCACTTTGGGCATGAAAGCTGATAAGGTGATTTTGGGCCAATCACCAGGAGACTGTGAGTTCTAGTCCTGCCTTAGGCATGAAAGCTGATAAGGTGATTTTGGGCCAATCACCAGGAGACGGTGAGTTCTAGTCCTGCCTTAAGCATGAAAGCTGATAAGGTGATTTTGGGCCAATCACCAGGAGACGGTGAGTTCTAGTCCTGCCTTAGGCATGAAAGCTGATAAGGTGACTTTGGGCCAATCACCAGGAGACGGTGAGTTCTAGTCCCACTTCAGGCCTGAAAGGTGGCTGGGTGACTTTGGGCCAATCACCAGGAGATGGTGAGTTCTAGTCCCACTTTGGGCATGAAAGCTGATAAGGTGATTTTGGGCCAATCACCAGGAGACTGTGAGTTCTAGTCCTGCCTTAGGCATGAAAGCTGATAAGGTGATTTTGGGCCAATCACCAGGAGACGGTGAGTTCTAGTCCTGCCTTAAGCATGAAAGCTGATAAGGTGATTTTGGGCCAATCACCAGGAGACGGTGAGTTCTAGTCCTGCCTTAGGCATGAAAGCCGATAAGGTGACTTTGGGCCAATCACCAGGAGACGGTGAGTTCTAGTCCTGCCTTAGGCATGAAAGCCGATAAGGTGATTTTGGGCCAATCACCAGGAGACGGTGAGTTCTAGTCCTGCCTTAGGCATGAAAGCTGATAAGGTGATTTTGGGCCAATCACCAGGAGACGGTGAGTTCTAGTCCTGCCTTAGGCATGAAAGCCGACTGGGTGCCTTTGGGCCAGTGACTCTCTCTCAGCCTATGATGTGAAGCTCAGGTGCCAAATCGGCCAATCAATTCCTATTACAAGCAATGAAGGCAAGCTGTACCACCGGTTAATTGTCCTCACCGTCAGGAAATTCCACCTTAATTTCAAGTTGCTTCTCTCTTGGATTAGTTTCCATCCATTGTTTTCTTGTCCTGCCTTCAGGGGCTTTGGAGAATAGGTGGACCCCCCTCCTCTTTATGGCAGCCCCTCAAATATTGGAAGACCGCTATCCTGTCTCCCCTGGTCCTTCTCTTCGCTAGACTAGCCAGATCCAAATCCTGCAACCGTTCTTCATATGTTTTAGTCTTCAGGCCTTTTATTCATCTAAGTTGCTCTTCTCTGCATTTTTTCCAAATATCTCAACATCTTTTTTTTTGTAATAGCCCCTGCTATTCAGATACACCTTTCCTGCACATGGGGGCTCCTATCTATTTCTGGTGAATATTAGCTCTTGTTAGATATTTACTCTGGATAAACAAGTTGGTCGGATGAATTTGGTTACTACTGATTGACTCACAGCAAGAGGCATGATTCGGTGATCAGCGGCAGGGAAAGATTTGATGCACCCCCACCTAGATATATTTTGGATCTGAATGGAGGGGGATAAAGAGGAATTTGGGATGGCAGAGGATCTTTTTTGGGGGAGGGGAGATCTCAAAAGATAAATCCCACCTCTTCCCAACATTTTTTTTTAATAAAAGCAGGACTAGCACAAGAATCCTTTACTGTTTTCGTCCTAAAGCAGGGGTGAAATCCAGCAGGTTCTGACAGGTTCTGGAGAACCGGTAGCGGAAATTTTGAGTAGTTTGGAAAACCGGCAAATGCCACCTCTGACTGGCCCCAGAGTGGGGTGGGAATGGAGATTTTGCAATATCCTTCCCCCAGGAGTAGGGAGGGAATGGGGATTTTGCAGTATCCTTTCTCCCAGGAGTGGGGAGGGAATGGGGATTTTGCAGTATCCTTTCCCCAGGAGTGGTGTGGGAATGGGGATTTTGCAGTATCCTTCCCCTGGAGTGGGGAGCGAATGGAGATTTTGCAGTATCCTTCCCCTAGAGTGGGGAGCAAATGGAGATTTTGCACTATCCTTCCCCCAGGAGTAGGGAGGGAATAGGGATTTTGCAGTATCCTTCCCCCAGGAGTAGGGAGGGAATAGAGATTTTGCAGTATCCTTCCCCCAGGAGTAGGGAGGGAATAGAGATTTTGCAGTATCCTTCCCCTGGAGTGGGGAGCAAATGGGGATTTTGCAGTATTCTTCCCCTGGAGTGGGGAGGGAATGGGGATTTTGCAGTATTCTTCCCCTGGAGTGGGGAGCAAATGGAGATTTTGCAATAACCTTCCCCCAGGAGTGGGGAGGGAATGGGGATTTTGCAGTATCCTTTCCCCCAGGAGTGGGGAGGGAATAGGGATTTTGCAGTATCCTTCCCCCAGGAGTAGGGAGGGAATAGAGATTTTGCAGTATCCTTCCCCTGGAGTGGGGAGCAAATGGAGATTTTGCACTATCCTTCCCCCAGGAGTAGGGAGGGAATGGGGATTTTGCAGTATCCTTCCCCTGGAGTGGGATGGGAATGGAGATTTTGCAGTATCCTTTCCCCCAGGAGTGGGGAGGGAATAGGGATTTTGCAAAAACCTTCCCCCAGGAGTGGGGAGGGAATGGGGATTTTGCAGTATCCTTCCCCTGGAGTGGGGAGCAAATGGAGATTTTGCAATCCTTCCCCCAGGAGTAGGGAGGGAATGGGGATTTTGCAATAACCTTCCCCCAGGAGTGGGGAGGAAATGGGGATTTTGCAGTATCCTTGTTGCAATATTTTCAGGATCAGACTCAATAAGAATGATAAGAGTTAGAGATTTAAATATATTTCTCTTTAATTATAATAGGCATTCTATATTCACTGAATATTCACAGATAGAAGCAACGAAAATGGCGAAGGTGGCTCCTTATATATACAAAGGGTGGAGCCAGAAGTGGGAGTGGTGAATTATGAATACATTAAGAGTCAAAGAATAAGTTAACCCCTGATAACCCATATATACATTATTTACACATTAGGGAATAAGGCATTTACATCTGACAAATCCCCCTCTAAATGCCGGTTCGCTATACAACACCAGTTACATTCAGATTCAGGACAATATAAGACATACAATTTGGAAGTTAAGTATTTGTGCTGTTTAGAAGGTAAAGGCTTCGTCAATATGTCTGCTAATTGTTCAGAGGTATCGCAATGTACTGCTTTGATAAATCCATCTTGAGACAATTGTCTCACATGTTTAAATTTTATATCTATATGCCTGGATCTTTGTCCAATGGCATCGGATCTAGATATTTCAATGGCTGCTTTATTGTCTTCATGCATAACAAAAGGCAGAGCAGGTTTTTTCCAAACATCTGAAATTAAATCATTAAACCATACAAGATTATTTGCAGCTTTGGATAAACAAACATATTCCGCTTCTGTGGTTGAAGTGGCTACCAGTTCTTGTTTACCAGTGTACCAGTAAACTGGACAGTCATTTAATAGAAAAATATAACCAGAAGTACTTTTTCTGCATGATACATCTCCAGCCCAATCTGCATCTGCGTAACATGTAAGTTTTGGTTCTTTATTATTACTAGGTTCTAATACTAGACAAAAGTCTAATGTACTTTTCAGATATCTTAAAATTCTTTTGACAGCTTCCCAGTGATACATAGTTGGTTTGCTAACGTGCCTTGACAATAAATTGAGTGGTAATGCAATATCTGGCCTAGTCCAATTAGATATATAAAGAAGTGAACCTATGACTGATCTATAAAATGTATTATCCTTGAATTCAGGGGAAGATTCATCATTATTTCTAAGGAAATCAGTTTGCATAGGAGTGTCACAGGGTTTGGCATCGTTCAAATTGCATTTGTTTAGTAATTCGATAATTTTATCTTTCTGAGTAAGTTTGAATCCCCTTCTAGTTTTGTTAATTTGTACACCAAGGTATTTGTTTACTTTACCTAGAGATTTCAACGAGAAATGTTCATTTAGCTTGTTTACAAAGACTTCTCTTCTCTCCTTGTTTTTTCCTATATATAAAATATCATCTACATAAATCAATACAAATTCAATGTAATCATCACTTTTTTTGACAAAGAAACAATTATCAGCAGTGGTAGCGTTGAAATCCATGGTCTTAAGTACTTTTACCAAGCAATCGTACCATCTTTTGCCAGATTGCTTTAGTCCGTATAAACTCTTGTTCAATAGCCAAATTTCATTTTTATTAGTGTATTGACTGTGAGGTGCTCTTACATATATTTCCTTATCTAGTTTTGCGTGTAGATACGCAGTCTGTATGTCATATTGGAATACATCAAGATTGAGTGCAGATGCTACTACTAGGGCTGTTTTAACACTCTCAGTTCTTACTGTGGGGGAGTACGTGTCAGTATAGTCCTCTGGATATTTTTGTGCATAACCTTGTGCAACCAATCTAGCTTTGTATAGAGTATTGCCTTCCTCTAGGTTCTTAATTTTATAAATCCACCTGGTACCAATAATTGTCTTATCTCTAGGTGCAATCGCAGGTGTGAATACATTTAATCCTTGCAAACTCTCCATCTCTTTTTTCATAGCTAGTTCCCATTTTTCTTTTTCTTCACGAGGGAGTTTTAATACTTCCTCATATGTATTAGGTGTTATTTGTTCACCATTCATATGCATTATGTAATCTCTGTATTTATTTGGTATTTGATTTCTGTTGTTCCTAATAGCTCTTTCAGGTTTGCTATGGTTGTCATGTAAATATCTTGCTTCCTTTTTTGTTAATGTGTCTGTCTTTATTTTGTGTTGACTATTTGTCCATGTTTTGGTTTTGTTTTTGTTTCTGTTAATATTTTGGTTTTCCATTGTCCTTTCCTCACGAGATTTTGTATCTTTGCATTTATTTGGAAATATTTCATTAAGATGTAATTTAGACCAGTTGGCCTGTTCATGGAACACAGCTGTTCTGGAAACTATAAATTTGTTATTATTATCAATGAATCTGTACCCTTTGGTGCCAGTTTCATATCCCATAAATCTTAGTCTTCTGGATACGTTTTCTCCCTTTCTTCTCAACTGTTTAGGTATGTGTACGTCTGCAGTGACTCCAAATATGTGCATGTGTGCTAATTTTGGTTTCCTATTATACATCACCTCATATGGTGTCTTATTCACAATACTGGACCAGGTTCTATTTTGAGTGTAATTTGAATAATGTAAGGCTTCTGACCAAAATTGCTTGCCTAAGCCAGCATCCTCTAAAGTGCACCTAATCATGGTTTGTAATGTGGAATTCTTTCTTTCTGCAATCCCGTTCTGGAACGCAGAAAAAGGACTAGACGTGTAATGTAGCATTCCTCTATCTTTTAACCACTGGGAGAATTCTTTAGACATGAATTCACATCCCCTATCTGTCATAATTTGTTTTATTCTGATATTGTGTTGAGTTTCTATGCGTTTGTAAAATTCCTTAAATTTTTGAAAGGTTTCATCCTTATGTTTTAATGTGTAAACAAAACCATATCGACTGTAATCGTCTACTATCGTTAGGAAGTAACGTTTTCTATAAGTGATTGATGGAGTTAATGGGCCAACTAAGTCCATGTGTACTAAGTCAAAAATTTTGTTAGTTGATCTGGTGGATTTTTTTGGCCTGGGACTAGTTTTTAGTTTAGTAGATTTACATACTGAGCATTCCAAATAATTTTCACAATTTTTTATTTTGACACCTTCTGCGTGTTCAGTCATTTTTTGTACTACAGGAAAACTTGCATGTCCTAACTTCCTATGTAAGATGTGAGCACACTCATCATGAATTGGTTTACCTATTTTTGGTTTCTTTTCAATATGTGTATCTGTGTGATCATGAGATATTTTACATTCATCATTGTCACTGTTACTAACATTTTCATCATCTGCCTCAATACAATCTTCCATATTTGAATCAATGTTATGTAACCATCTTTCTTCTGTTATCAGATAGGGTAGACCTCCTTTAATCATCACAGTGCCTACATTGGTTTTATTTTTCTCTAAAGTGGCTTTTCCCTTTGAGAAAACTATATTGATGTCAGAATCTCTGCTTAGTTTTATGGCACTTAGTATGTTATGAGGTATTTCTGGTATTAACAATACCCCCTCTATTTTTCCTAGACCAGGCAAGGTCACATTCCCTTTGCCTAATACTTGAACCTTTTCTTGATTAGCTACTTTTATTACAAACTTGTCTTCAGTAAATGAAGACAATATATTTTTGTTGTTAGTGGTGTGATTAGTTGCCCCAGAATCAATAAGCCAATTATTGTTCTCATCTTGTTGCGCTTTTATGCTGTCTTGTTTATTTAGCCCATTCAGTGAACCAGATTTTCTCTCTTTTGAATTTTCTCTGCCCCCTCTACTTTCTCTGTAATTTGGTGGGCTTCTATATTTATGCCTATCTGTGGAAGATTGTCTATAATTGTATTTATTTCTATATTCTGGCCTATGTCTTTCCTTTGAAATTTTGGGACAATCTCTTCTATTGTGTTCCCTGGACCCACAATTGTGGCATTTAAAAGTTTCATTGTATTTCTCTTGGAAAGCTACCTTCCTAAAAGATTTGTGTTCTGTGTGATTGCTAGAACGATTTTTTCTTGAATTGTCTTCTGCTATTAATTTGTTAGATAGACTTTCTATGGATAAATATCCTAGATTGATGGTGTCTAAGTGTGACATAAAACTATCCCATGATGAATCAAGTGAGTTGATAATAACACTTTTCATTGTTTGATCTGAAATCACTTCCCCCCTCAAATGCAGCTCAGCTCTTATTTTGTTTAAAGATATTAAATGCTCACTTATGGAAACCCCTGGTTTTACTCTGGAAGAAAAGAAGTCCTTAGATATTCTTGTGGTGGTAGCTACGCTATCACTGTGAAACAAACTAAACATGCATTGAATTATTTCTGAAACAGTTAGATTTGGTTTGATGCTATGGTACATTGCAGGAGATACGCTAGATATTATTAAGAAGAATGCTTTATGGTGTAAACAATCTATTTTTAAAGTCCAAGGTCTTCTTGGAGGACTAGTGATAAAAAATAGTAAATTTTCTTTCATAAAGACAACCTGGAGCTGTTGGTACCATTCTTGCAAATTAATGCCATCAACCCTAAGTTTTGGGAAGTCACTGGGTAAGTTTCCTACATTATTCTGTCCATTACTTACAACCTGAGGTAGTCCGTGGTCTCGCAAGTGTAGGAAATTGCAAAACGGCATGGGGATGCTCGCAACGAGTCTGCGCGGTTCTCTGGCCAGTTCAAGTCTTTCCGGACCGTCTACGTAGTTTCGCACATGCGCGTCGCTCACTTCTTCTCTGGCGTCGTCGTGGAAGGTTCTCTTCATTGTAGCTCGCTCGCTCCGCTCCTCTTCAGACGAGTCGGTCTCTGGCTCAATCTTAGGAGTTCTGATGGCGGCGGCTGCTCTTCTCTTTCTTTTGGGTGCGTTGGCACTTGCTTCGGTCTGCGGTGTAGGGCGGAATCGGCATGGCTCTCTGGGCTCGGGCGTCGTCGCCTTCGAAGTCAGGATGGGAGCGTGCAGGTCTTGAATTATCGGCTTGTTCACTTGCTTCTTAGTTGATGCTTTGGAAATTTTTAATTTTGGCCCAAAAGCAGCAAAAAGCGTCTTCATTGCTGACTTTACTTGGGATTTCGTTAAGTCTTCGTCACTTTCTGATTCTGGCTCTTCTGAAGAGTTTGAATCCTCCTTTTCACTTTCGTTGTCTGACAATGTTTTTCGCGCCAGAAATTTTGAACTGAGCATTTTGATTGGTTCTGCTTCGCTCATTTCGGAGGCTTGTTGAAACCAAGATGGCTGCCATTCAAAATTTCGCGCGGGATCACCTTTTTTCTTTTTCATAACGACTTTCTCTGTAGTCATATCACTCACGGTTTTTTGGTCTTTGGGCTTCTCTTTAGCGATGTTTTTCTCTCTCGCTGCTCCGCTGTTCTTTAGCATTTCTTGGAGGTTCGCGATGAGTCTTTCATCACTCTTCTGGCTTTTTAATAGCTTCAATATCTCTGACCTGAGTTCATTATTTTCTATTTCAATTTCCTCCTGGTCATCATTTTTGTTTATTAATTCTTCTTCTTCAGTGGTGTATTCTTCGGATTCTCTCGAAATTGCGTTTGTGGATTCGTTGATTATTTCTTGTTCAGTTTCTATTTCTTTGCTGTAGGCCCTGGTGTTGGGCCTATCTTTCTTAGACATTTTTATTTATTTATTGAGTCAATTAACCATCCTCTGCTACCAACGTGTTGCAATATTTTCAGGATCAGACTCAATAAGAATGATAAGAGTTAGAGATTTAAATATATTTCTCTTTAATTATAATAGGCATTCTATATTCACTGAATATTCACAGATAGAAGCAACGAAAATGGCGAAGGTGGCTCCTTATATATACAAAGGGTGGAGCCAGAAGTGGGAGTGGTGAATTATGAATACATTAAGAGTCAAAGAATAAGTTAACCCCTGATAACCCATATATACATTATTTACACATTAGGGAATAAGGCATTTACATCTGACAATCCTTTCCCCCAGGAGTGGGGAGGGAATGGAGATTTTGCAGTATCCTTCCCCTGCCACGCCCACCAAGCCACACCACGCCCACCAAGCCACGCGCCCACAGAACCGGTAGTAAAAAAAATTAGATTTCACCACTGCCCTAAAGATCTCTGATCTGGCACCAAGTGGACTTCTTAAGGTGCAGATCTTCAGGCAAGGACATCTGAAGGAAGATCTAGAAGCCACTTGGTCTAATCAGAGTGGATCTTACGATCACCCTGGTTCAGAAGGCAACGTCTGGGCCCAAAATGGGTTCGCTTTTTAGGGAATCGGTCCATCTCCAGTCCAATGAGCTACCAAGAAGGGAAAAAACGTGACTTGTAGTAATTTTACGGAGATGTCCATGCATTCCTCCAGGCACCAAAACAGAAGGAGGGTACCATGGCTGTGTTCTAGGACAGGGGTCTCCAACCTTGGCAAGTTTAAGCCTGGCGGACTTCAACTCCCAGAACCTGGCGGACTTTTCAACTCTGGCTGGGGAATTCTGGGAGTTGAAGTCCGCCAGGCTTAAATTTGCCAAGGTTGGAGACCCTTGTTCTAGGACAGTGATGGCTAACCTTTCTGCCATGATGTGCCAAAAGCGGAGGGAGTGTGGGTGGGGGGGATGTGTGGGAGGTCGCGCGTGAGCATGCCAACACCCATAATTATATGCGCCCCGCCCCCGCACTTGTGCACACTCCTCCCCCGCTCCCGTTTTTTGCTCTCCCTAGAGCCTCTCTAGGAGCCTGGGGAGGGCAAAAACGGCCTTCCTCACCTCCCCGGAGGCCGGAAACTGCCCGTTTACCAACTTCCAGTGGGACCGGAAGGCCTGTTTTTTTGCTCTCCTCAGACTCCAGAGCCTCTCTAGGAGCTTGGGGAGGGCAAAAACGGCCTTCCTCACCCCCCCGGAGGCCCTCCGGAGGCTGGAAACTGCCCATTTACTGACTTCCAGTGGGATCAGAAGGCCCGTTTTTTTTTGCTCTCCTCAGACTCCAGAGCCTCTCTAGGAGCCTGGGGAGGGTGAAAACGGCCTTCCTCACCCCTCCGGAGGCCCTCCGGAGGCCGGAAACTGCCCATTTACCAACTTCCAGTGGGACCGGAAGGCCCGTTTTTTTTGCTCTCCTCAGACTCCAGAGCCTCTCTAGGAGCCTGGGGAGGGTGAAAATGGCTTCCCCCCCCCCAGGCTCTCTGGAGGCAGGAAACAGCAGGAAATCAAGTGGAGCTGAGCTCGGGTGCCCACCCATATGGCTCCACGTGCCATCTGTTGCCCGCGTGCCATAGGTTCGCCATCACGGTTCTAGAAGGTTCCATGAACTTCTTGGTCTACTCATCAGCCCTGAGATTTCCAAGATTTCACAACGGCTTCTCTTTTTCGAGTACGGTCCAGGTTGATTAAACGCCGTCCCACCTGCCCCAACGAAGTGGACTTCTGGTGGACAAAGTGGACCTTTTCAGCTTGCCATCTGGTCCAGCTCGGCCCCATCCCTCAGGGACCCCAACGTTGTTTCTGGAGGGGATCATAAAAAAGAGTTGGGGGGGGGGGGCAAGGAACCCTTTCAAATCTTTGAGAGGCATCTCAGGAGCTTCTGCAAAAGGGACTGATGGAAGGTCACTGTGAAGGAGACCTGTCCGATGCAGCTGTCCGCACTATCCAAAGTTTGTTAGGATAAGTTTTTTTCGCGTGGTCTCCCACTAAAGAGAACAAGCATTAAATAAGAGATTCTACGCCAGAGGAGTGCGCGTAGTTATGCATTTGAAATACGAGCTATCCTGTATATAATTTTGAACAGATAAGGATGAAGTATATTTGATGTATGATTTCTTAGTATGTATAAACACTGTGCCTCTGAAGGAGGTAGAGATTGTATATTTTTCTTTTATAATGGAAAAATTTAATAAAGTATATTAAAAAAAAAGAGATTCCACGCCTGTTAGAACTTAACGTGCCTTCCCTAATTATTAGCTGCATTAAAGGTAAAGGTTCCCCTCGCACATACGTGCTAGTCGTTCCCAACTCTAGGGGGCAGTGCTCATCTCCGTTTCAAAGCCGAAGAGCCAGCGCTGTCCGAAGACATCTCCGTGGTCATGTGGCCGGCATGACTCAACGCCGAAGGCGCACGGAACGCTGTTCCCTTCCCACCAAAGGTGGTCCCTATTTTTCTACCTGCATTTTTTACCTGCTTTCGAACTGCTAGGTTGGCAGAAGCTGGGACAAGTCACGGGAGCTCACCCCGTTACGCGGCACTGGGGATTCGAACCGCTGAACTGTCGACCTTTCGATCGACAAGCTCAGCGTCTTAGCCACTGAGCCACCCCTGTATTAGCTGCATTACTGGGCTGTCAAGTTTCTACCTTTATCAGAATCAAACAGAAAAAAATCCTGAGCTTTAAAGCAGGTGTTGTAGCTGTTTGGGTGCCATTTAACCAAACCGGGTGCTTCTTAAAGACTGCAAAACGATAACCATAACTTTCTTTCGGCGTTGTGTTATTGGCAAGTTTCGAACAGAAGGCGAGTCTGGCTTGTGACTCCAATCCTTCCTTGCATTTTTGCAAGAAAGATTTTTTAAAAAAATCTTGCAGTCTTCGATGTGCTGTTCAGGATTTATTTTATTTATTTATTATTTATTAATAATAAAGGATGTGTGGAACGGGTGGCTGGCAGTTAAAATTAGCTTTAAATGTGGACATTTCGTCCCCTATCAAAGGTGTTTTTGGGGTGGGTGGGGTTTCCCAATCTTACATGAGAGATCATTGTTAGTGGGCCAGGTTGTTATTCTTGGGTTTCTCCGTAGGTAGCCAACTGAATACGGATTGATAGAGGAGAATATTGGTAGCTCAGGGTTGAAATGAGGGGGTCCTGGGAGCTTGGTTGTTTTCTTGAAGACGTTTCATCACCCATCTAGGTAACATCATCAGTGCCAGAAGGGAGTGGGGTTTTTAGCACTGATGTTGTTACCTAGTTGGGTCAGGAAACGTCTGCAAGAAAAACACCAAGCTCAGAAAGCACCAAGGACCCCACAGTTCTTCTCTTCCTCTTCCTCCTCCTCCTCCTCCATCTCCTCCTCCTCCTCCCACTCCCTTCTAACACTGATGATGTTACTTAGTTGGGTCATGAAACGTCTGTAAGAAAAACACCAAGCTCAGCGAGTACCAAGGACCCCACAGTTCTCCTCCTCCATCTCCTCCTCCTCCATCTCCTCCTCCTCCTCCCACTCCCTTCTAGCACTGATGATGTTACTTAGTTGGGTCATGAAACGTCTGTAAGAAAAACACCAAGCTCAGCGAGTACCAAGGACCCCACAGTTCTCCTCCTCCATCTCCTCCTCCCCCCCCCTCCTCCTCCTCCTCCCACTCCCTTCTAGCACTGATGATGTTACTTAGTTGGGTCATGAAACGTCTGTAAGAAAAACACCAAGCTCAGCGAATACCAAGGACCCCACAGTTCTCCTCCTCCTCCTCCTCCTCCTCCTCCTCCTCCTCCTCCTCCTCCTCCTCCTCCTCCTCCTCCTCCTCCTCCTCCCACTCCCTTCTAGCACTGATGATGTTTCGTAGTTGGGTCAGGAAACATCTGCAAGAAGCAACCAAGCTCAGAGCACCAAGTTCTCCTCCTCCTCCTCCTCCTCTGCTTCCACCTCCTCTCCACAAACCCCACTCCCTTCTAGCACTGATGATGTTACCTAGCTGGGTCACGAAATGCCTGCAAGAAAACCACCAAGTTCAGAGAGCAACAAGGGCCCCAGTCCTCTCCTCCTCCTCCTCTCCTCCCTTCTAGCACTGATGATGTTACCTAGTTGGGTTAGGAAACATCTGCAAGAAAACCACCAAGTTCAGAGAGCAACAAGGGCCCCAGTCCTCTCCTCCTCCTCCTCTCCTCCCTTCTAGCACTGATAATGTTACCTAGTTGGGTCAGGAAACATCTGCAAGAAAACCACGAAGTTCAGAGAACAACAAGGGCCCCAGTCCTCTCCTCCTCCTCCTCCTCTCCTCCCTTCTAGCACTGATGATGTTACCTAGTTGGGTTAGGAAACATCTGCAAGAAAACCACCAAGCTCAGAGAGTATCAAGGACCTCACAGCCGTTCCCCCCTCCTCTCCAGAAATCCCCCTCCCTTCTAGCACTGATGATGTTACCTAGTTGGGTCATGAAATGTCTTCAAGAAAGCCACCAAACTCAGCGAGCTTCAAGGACTCCCAAATTTGGATTTAAAGCCAAAACTTTGTTGGGTCGCTGGAGGGCCTAACCGGAGAACAATGATTCCCATGTTTGATCCCTTCTAGGGGGGAAGATAATCAGCTCTCCTGAACCAGAGATAAAATATGGCCGTGCCAACACTTGCCAACCCCTGAAATGTGCGAGGCCGAAGCCGTCCTACTTACCGAACGACAGGACGAAAAAGAACGGCAGCCAGCAGAGAATGAAGACCCCAACCACGATGGCCAATGTCTTGGCTGCCTTCTTCTCCCTGGAGAACTTCAAAAGCCGGACTGAGAGCGAGCTTCTGAAGGTATGTCTCTTGGTGCTGGCCAACGAATCCTCCAAGACGTTCCGGCAATGGATCCTAAGCACCACTTCCATGGATTTGTTCCGTTCTTTCTTGACCCCGGCTTCGAGGCTCTTGGTGGTCCTCCTGGCCACCACGTAGATGTTGAAGTACATCACCAGGATGACCAAGAGGGGCAAGTAGAAGGAGAAGAGCGACGAGAAGAGGGCATAGCCGGGTTCTTCCGTGATGGTGCAGAATTCCTCGCTTTCGGGAGGCTCTTCCTTCCAACCCAAGAGGGGCCCGATGGAGATGACCATGGAGGAGAGCCAGACCACCCCTAAGATAACCACGGCCTTCTTCTCCGTCATAATGGTGGGGTACTTGAGAGAATACTTGACCCCGATGTACCGGTCCACCGAGATGATGCACAAGCTCATGATGGAAGCGGTGCAACACAGGACGTCCACGGCGGCCCAGATGTCGCAGAAGATGCGTCCGAAGACCCACAGATCCAGGACCTCCAAGGTAGCCGAGAAGGGCAGGACGGTAGTGCTGAGGAGCAAGTCCGCGATGGCCAGGTTGATGATGAAGTAGTTAGTGACCGTCCGCAAGTGCCGGTTGCAAGCCACCGAGAGGATGACCAAGATGTTGCCCACGATCGCCAAGAGGATGAAGATGGCTAGGAAGACCCCGACGCCCACCGACTGCAGGCTCAGTCCCTGAGTTACGGAGGCGCTGGTGTTGGAGAAGGCATCTTCTCTGCTCAAGGATCCGTTAATCCCACCGGCTTCTCCTGTGTGGTTCCCATTCAAGCTGGCATTAATCCGGTCAGTGAAAGTCATTCTTTTTCAAAACGACTCGGTCTCCATCGGGGACGGAGGCTCAGTAGCGCAACGGGGAGAGGGGCAGGCTTGTCTCTCCCACCGCTCCCCTACTGCATCCCGGGAGGAAGGTTGACCCCTGCTGAAAAAATCCCAAAGCCCCCTCCCCTTTTTTTAAAGCATATGCAGATAGTCCCTTCCTTCCTTCTTCCCTAATCTTTCTTTCTTTCTTTCTTTCTTTCTTTCTTTCTTTCTTTCTTTCTTTCTTTCTTTCTTTCTTTCTTTCTTTCTTTCTTTCTTTCTTTCTTCTTCTTTCTTCCTTCCTTCCTTCCTTCCTTCCTTCCTTCCTCTCTCTCTCTCTCTCTCTCTCTCTCTTTCTTTCTTTCTTTCTTTCCCCCACTATCTCCCTCCCTTAGCAGACAGTTCCTGCAAAGGTCGACTCTGTCTTAACATCGCTCACCGTTTCCTAGGTCTCCAGCCACACATCCCTGGCAGATTTATTCCACAAAGGAGCTGGATCTCAAGAAACTCACCTTGCCTGGCTTCCCCCAATCTCCGTGCCTTCAGGCATCTATTCTCCTTTCTCTTTGGGGTATAACAAACCTTAAGGCACCCCCCCCACCCCCCCACCCCGTCGTGCTCTCCAAATCCAAATCCGGAATATTTGACACCAGCAGAACTCTTTGGGTTATTCTGAGGGCCTTTCCATGATCTGGGAGAGGGAAAGGAAGGGAAGGGAAAGGAAAGGAAGAAAAGGAAAAAAAGGAGAGGAAAGAAGGAAGGAAGGAAAGTGAAGCAGAAGAGAAAGAAAAGATAAAGTGGGTGAAACGATGGAAGGAGGGAAGGAAGGAAAAAAAGGAAAGGAGAAAGGAAGGAAGGAAGGACAAGCCCGAGGGAAAGAAAGGATGAGGTGGGTGAAATGAAGGAAGGAAGGACAAGCCCAAGGGAAAGAAAGGATAAAGTGGGTGAAACGAAGGAAGGAAAGATAAGCACAGAAGAAAGGAAGGATAAAATGGGTGAGCTAACGGAAGGATGAATGGAAGGACAAGCATAAAGGAAAGAAAGGATAAAGCGGGTGCAATAACGGATGGCTGGAAGGAAGGAAGGAAGGAAGGAAGGAAGGACAAGCACAAAGGAAAGAAAGGATAAAATGGGTGAAATAATGGAAGGAAGGAAGGACAAGCACAAAGGAAAGGAAAGATCAAGTGGGTGAAATAATAGTAGGCAGGAAGACAAGAAAGAAAGAAAGAAAGAAAGAAAGAAAAAGAAAGAAAGAAAGAAAGGAAAGAAAGAAAGAAAGAAAGAAAGAAAGAAAGAAAGAAAGAAAGAAAGAAAGAAAGAGACTCTTCACTCCTTCCCGGTCTCCCTCAAAGCCTCCTTCATCCCGCAAAAATAAAAATAAAAAGAACCGGCGCGACCCTCCGGACAGCGAAGCGGGCTCAATCCGGCGCCTGCCAAGCCCGGGCGAGGCCGCTCCGGTGCAGCGCGGGGGTCTCGGGGGCAGCGTGCCGGCCGGGCGAGGCGTTGCGGGGCTGGCGGAGCGGAGGGTCCCCGCCGCGTTTCTCAGCGGAGCAGCCGGGCGGGAGGCGGGCGGAGCTTCAGCCGCTTGCCCGAAAATAGCTCCATTGAAGGATTCCCAGGCGCTGCCACCACCGGCCGCCCCCGGCAGACGCTAGAGGGCAGCAAAGAGACGGCGGGCCGGCCGGAGCTGCCGCAGCGCCCGCAGCCGCCAAACCGATTCGGAAGAAACAACAAGAGCCGGGAAGGGATCTTCGAGGTCATCTAGACCAACCCCCCCCCTCTGCCCAACACACACACACACACACACACACAGAGGCGGAGAGTGGCTCATAACAGGGGGGGGGAAGACACAGCTGGAAGGGACCTTCGAGGTCATCTAGCCCAACCCTCCCTCTGCCCAACACACACACGCGCACGCACACACACACACACACACACAGGCTGAGAGTGGCTCATAACGGGGAAAAAAAGACACAGCTGGAAGGGAACTTCGAGGTCATCTAGACCAACCCCCTCTGCCCAACACACACACACACACACATACACACACACACACACACACACACACACACACACACACAGGCGGAGAGTGGCTCATAACAGGGGGGAAAAAAAGACACAGCTGGAAGGGACCTTCGAGGTCATCTAGCCCACCCCCCCTCTGCCCAACACACACACACACACACACACACACACACACAGACAGGCGGAGAGTGGCTCATAACAGGGGGGAAAAAAAGACACAGCTGGAAGGGACCTTCGAGGTCATCTAGCCCACCCCCCCCTCTGCCCAACACACACACACACACACACACACACACACACAGACAGGCGGAGAGTGGCTCATAACAGGGGGGAAAAAAAGACACAGCTGGAAGGGACCTTCGAGGTCATCTAGCCCAACCCCCCCTCTGCCCAACACACCCCCACCCCCACCCTCCCACACACACAGAGGCGGCTGGGTCCAATCGCTTCTTGAAAAGCTCCAGGGATGGAGGCAGCCACAACTTCGGGTCTTCGGCCGGGAGGGCAGAGAGTGGCTCATAACAGGGGGAAGGGACCTTCGAGGTCATCTAGCCCAACCCCCCCTGCTCAAGGAGCAGAGCCTCTCCAATTCCAGACAAGTGGCTGTCCGTCTCTTGAAAAAACTCCAGTGCTGGAACCCTTCCTTCCTTCTTTCCTCCATTTCTCTTCTTCCCTCCCTCCCTCCCATTATATCTACTTTTATCCTTTCATTTGCTTCTGCTTTCCTTCCTCCCTCCCTCCCTCCCTCCATTTGTCTCCTTCCTTCCCTCCCTCCCTCCCTCCATTTCTCTCCTTCCTTCCTTCCATCCATTATCTCTACTTTTATCATTTCATTTGCTTCTGCTTGTCGTTCCTTCCTTCCTTCCTCCCTCCATTTCTCTCCTTCTTTCCTTCCTTCCCTCCCTCCCTTCCATTATATCTTTTATCCTTTCATTTGCTTTTTTGTCCTTCCTTCCTTCACTCCCTCCCTCTCCCTTTCTCCCTTCCGTCCATTATATCTACTTTTATCCTTTCGCTTCTGCTTGTCCTTCCTTCCTTCCTTCCTTCCTTCCTTCCTTCCTTCCTTCCTTCCTTCCCTCTCTCCCTTCCCTCCCTTCCTTCCATTATCTCTACTTTTATCCTTTCATTTGCTTCTGCTTGTCCTTCCTTCCTTCCCTCTCTCCCTCCCTCCATTTCTCTCCTTCCTTCCTTCCTTCCCTCCTTCCCTCTCTCCCTTCCCTCCCTTCCTTCCATTATCTCTACTTTTATCCTTTCATTTGCTTCTGCTTGTCCTTCCTTCCTTCCTTCCTTCCCTCCCTCCCTCCATTTCTCTCCTTCCTTCCTTCCTTCCTTCCTTCCTTCCTTCCTTCACTCCCTCCCTTCCCTCCCTTCCTTCCATTATATCTACTTTTATCCTTTCATTTGCTTCTGCTTGTCCTTCCTTCCTCCCTCCCTCCCTCTGTCCCTCCCTCCCTCCATTTCTCTCCTTGCTTCCTTCCCTCCCTCCCTTCCGTTATATCTTTTATCCTTTCATTTGCTTTTCTGTCCTTCCTTCCTTCCTTCACTCTCTCCCTCTCTCCCTTCCTTCCATTATCTCTACTTTTATCCTTTCATTTGCTTCTGCTTGTCCTTCCTTCCTTCCTCCCTCCCTCTCTCCCTCCCTCCCTCCATTTCTCTCCTTCCTTCCTTCCTTCCCTCCCTCCCTTCCATTATATCTTTTATCCTTTCATTTGCTTTTCTGTCCTTCCTTCCTTCACTCTCTCCCTCTCTCCCTTCCTTCCATTATATCTACTTTTATCCTTTCATTTGCTTCTGCTTGTCCTTCCTTCCTTCCTTCCTTCCTCCCTCCCTCCCTCCCTCCCTTCCATTATATCTACTTTTATCCTTTCATTTCCTTCTGCTTGTCCTCCCTCCCTCCCTCCCTCCCTCCCTCCATTTCTCTCCTTCCTTCCTTCCTTCCTTCCTTCCTTCCTTCCTTCCTTCCTTCCTTCCTTCCTTCTTCCTTCCTTCCTTCCTTTCTTCCTCCTCCCTCCTCCCTCCCTCCCTCCCTCCCTCCCAGGGAGGCTGCCTAGATATTATTTTTTGAAATAAAAATAACCTCCTTGGCCAATTTTTTTGAAGGCAAGGTAATAATCCTTGCTGGGACCATTTTTTAATCTAATTAATTGAATGGCTGCGTAGAGCTTGCTTCGGATGCTAATTCTTCCCCATGTGTTTTATTCCAAGCAGAATGGAATGAAAGAGTCTCTTCCATCCTATTCTTAGGACAACGTGGGCCAAAGCTGTATAATTCTTTTAACTGATTTTAAATTTTGTATTGGTATGTTTTTTATCCTTGGCTGTGCACCGCCCTGAGTCCAATAGGAGAAGGGCGGTATATAAATTGAAATAATAATAATAATAATAATAATAATAATAATAATAATAATAATAATAATAATAATAATAATAATAATAATAATAATAATAATAATTTGCCGGACTTGAACATTTTGACTCTACAAAAAACCACCTTACTCGGAACAGCTTACATCCTCCGACGATACCTTAACAGTTCCTAGGTCCTTGGTTAGGACTCGAGCTGCTGAGCTATTAACCAGCCTCAAAGGCTGTGAATCTCACTAAAGATTAACTAATAATAATAATAATAATAATAATAATAATAATAATAATAATAATAATAATAATAATAATAGTACCTATTTATTTTCTGAACTGGGAACTCTTGAAATACCATTTTTTTTTTGGGGGGGGGAAGATCAGAATGTTTTGCACACCCTGCGATCTCCTCTTCATAAGTAAGCACTGGAAGAAGTCCCAGGGAGGTTCTACATAATGTAATATTCTGTATTATACTGTAATATATATTGCAATATAATATTGGAGAGGCCCTGCTTGGAATACGGCATACAGTTTTGGCCACCGTGATACGGAAAAAAAGAATGCCGTGTTTGCAAAGGAAATGAACCAAGATGATTAGGAGATTGGAGGCAAAAACCGTACGGTGAATGAGTGAAGGAATTGGGTAGTTCTCGTTCTGTGAGGGCGAACCTATGGCACAAGTGCCCAAAGTGGCACGCCAAGCCATGTTGCCTGGCACGCACAGTGTCGCTGGTTCCTCTTCCGGATTTTTGGCACGCATGCACACATGGCAATCAGCTGGCCTTTGTGTGTGCAGCAGTGCCGGGAACCTGAAGAGCTGGCCTTCCTTTTTCCCTGGTGTAAGCATGTGCGCCAGCCAGCTGATTGGCGTGTGTGCATGCGTGGCATTAACTGGAAGACTTGCTGGCTGGCATGTATGCGCACGCCGGAAACTGGAAGTACTTTATCCGGCACGCGCAGGGCAGCTCCCCTCTCCTGACAAGTGCACGCTTGCGCACGAAATGCTCCCTTTTTGGCACTTGGTGCTGAAAAGGTTCACCATCATTGATCTAGTTTAATGAAAAGAAGGACTGGGGAGACATGATAGCAGTGTTCCAATATCTCAGGGGCTGCCCCAGTGGTGAAATCCAATTTTTTTTTTACTTTTGGCTCTGTGGGCGTGGCAGGGGAAGGATACTGCAAAATCCCCATTCCCTCTGCACTCCTGGGGGGGAAGGATACTGCAAAATCCCCATTCCCTCTGCACTCCTGGGGGGAAGGATACTGCAAAATCCCCATTCCCTCTGCACTCCTGGGGGAAGGATACTGCAAAATCCCCATTCCCTCTGCACTCCTGGGGGGAAGGATACTGTAAAATCCCCATTCCCTCTGCACTCCTGGGGGAAGGATACTGCAAAATCTCCATTCCCTCTGCACTCCTGAGGGGAAGGATACTGCAAAATCTCCATTCCCTCTGCACTCCTGGGGGGAAGGATACTGCAAAATCCCCATTCCCTCTGTACTCCTGGGGGGAAGGATACTGCAAAATCCCCATTCCCTCTGCACTCCTGGGGGGAAGGATACTGCAAAATCTCCATTCCCTCTGCACTCCTGGGGGGAAGGATACTGCAAAATCCCCATTCCCTCTGCACTCCTGGGGGGAAGGATACTGCAAAATCCCCATTCCCTCTGCACTCCTGGGGGGAAGGATACTGTAAAATCTCCATTCCCTCTGCACTCCTGGGGGAAGGATACTGCAAAATCTCCATTCCCATCCCACTCCAGGGGAAGGATACTGCAAAATCTCCATTCCCACCCCACTCTGGGGCCAGCCAGAGGTGGTATTTGCGGATTCTCCAAACTACTCCAAATTTCCGCTACCGGTTCTCCAGAACCTGATGGATTTCACCCCTGGGCTGCCCCAAAGAAGAGATTTATTCTCCAAAGCACCAGAAGGCAGGACAAGAAGCAACGGATGAAAACTCATCAAGGAGAGAACCAACCTAGAACTAAGGAGGACTATCCTGATAGGGAGAATAATTAACCAGTGGAACAGCTTGCCACCAGAAGTTGTGCGTGCCCCAACACTGGAGGTTTTTTCAAAAATAGATTGGACATCGATTTGACCAGGATAGTAGACCATTTTGGACAAATGTTGATGAATCTCTTCTTAAAATCTCCAGTGATGGATCAGCCACAACTTCCGGTGGCGGGTAGTTCCACTGATTAATTGTTCTAACTGTCAGGGAATTTCTCCTTAGTTCTAGTTTGCTTCTCTCCTCCATTCATCGCTTCTTCTCCTGCCTTCAAGTGCTTTGGAAAATAACTTGACCCCCCTCTTCATTGCAACAGCCCCTCAAATACTGGAAGACTGCTATCATATCTCCCCATGTCCTTCATATCTCCCCATGTCCTTCTTTCCATTAAACTAGACCTACCCAATTCAGCAATTCCGTTCTTCATACGTTTTAGCCTCCAGTCCCCTAATCATCTTTGTTGCTCTTCTCTGCACTCTTTCTAGCGTCTCAACCAGAGGTGGGTTTCAGCAGCTTCTGACCAGTTCTGGCGAACTGGTAGCGGAATTTTGAGTAGTTTGGAGAACCGGTAAATACCACCTCTGACCGGTCTCACCCCCATCTATTCTCTGCCTCCCGAATCCCAGCTGATCGGGAGGAAATGGGGATTTTGCCGTAACCTTCCTCCGGAATGGGGTGGGAATGGAGATTTTACAGTATCCTTCCCCTGCCATGCCCACCGAGCCACACCCACAGAACCGGTAGTAAAAAAATTGAAACCCACCACTACTATAGACCTCTCGCATCCTGGACATAAACTGTTTCAACTCCTACCCTCAAATGACGCTATAGAGCACTGCACACCAGAACAACTAGACACAAGATAAGTTTTTTCCCGAACGCCATCCCTCTGCTAAACAAATAATTCCTCAACACTGTCAAACTATTTACTAAGCCTGCATTACTATTAATCTTCTCATCGTTCCTATCTTCCCACTTATGGCTATATCCATGTTGCTTGTATCTTTACAACTTATATTGGTTTTATTGTTTCCTAGTACGATTTGATTGCTTATTAGTAACCTGTGACTATCACTAAGTGTTGTATCTTATGATTCTTGATGAATGTATTTTATTTTTCTTTATGTACACTGAGAGCTTATGCACCAAAGACAAATCCCTTGTGTGTCCAATCACACTTGGCCAATAAAGATTTCTATTCTTCAAAAGAAAATTCATTTTTTTACATCGTGGTGACCGAAACTGGATGCAGCATTTTTTTAAAAAAATCTCACAGATAAATAATCTTTATCCCTAAGAATTGTGAATTGTTAATCGTGCTGCTGCAATTTTCCATCCTCCACGATATTTCTGATATAGTTTTGTAACTGGATTTCAAAAGGAAGTCTCACTAACAAATTGCAAGGAAATTTCCATGCAGTATACTTGCATTGGTAGGGAAATAGATTGCTAATGTCTTTTTAAAGTTTTTTTTTTTTAATAATATCAGTTTAGCCCGTACTTTCAGTCTTTCCTAGAAATTTCCCATCTAAATCCTAACAAAATTCAAAAACTGCTTTGCCTATTGTTATTTTTTTTTTTTTAAAAAAATCTCTTGATCCTAGATACCTTCTGCAATTTTCTCTGGTGACAAAAATGAAAAGGATTAACCCTTGCATATTTTTTTTGGAAGATGTTTTTCCAGGTCTCCGATACCAGAGAGGAAAAAAATGGTAGACGCCCCATCCAGAAATCAAAGACCATGTCAAACAAAGGTGGGTTTCAGCAGGTTCTGATCAGTTCTGGAGAACCGGTAGCGGGAAATTTTGAGTAATTCGGAGAACAGGTAAATACCACCTCTGACTGGCCCCGCCCACATCTGTTCTCTGCCTCCTGAGTCCCAGCTGATTTGGAGGAAATGGGGATTTTGCAGGAACCATCCCCTGGATTGGGGAGGGAATGGAGATTTTACAGTATCCTTCCCCTGGAGTGGGGTGGGAATGGAGATTTTACAGTATCTTTTCCCTGCCACGCCCACCAAGCCACGCCCACAGAACCGGTAGTAAAAAAAATTTGAAACCCACCACCGATGTCAAAAGTGGCTCAGAGAATATCCAGAAAAGAAATGCATTTGCAAAACTATCTCCGAAATATTGTGTAGCAGCAGCATGAAGCTGCAGCTACACAATAGTTGCACAAAGGTTGGAACTGATAAACAGTCTGAAGTTGTTGTTTTTTCTCCTTTTTCCCCCCCCCGTCGGAGATCCGTGAGTGAGTCACACTGTGAGTCATGTTCCCAAGGATCTGTATAAATCAGGGCAGCGTTTCTCAACTCTTGACGGCATTCGGATGGGTGGACTTCAACTCCCAGAATTCCCCAGCCGGCAAGCTTGAGTGACAGCTCCCCGACAATCAGAATCACAACCTTGGCCCGCTTCTCACCACGTGCTCCACCGCATCCGTCAGACCTCAAAATGGTTCGGAACACAGACAGATAGTCTTCGAGTTACGACCATGATCGGGCCCCAAATTTATGTCGCTAAGTGAGACGTTGACGACTTTCCTTGCCTCTGAACCTATGCAGGTGTTAAGTTAGTAACACGGTTGTTAAGTGAATCTGGGACTCAAAGGCCAGACAAGGAACAATGGAGGGAAACTGATCAAGGAGAGAAGCAACCTAGAACTAAGGAGAAATTTCCTGACAGTGAGAACAATTGATCAGTGGAACAACTTGCCACAAGAAGTAGTGAATGCTCCAACACTGGAAGTTTTTAAGAAGAGGTTGGATAACCATTTGTCTGAAATGGCATAGGGTTTCTTGCCGGAGCACTGGGGTTGGACTAGAAGACCTCCAAGGTCCCTTCCAACTCTGTTATTCTATTTTCTATGTTGAGTAACCCTTACTCCATATTGACAGCTCAATTCACTCTCAACAGCATTTGGGATTAAAGTTAGGGCTAGGGCTAGGGCTAGGGTTAGGGTTAGGGTTAGGGCTAAGGTTAGGGCTAGGGTTAGGGGTAGGGGTAGGTATAGGGGTTAGGGTTAGGGCTAGAGTTAGGGTTAGGGTTAGTGTTAGGGATAGGTATAGGGGTTAGGGTTAGGGCTAGTGTTAGGATTAGGGTTAGGGTTAGTGGTAGGTATAGGGGTTAGGGTTAGGGTTAGGGTTAGGGCTAAGCTTAGGGCTAGGGTTAGGGTTAGGGGTAGGTATAGGGGTTAGGGTTAGGGCTAGGGCTAGGGTTAGGGTTAGGGTTAGGGTTAGGGCTAGGGCTAGGGCTAGGGCTAGGGCTAGGGCTAGGGCTAGGGCTAGGGTTAGGGTTAGGGTTAGGGTTAGGGCTAAGGTTAGGGCTAGGGTTAGGGGTAGGGGTAGGTATAGGGGTTAGGGTTAGGGTTAGGGCTAGGGTTAGGGTTAGGGCTAGGGCTAGGGCTAGCACTAGGGCTAGGGCTAGGGCTAGGGCTAGGGTTACGGTTACGGTTAGGGGTAGGGATAGGGGTAGGGTTAGGAGGGCTAGGGCTAGGGCTCGGGTTTGGGCTAGAGGTTAGGGTTAGGGTTAGGGTTAGGGTTAGGGTTAGGGTTAGGGATAGATGTAGGGTTAGGAGGGCTAGGGTTGGGCTAGGGCTATGGCTAGGGCTAGTTTTAGGGCTAGGGCTAGAGGTTAGGGTTAGTGGTAGGGGTAGGGGTAGGGATAGGGGTTAGGGTTGGTCAAGCAGATGGTTGGACTAGAAGACCTTTAAATTCCTTTCCAACTCTGTTATTCCGTGTCCTACATTGAGCAACCCTTATTCCATATTGCCAGCTTAATTCACTCTAGCCAGCATCTGGGGTGTTACGGTTACGGTTTCATTCGGTCGAGCAGAGGGTCGGACTAGAAAACCTCCAAGGCTCCTTCCAACTCTGTTACTCTATGTTCTGTGTTGACTAACCCTTACCCCATATTGCCAGCTCAAATCACTCTCGCCAGCATTCGGGATTGCCAGCTCATCTTGTTCAGCCTCATGTTTATTATCAGGCTTAATAAAGGACACCCGATGTTGGCTGGATCCGACTCATTGGCTTCCGACATGGCTCGTTTTAATCCTTCGTGGCGCTGTCTAGACACTGTTGGCACACGGCTGATTGGTTCCCCTGTGTATTTATTTTGGGTGATGCCAGCGAAAAATAGAAGTGATTACCTTGGTATCCAAAGAAGGCAAGAATGTGCAAATCCAGAGCTCATAGCAAGCCTGGAAAATATTGACTTGGATTCGATCCCCAACTCCTGGAAGAGATTAAAGGCTTTATCAGGACACAGTTTTCAAACATGGCTTCCCCTCGGAGTTGTGCTGGTTGCTAACCTTGGCCTCAAACTCACTAGATGACCCAGTGATATTCACCTTACTCCTAACTCTCCTCAACATGCAGCCATTCGGCTTTAGCATCTCATGTGAAAGTTCTACACATATTGTTTCTCCAAACTTGGCACCTTTAAGACGTGTGGACTTCAACTCCCAGAATTCCCCAGCCAGCATGACTGGATGGGGAATTCTGGGAGTTGAAGTCCACGGGTCTTAAAGTCTCCAAACTTGGGAACTTTAAGACGTGTGGACTTCAACTCCCAGAATTCCCCAGCCAGCATGAACCGGTTCAGTGATGTCATATCGTCACCGCTACCGGCTCGGCGGAACCGGGAGGAACCGGGAGGAACCCACCACTGGTACAGTCCATTCCAAGCCACCGGAGTCATGAGATAAAAGCAGTCCTTGACTTTCAACCGTTCATTTAGTGACCGTTCGAAGTCACATAAATTGACCCCTCCTTCTTTGTGACAGCCCTTTAAATCTTAGAAGACTGCTATCATATCATCCCTGGTCCTTTTTGTTAGACTACTCGGTTCCCACAACATATTCATCATATGTTTGAGCCTCCAGACCACGGGTGAAATTCAGCAGGTTCTGACAGGTTCTGCAGAACCGGTAGCGGAAATTTTGAGTAGTTTGGAGAACCGGCAAATGCCTCCTGTGGCTGGCCCCAGAGTGGGGTGGGAATGGAGATTTTGCAATATCCTTCCCCTGCCATGCCCACCAAGCCACACCCACCAAGCCACACCACGCCCACCAAGCCACGCCCACAGAACCAGTAGTAAAAAAAATGAATTTCACCACTGCTTCAGACATCTCGTAATCATTGTTAGTCCTTTCTGTATTCTTTTGAGGTCCTTAGAAATTGTTTTTGTACTGAGGAGCAGAAATAGAATAGAATAGAATAGAATAGAATAGAATAGAATAGAGTAGAGTAGAGTAGAGTAGAGTAGAGTAGAAATAGAGTAGAGTAGAGTAGAGTAGAATAGAAATAGAGTAGAGTACAGTAGAGTAGAGTAGAATAGAAATAGAGTACAGTAGAGTAGAGTAGAATAGAGTAGAGTAGAGTAGAAATTAGAATAGAATAGAATAGAATAGAATAGAATAGAATAGAGTAGAGTAGAGTAGAGTAGAAATAGAGTAGAGTAGAGTAGAGTAGAATAGAAATAGAGTAGAGTAGAGTAGAGTAGAATAGAAATAGAGTACAGTAGAGTAGAGTAGAATAGAGTAGAGTAGAGTAGAAATTAGAATAGAATAGAATAGAATAGAATAGAATAGAATAGAATAGAATAGAATAGAATAGAATAGAATAGAATAGAATAGAATAGAATAGAATAGAAGTTAAATGATGGAAAGGATAGGATAGGATAGGATAGGATAGGATAGGATAGGATAGAATTCTTTATTGGCCAAGTGTGATTGGACACGCAAGGAATTTGTTTTTGGTGCATACGCTCTCAGTGAACATAAAAGGAAAAAAAATGTTTGTGATTATAGAAACACTGAGTATTATCCAATCTTAGATCAATAGGTAAATGTATTTTACATTTGTAAGTATCGAAGAAAGTTAGAAGTTATTCTTTATTTCTTTTCGTCGTTGTTGTTGTTTTTAAATTCCCTTTGCACCTCCCCTTCCCCTCTCTTTTTCCTTCTGAATCGTTTTTTGTTGGTTTGTTGTTTATTTATTTTTTTGAGAAATTGAATCACGTATATTTTTTTAAAAAAAGGAACAAGCAGTTTTTTTCCGAAACAAACCAAAGCAAGTTTCTGCCCGAAGCAACTTTGCCAAATGATCAGAAGGCATCAGGAAATTTCCCACCGGCTGGATAAATGAACTTCGATCGATCCGTTTCTTCTTATCACGGGAGACGATCTGATTAGAGACTTTTAAGGGAATTACTACAAGCGGCCATTGATTCTCCAGCAGCTCATTGAGAAGTGAACCTGCATTTAATCTCCATATATAATCTCCCAAATAACAGCTTAGCATTCAGAAAGTTCTCGACTTACAACCGCTTGTTTAGTGACCGTTCCAAGTTACAACGCAGTGGAAACAGTGACTTAAGGACCGTTTTCCACCCTTAATGACCGTTGCAGTGTCCCCAGGGTCACACGTGATCAAAATTCGGAAGCTTGGCAACTGGTTCGTATTTATGACGGTGGCAGTATCCCAGGGGAGGGGGGTCACCTTTTGCGACCTTCTGACAAGCAAAGTCAATGGGGAAGCCAGATTCACTTAACAACCAGGTTACTGATTTAATAACTGCAGTGATTCAATCTGTCCTTGTCTTGAAGGAAGGAAGGGAGGGAGGGAGGGAGGGAGGAGGAAGGGAGGGAGGAGGAAGGGAGGGAGGAATTGGGGAGGGAGGGAGAGGGAGGAAGGGAGGAATTAAGGGAGGAGGGAGGAATTGGGGAAGGAGGAGGAGGGAGGAAGGAAGGAAGGAATTAAGGAAGGAGGGAGGGAGGAATTGGGGAGGGAGGAGGAGGGAGGAAGGAAGGAATTAAGGAAGGAGGGAGGAATTGGGGAAGGAGGGAGGGAGGAATTGGGGAGGGAGGAGGAGGGAGGAAGGAAGGAATTAAGGAAGGAGGAAGGAATTGGGGAAGGAGGAAGGGAGGAAGGAAGGAAGGAATTAAGAGAGGGAGGAATTGGGGAGGGAGGAGGAGGGAGGAAGGAAGGAAGGAATTAAGGAAGGAGGGAGGGAGGAATTGGGGAGGGAGGAGGAGGGAGGAAGGAAGGAATTAAGGAAGGAGGGAGGAATTGGGGAAGGAGGAAGGGAGGAAGGAAGGAAGGAATTAAGAGAGGGAGGAATTGGGGAGGGAGGAGGAGGGAGGAAGGAAGGAAGGAATTAAGGAAGGAGGGAGGGAGGAATTGGGGAGGGAGGAGGAGGGAGGAAGGAAGGAATTAAGGAAGGAGGGAGGAAGGAATTGAGGAGGGAGGAGGAGGGAGGAAGGAAGGAATTAAGGAAGGAGGGAGGAATTGGGGAAGGAGGGAGGGAGGAATTGAGGAGGGAGAAAGGAAGGAAGGAATTAAGGGAGGGAGGAATTGGGGAAGGAGGAGGAGGGAGGAAGGAAGGAAGGAATTAAGGAAGGAGGGAGGGAGGAATTGGGGAGGGAGGAGGAGGGAGGAAGGAAGGGAGGAATTAAGGAAGGAGGGAGGAATTGGGGAAGGAGGGAGGGAGGAATTGGGGAGGGAGAAAGGAAGGAAGGAATTAAGGGAGAGAAATTGGAGAAGGAGGAGGGGGAGGGAGGAAGGAAGGTAGGAATTAAGGAAGGGGGAGGGAGGAAATGGGGAGGGAGGAGGAGGGAGGAGGAGGGAGGAAGGAAGGAAGGAATTAAGGAAGGAAGGAAGGAGGGAGGAGGAATTAAGGAAGGAAGGAGGAATTGAGGAGGGAGGAAGGAAGGAGGGATGGAGGGAGGAAGGAAGGAATTAAGGAAGGAGGGAGGAATTGGGGAGGGAGGGAGGAAGGAAGGAAAGAAGAAAGGAAGGAGGGAGGGAGGGAGGGAATTAGGGAGGGACAGAGGGAGGGAGGGGGGAATTGGAGAGGGAGGAGGGAGGGCAGGCGATCTCTGCATCCAAGGAAATCAGCGTTCCCACAACCATGAGTAAGCCACCCCTTGAAAAAAACAATATTCTTCTGGGGATGGAGAAGAGCAAAGAATTCTTTTTGGAAAGAGAATTTGAATGGACACTGATAGAATTGCAATGAAAACCTCCCGGTTTTGGGACCGTCCCTTTTGTTGCGTCAGTGGGGAAGCCAGCTTCGCTTAACAACGGGGTTACGAATCCATCAACTTGATGGATTTAACACGCTCAACAACCCCGGCAAGTAAAACGGAGCAAAACCTCGCTTAGCCAAAGGTCTCGCTGAACCGCAGAAATGCTGGGCTCCATTGTGGTCATAAGTCAAGGACTACCTGTAATTGATGATTTCAATCTTATATTCCAATACACCGAAGGATCACCAGGTCGGGGGGGGGGGATGACGGACGCTCAGTCCTGGATTATCACTTGACCCTATCAAAGCAAAAGTCCAGGATGTAGATCTGATAAAAGATGAAGTGGGGAAAGGAGACCACTCAGCGACCTTCTCCTGGTCTCTGTTGGTCCCCCTCCGCAGTTACCATCAGCCAGTTAGCTCACGGCTGCAAAACGGCTTAAATGGTGTAATTTGGCTTTAAGCCGATAGCAAAAACTTGTACGAAGCCCAGCTTTAATATCACTGTTGTTTACGAAGATATCCTGGCATTTATGACTCACAAAAAAATTCTTTTGTCAGGGCTTCATGTGACTGGAATATTGCGGAGATAATTCTGCGCCTTTCTTCTTCCTTTCAAAAAATGAAAAATATAGTACGTTACCTGGGTGATGTTTAATGTCAATTTGCTTTTTAAGAAAAATCCGGAGAATTGGAGTTTAATTGTGGCTTGGCTGAATTCCTGGCTGATGTATAACATAGCCCAGTGATGGCTAACCTTTTTGCCATTGCGTGACAAAAGTGGCGGGAGCGTGGGGGGGTCATGTATGCATATGCATATGCATATCCATTATTCAATGCACCCCGCCCCCCTGCGCATGCTGCGCGTGACACACATCCCCCGTGCTCCCCCCGCTTTTGGCACACGGTGGCATGGTGGGCCTGGTAGGCCCATTTTTCACCCTCCCCAGGCTCCAGAGGCTTTCTAGGAACTTGGGGAGGGCGAAAACAGGCCTTCCCCACCCCCCACAGAGGCCCTCCAGAGGTCAGAAACGGCCTGTTTGCCGACTTCCGGTGAGACCGGAAGTCCCATTTTTCTCCCTCCCCAGGCTCCAGAGGCTTTCTAGGAACTTGGGGAGGGCGAAAACAGGCCTTCCCCACCCCCCACAGAGGCCCTCCAGAGGTCAGAAAACGGCCTGTTTGCCGACTTCCGGTGAGACCGGAAGTCCATTTTTCTCCCTCCCCAGGCTCCAGAGGCTTTCTAGGAACTTGGGGAGGGCGAAAACAGGCCTTCCCCACCCCCCACAGAGGCCCTCCAGAGGTCGAAAAGGGCCCGTTTGCTGACTTCCGGTGAGACCGGAAGTCCCATTTTTTCGCCCTCCCCAGGCTCCAGAGGCTTTCTAGGAACTTGGGAAGGGCGAAAACAGGCATTCCCCACCCTCCACAGAGGCCCTCCAGAGGTCAGAAATGGCCCGTTTGCCAACTTCCGGTGAGACAGGAAGTCCCATTTTTCGCCCTCCCGGGCTCCAGAGGCTTTCTAGGAGCTTGGGGAGGGCAAAAACAGGCCTTCCCCACCCTCCACAGAGGCCCTCCAGAGGTCGGAAACGGCCCGTTTGCTGACTTCCGGTGGGCCCGGAAGGCCTGAAAATCAGATGCGCAAGCCAGAGCTGAGCTAGGGCAATGCTTGCGTGCCCACCGATATGGCCCCGTGTGCCACCTGTGACACGCGTGCCATAGGTTCGCCATCACGGGTCTAGGGTGTCCTGCCTGAGCAGGGGGTTGGAGTAGAAGGCCTCCAAGGTCCCTTCCAACTATGTTATTCTGTTAAATTCTGCTTAGCAGTTGCTACTTAGTAGGAGAATGACACCTCTTTTTTCTTCCTGGTGGAATAGAATGGATTTCACTAAAAAAATAAAATAAAATTCAATATAGTTAAGCATCAAATGGATTCGATGGTTCTGCTTGTTTAGGCCACAAATGAGCTGGCAAACTCCGTTAGGATCATATTCACTCTTTGCTAGGATAATCCAGTTGTTTTCCAAGGCGAAATTTAAAAAAAACTAATGAGACATGATTAAAAGATAGAGGAAGCTGGGGAAGGAGAAACAAACTTCAGACGCTTGGCCACCGATTCATATTTATGACGGCCGCAGTGTCCCTGGGTAGTCCTGCGATCCCCTTTTGCGACATTCTCATGAGCAAAGTCAATGGGGAAGCCAGATTCGTTTAACAACGACCTTCCTAACTTAAGAACAGCAGTGATTCACTTAACAATGGTGGCAAGAAAGGTCGTAAAATGAGACAAAGCTCACTCTGCAACTCTCTCGCTTAGCAACCTAAATTTTGGGTTCCGTTGTGGTCGTAACTCGAGGACTATTTGTATCTGGACTTTTCACGTTCGTTCCGGTGAGCACATTTGGGATTTTGGGACCACGTAATATACATATTTACAAAACAACTGCCACGAGGAACATTTGTGGCAGCGTGGAAGCTTCTGGTGTTAATATGGCTTAATAATTGGAGTTGGGGTTTTCTGGAACGCTGACACGTGGCCAGTCTTTAAAAGCAGCTAGTCCTCGACGTACAACCAGAAGGATACTGTAAAATCTCCATTCCCACCCCACTCCAGGGGAAGGATACTGCAAAATCCCCATTTCCGATCAGCTGGGACGCGGGAGGCAGAAAATAGATGGGGGAGGGGCCAGTCAAAGATGGTATTTACCGGTTCTCCGAACTACTCAAAATTTCCGCTACCAGTTTGCCAGAACTGGTCAGAACCTGCTGAAACCCACCTCTGGTCTGTAGATATTTTCTCTGCCCTCTTTTTGACTCGTGCAGCATACAGGTCCTCAATGGAAGGCAGGTTGGTAGCCATTGTTTTTTCTGCAGTTCTAATTATCCCCTTTTTTGGCCATGGCAGTTGTTAAGCGAATCATGCAGTCATTAAGCGAATATGTCTTTCGGAATTGACTTAGCTTGTCGGAAGGCGGCTTGTCGGAAGGTTACAATTAAAGAACAAAACAGCTCTTCCAAAGACCGAATGACGATTCACTTAATGGCAATGTTACTAACTTCACAACTTTCACTGCGACCTTCCCAGTCAATGCGGGAAGCTGGATTTGCTGAACTACTGTGTTTCCCTGAAAATAACACCAGGTCTGTAAAGGAATTCGCAGAGCAACCCTTGAGTAGCAAGGGTGTGCACATGAGAGCAGTTGGGAATAATCTCAGCCAACACACAGATACACTGAGTTGTGTTTACTTTTAGGAAATAGGAATAAGGTACAGTCCAATAAACAGTCCAGGTCATACACAGATAAAGCAGTAGATAGAAAAACAATAGTCCAGGGATAATCCAATATACAAAGTCTTCTTACCAGTCGTCGTAGTCATACACAATAAACAGTTGCAAACAGTAGCAAACACAGCAAAGAGCAATAACGATCAGCAAAGAGAAACAAACCATGTTTCAAGCTCCCTCTTAAGGACATTGGCTACAGAGCTAACCAATCAGGACACAGTATGATGCAATACAGCAATACAGTCTTAAAGCTATATTGAGGGTTTATATGTTGCCAACCTAACAAATTAGGTAATTATCATTTCCTAACAAGGTCTTATATTAATTTTTGCTCCAAAAGACGCATTAGGGCTCATTTTCCAATAAGGTCTTATTTTTGGAGAAATATGAGACTAAATGCATCCATCCGGCTGACAATCTTAACTGGGGCTTATTTTCAGGGTAGGGTTTATATTACGAGCATCCTGAAAAATCATGCTAGGACTTATTTTCCAGTTGGGTCTTATTTTTGGGGAAACAGGGTAATTGAAGAGAGAGAGAAAGAAAGCTTAGTTCTGCCTGAAATATTTGCTTAAGCGTAAATGGCATGTAAAGCAGCAAATACACCATAACCTTAAAATTAATGGCATTCATTTTTTGGCTGCACCCAATTCCATGAAGGTTTCTTTTGACAGTAATGGCCCTTTTTAATTAGCTCCTCGCATTCAAGACAGGAATCCTCCTTTCCCCCTCCCCTCCCTTTCTTGTTTACAACCTGCCAAAAAAACCTTCTTTTTAAAAAATGCATTTTCAAAAATTATGAGCATGAAAAACACAGTGCATAAACAACGAACTGTTCGCAAATAAATGTACCAATTTCCGGTCCAAAGGAAGGAACGTTGACATTGCAAAATTGCTTTTATAAACATCGTAATTAACAAGGAAACCCCCCCCCCCCAAAAGGAATCTTCTAGGAGAATTATTCGCCGCAACGGAGTCTATATTAAGAAAAATGAACATAATGGTTTTATAAAAGATGGGCCACAGTACGGGTGCTATTCAGCAGGTTCTGACAGGTTCTGGAGAACCGGTAGCGAAAATTTTGAGTAGTTCGGAGAACCGGCAAATACCACCTCTGGCTGGCCCCAGAGTGGGGAGGAAATGGGGATTTTGCAGTATCCTTCCCCCAGGAGTGGGGAGGGAATGGGGATTTTGCAGTATCCTTCCCCTGGAGTGGAGTGGGGTTGGAGATTTTTCAATATCCTTCCCCCAGGAGTGGGGAGGGAATAGGGATTTTGCAGTATCCTTCCCCCAGGAGTGGGGAGGGAATGGGGATTTTGCAGAATCCTTCCCCTGGAGTGGGGAGGGAATGGGGATTTTGCAGTATCCTTCCCCTGGAGTGGAGTGGGGTTGGAGATTTTTCAATATCCTTTCCCCAGGAGTGGGGAGGGAATGGGGATTTTGCAGTATCCTTCCCCTGGAATGGGGAGGGAATGGGGATTTTGCAGTATCCTTCTCCTGGAATGGGGAGGGAATGGGGATTTTGCAGTATCCTTCCCCCAGGAGTGTGGAGGGAATGGGGATTTTGCAGAATCCTTCCCCTGGAGTGGGGAGGGAATGGAGATTTTGCAGTATCCTTCCCCTGGAATGGGGAGGGAATGGGGATTTTATTTATTTATTTATTTATTTATTTATTTATTTATTTATTTATTTATTTATTTATTTATTTATTTATTTATCTATTTATTTATTTATTATTTATTTATTTTATTTTATTTTATTTTATTTTATTTTATTTTATTTTATTTTATTTTATTTTATTTTATTTTATTTTATTTCTATACCGCCCTACTCCCGAAGGATTCACAGCCAAACAATAAAACACATACATACAAAATTTAAAAGTAGAATAAAATCAAATTAAATAATTTTGGCTCCGACAAATTTAAAACCCCAAACTATTTAAAACCAATTTTAAAATTGAATGTATAAAATACTAAAAGATATTTAAAAAGAGGGAGAAAATTAGGCCAGGCCCGCCTGGTGAAATAATAAGGTCTTTAAAGTGCGGCGGAAGGTGCGCAGATCCGGGATCCTCCGTATCTCTGGGGAAGCTTGTTCCAGATAGCAGGTGCCCCCACAGAGAAGGCTCTCCCCCTGGGGGCCGCCAGTCGGCATTGTTTGGCCGACGGCACCCGGAGGAGCCCCTCTCTATGGGAGCGTACCGGCCGGTGGGAGGCTATTGGTGGTAGTAGGCGGTCCCGCAAGTACCCAGGCCCTAAGCCATGGAGCGCTTTAAAGGTGGTAACCAAAACCTTGAAGCGCACCCGGAAGACCACCGGGAGCCAGTGCAGCTCGCGCAGGAGAGGTGTTACATGGGAATGCCATGTCGCTCCCATTACCACCCGCGCGGCCGCACTCTGCGCCAGTTGGAGCCTCCGGGTGCTCCTCAAGGGGAGCCCCATGTAGAGAGCATTACAATAGTCCAGGCGGGAGGTGACAAGGGCATGAGTGACCGTGCGTAACGAGTCCCGATCCAGAAAGGGACGCAACTGGTGAATCAGGCGAACCTGATGAAAAACCCTCCCGGTCACGGCCGTCAAGTGCTCTTCTAAAGACAGCCGTGAATCCAGGAGGACGCCCAAGTTGCGCGCCCTCTCCGTGGGGGCCAATGATTCGCCCCCAATTGTCAGTGATGGCACCAGCTGACTATATCGGGACGTCGGAAACCACAGCCACTCGGTCTTGGATGGGTTGAGCCTGAGCCTATTCCTCCCCATCCATTGCAGTGTCCTTCCCCCAGGAGTGGGGAGGGAATGGAGATTTTTGCAGTATCCTTCCCCTGCCACGCCCACCAAGCCACACCCCCAAGCCACACCATGCCCACCAAGCCACGCCCACAGAACCAGTAATAAAAAAATTTCAATTCCACCACTGGGCCAGAGCCCGTTGGTAAAAGCACAATTTGTCTTCCAAGATTGATTATTTGAGAGCTCCAGGGATTAAAAAGGATGAAAGAAGAAAGATATCTCAGTATCTTCCAAAGAACACCAAGAGTTCAACTCCCAGAATCCCCAACTGGCTGAGTCATCGGTAGCAGAGCCAAAAAAAAACCTGTAATAAGCTACAGGTGGTCCTTAAGTTACGACCACAGGGAGGTTGTTAAGTGAATCGCAGGAGATTTTACAACCTTTTTAAACAACAAATCAGTGCAGTTGTTAAGTGAATGACGCTTCAATTAGTTCAGCAAATCCAGCTTCCCCCATTGACTGGGAAGGTCGCAATAAAAGTTGTGAAGTTAGTAACACAGCCGTTAAATGAATCAGGCTTCCCCATTGACTTTGGCTTGCCAGAAGGTCGCAAAAGGGGATTATATGACCCCGGGACGCTGCCACTGTCGTAAATATGAGTCAGTTGACAAGTGACTGAATTTTGATCCCCTGACAAGTGACTGAATTTTGATCCCCTGACAAGTGACTGAATTTTGATCCCCTGCCATGGTCATTAAATGTGGAAAATGGTCGTAAGTCACTTTTTTCCGTGCCGTTGTAACTTCGAACGGTCACTAAATGAACGCTGGTAAGTCTCTAGGACATTCTTGGCCTAGGCGGGGCCTTGTCAGTGGTGGCACCTCAGTTATAGTTTCTTGAGGAAAATCTGCCCACCATATCCTCAATCTGCAGTCGTGTGGCCTTCTAATTCTTATATCTTCATGATTTCCTTCTGCACAAGGATTTTATTTACATTTTCACTAAATATCTTCTTTTTTTCCCCCCTTCGGCCAAGCAGTTATTTAGGATAAACATGTTTTTCCGCACAAGTCAAAGAGGCTGTTTTTGGCTCAGGTTCAGACAGGTGGAAAGTCTCCAACAGCCCCCTCCGAAAAATGGTGGATTGTCCAAGTTTTTTTTTTTAAAAAAGGGTGGGTAGGACTGCCAGCGAGCTGTGAGTATCCGGGGCATCCGATTTATGAGGCTTTTGTTCCTTCTTGCAGCTCCCTTTGGCAGAGAATTCTTCCTTTATTGCCCTTTGCAAGTTTCTCGGGTGAGGAGGTGAAAAGAAAAAGAGAAGGCAGAAACGGGCTTTTGACAAAAAAAAATTGCGAGAAAAATCTCCTTCTGTCAGAATAGAAGCAAAGGCTGAACCAAAAAAAGAGGAAGAGGAGGAGGAAGAAGAAAAGAAGAAAAAAAAAGGAGCAGAAGGAGGAGAAGGTGGAGGAGGAGAAGGAGAAGGAAAAGGGAGGAGGAGGAGAAGGAAGAGGAAGAGGAGGAGGAGGAGGAGGAGGAGGAGGAAAAGGAGGAGGATGAGGAGAAATAGGAGGAGAAGGAGAAGGAAAAGGGATGAGGAGAAGGAGGAGGAAGAGGAGGAAAAGGAGAGGAAGGATAAGAATGTGAAGAAGGAGAAGGATGAGGACAACTAGGAGAAGGAGAAGAAAAAGGGAGGAGGAGAAGAAAGAGGAAGAGGAGGAGGAAGAGGAAGAGGAGGAGGAAAAGAAGGAGGAGGAGAAGGTGGAATAGAAATAGAAGAAGGAAAAGGGATGAGGAGGAAGAGGAAGAGGAGGAAGAGGAGGAAAAGGAGAGGAAGGATGAGAATATGGAGAAGGAGAAGGAAAAGGGATGAGAAGGAAGAGGAGGAGGAAGAGGAGGAGGAAAAGGAGGAGGAGGAGGTGGAATAGAAATAGAAGAAGGAAAAGGGATGAGGAGAAAGAGGAGGAAAAGGAGAGGAAGGATGAGAATGTGGAGAAGGAGAAGGATGAGGACAAATAGGAGAAGGAGAAGGAACAGGGATGAGGAGAAGGAAGAGGAAGAGGAGGAGGAAGAGGAAGAGGAGGAGGAAAAGGAGGAGGAGGAGAAGGTGGAACAGAAATAGAAGAAGGAAAAGTGATGAGGAGAAGGAGAAGGAGGAGGAGAAGGTGGAATAGAAATAGAAGAAGGAAAAGTGATGAGGAGAATGAGGAGGAAGAGGAGGAAAAGGAGAGGAAGGATGAGAATGTGGAGAAGGAGAAGGATGAAGACAAAAAGGAGAAGGAGAAGGAAAAGGGATGAGGAGAAGGAAGAGGAAGAGGAGGAGGAAAAGGAGGAGGAGAAGGTGGAATAGAAATAGAAGAAGGAAGAGGGATGAGGAGAAGGAGGAGGAGGAGATGGAGATGGAAAAGTAGAAGAAAAGAGGAGGAGAAGAAGCAGCAGCAGCAGCTTTTTTTTTCTAAGGAAGGAAGTTTTAAATATTCCGGATGTTTACTCTGGCCTTTGAGACAGTGGATTCATTTTGTTCCTTGCTTTGTGCCGTCTGCCAAGACGATCCCTTCAGCTTCAGGGTGGGAAAACCGAATTCAATGGGATGCCATCAGCGAGGGCAGAGAGGCTTCCCTCATACAGATGCTCCGATCGGCACAGGCAAAGAGAGGCGAGCAATTACACACTCCGTGTGGCTATCCAAACAGAGATGAAAGCAGAGCCTTTATTAAGACATGCAACCCACGGATTAAGGGCGGAAAAGAGGGCTCAGAGAGAACACTGTGTGAAGTCCTCCAGAAGGATTACTTGAATGGCCTCTCTCCCTCTCTCTCTCGGTGTCTGTGTGTGGTGAGGGTATTGGATAAAATGGACTTTGGCTGCAAGGAGGAGGAGGAGAAGAGGAGGAGGAGGAAGAGGTGGATGAGAAGGATAAGAAGGAGAATGAGAAGAATGGGAGTAGGTGGTGGTGGAGGAGAAAGGAGGAGAAGGAGAAGGAAGAGAAGGAAAAAGAGAAGGAGATGAAGAAGGAGGGAGAAGGAGATGAAGGAGGAGGTGAAGAAGGAGGAGGAAGAAGAGGAGAAGAAGACGGAGGAGGAAGAGGTGAAGGAGAAGGAGGAGGAGGAGGAAAAAGAGAAGGAGACGGAGAAGGAAGAGGAAAAGGAGATGAAGGAAGAGGAAGAGGAGGAGAAGAAGACGGGAGGAGGAGAAGTATAAGAAGGAGAAGGAGAAGAATAGGAGGATGAGGAGAAGGAGAAGGAGGAGAAGGAAAAAGAGAAGGAGATGAAGGAGGAGGTGAAGAAGGGGGAGGAGGAAGAGGAGGAGAAGAAGACGGAGGAGGAGGAGGAAGAGGGGAAGAAGGAGGAGGAGGAGAAGGAGGAGAAGGAGGAGGAAGAGGAAGAGGAGAGGAAGACGGAGGAGGAGAAGGAGATGGAGAAAGAGAAGGGGTGAGAAGAGGAGAAGGATGGAAGGAAGGAAGGAAGGAAGGGAGGAGAAAAATGGAAGGGAGAAGGAGAAAGAGAAGGAGGAAAAATCCTCCATGACCTTTGGGTCATGATCAGGGTGATTTTCCTAACATCAGGTGAGAAGTTCCGAGCGATTCTGAATTTGATCTCAGGTTGCTCTTACTATACCGAGAAGCGAAAAGACGCCACAGAAGAAGACGGGCGAGGAACGAGATCGTCCTTATCTAATCACTCTTCTATTCCCAGCAGGACCAGCCGACTTATCTCAAGGAACATTAGCAGACAAATACGGATTCAGTAGCCAGGTTTCTGTTCCAGGCAACGAGCATTTACAGAGATATTTTTTTCCTGGTCAGCTGTGTCTGTTGTGCATCTCTTGAATCACTCTTGAAACTTTACCAAGTTGGCAGCTCCCTTTTTTAAATCCTGGGGTGGAGAACTCCATTTAACTAGGTGCCGAGTGATGAAACATCTCATTTTAATGTGTCCCGAATCTCTTATCTGCCAGCCTTGGCTCCTGGAAAAGCACAGCTTTGTTTTATGTCACGCACCCTGCCGTATTTCGCCTGCTTGTCGTCGTACGTTTGGATTTTGCAAGAGCCCTTGTTAAGCAGGGATATCGCGTGTTCTGTCCTCACTACACTACACTATTTCTGTGTGCAGCTCGACATGCAGCTAAACCCACCTATTCGCCGATAAAACAGACCGTGTATGTAGATCTGGATCAGTGGTGAAATGTAAAATTTGTTACTACCGGGTCTGTGGGCGTGGCTTGGTGGTGGTGGGGGATCATCAGAGGCTTTTAAAAGCATTTTTTTTTACAACTGAAGAGGTTGTAGAAAAAATGCTTTTAAAAGCCTCTGACGATCCCAGCTGAGCTGCGCGATCATCAGAGGCTTTTTTTTTTTACTTTTAAAAGCATTTTTTCAGCTGAAGAGGTTGTAGAAAAAATGCTTTTAAAAGCCTCTGATAATCAGACAACTCAGCTGGGATCGTCAGAGGCTTTTAAAAGCATTTTTTTTTTACAACTGAAGAGGTTGTAGAAAAAATGCTTTTAAAAGCTTCTGACGATCCCAGCTGAGCTGCGCGATCATCAGAGGCTTTTTTTTTTTACTTTTAAAAGCATTTCTTCGGCCGAAGAGGTTGTAGAAGAAATGCTTTTAAAATTTTTTAAAAAGCCTCTAATGATTGCACAGCTGGGCATGGGGGGGAGGGCAGGAATTTTTGCTACCGGTTCTCCGAACCACCCGCCACCATTGCTACCGGATCGGGCGATCCAGTCCGAACCAGGAACATTTCACCTCTGATCTGGATGCTTTATTGAAAGAACAGGATATGATGAAACTGGGGAAAATAGGGATATATACAATGAGAACAAGGGTGAGCTCTACTTACCTTTACTACCGGTTCGCAACAGGAGTGCGTGCGCTTCTGCACATGCGCAGATTGCCAAATATGACATCAGGGTGGGTAGGCGGAGCCTCCTGCCACTTTTACTACTGGTTCTCAAGAACCGGACAGAACCGGGAGCAACCCACCACTGAATGAGAACCAAATACAAGGTAGACAGTATGAAGTTACTGCTGAACGTAACAATGAACAAATACAAGCAATTTAAATCTCACCAGCGATACTCTGTATGTGGGATGTGGGTTTGTCCTTGGATGACCATGTGCCACGGATTAAGATGGATTCTTCTTTGTGCTTCCGCCTTCTCCAAATGCTAAAGGAAAATGGAGTCTGGCTTCCTAGCGTGCACTTGTTTTGAGAGTGCGGGCTGATGGGTAAAGAGGTTGGGTCAAGCTTCAAATAATATACTTGGTATTTGTCTCTCCGGCCACTAGATGGGGCTAGAGAGCAACAACAGTATATACAAGTTATATGCTGGGGCATGACATCACACGAAGGAGTAGTACCGCTTTACAAAGTCTTAGTAAGGCCACACTTGGCATCCAATCTTGGCCACTACAATATAAACAAGATGTTGAGACACTGGAAAGGGTGCAGAGAAGAGCAACAGAGATGATTAGGGGGCTGGAGGCTAAAACATACAATGAACGGTTGCAGGAATTGGATAAGTCTAATCTAAAGACCTGGTCCTAAAGAAGAGAAGGACTAGGGGAGACATGATATCAATGTTCCAATATTTGAGCGGCTGCCACAAAAAAAAAAGGGAGTCAACCTATTCTCCAAAGCACAGGATAAGAAGCAACGGATGGAAGCTAATTAAGGAGAGCAGCAACCCAGAACAAAGGAGAAATTTCCTGGCAGTGAGAACAATCAATCAGTGGAACTACCTGCCACCAGAAGTTGTGGCTGCTCCATCACTGGAGTTTTATCTCCAGAAGTTGTGGGTGCCCACCAAAACTGGAGGCTTTTAAGAAGATCCTGAGCAGCCATTTGTCCAGAATAGTACAGAGTCTCCTGCTCAAGCACGGGGTTAGACTAGAAGACCTCCAAAGTCCCTTCCAACTCTGATGTTCCACGTCCATGTTCCTGAGCGTATGCAGAGTGCTAAAAGACAACCAGGATGACTTATTTATTGCAGGATACATTTGCATCACATTTTGATGAAACCCCCCCAGAAAGGATAAAAAGATAAAAGATAAAATCTGAATAGCGGCAGATCGCATTCAAAGGGGGAAAAATATATATATTCTGATGCAGAAATTGCTCAGCTATTAGTGAAGGCTGGCAGGCTTGAAGTAAAAAAAAAAGATGGATTTATTAGGAAATGAAGAATTTCTTAATGACACCTTGGAAGTGAGAGAGAAGCACAGATGGAGAAAAAGGAGCTTGCTTTGTTTATTAAGCACTCATTTAAACACTCATTTAACTAACATTAGACTCCCTCCGATTCTCCAAAGCACCTGGAAGCGTAATAAGAAGGATGGGAACTAATCAAGGAGAGAAGCAACCTAGAACTAAGGAGAAATATCCTGACAGTGAGAGCAATTAATCAGTGGAACAACTTGCCACCAGAAGTTGTAGGTGCTTCATCACTGGAGGTTTTAAAGAAGAGATTGGACAACCATTTGACACTGAATTGCGTAGGGTTTCCTACCTGAGTAGGGGGTTGGACTAGAAGACCTCCAAGGTCCCTTCCAACTCTGTTATTCTGTTATTAAGAGCCTTGATGCCGCAGTGGTTATTCCTGCTGACTGCCAGCTGCCTGCAATTTGGCAGTTCGAATCTCACCAGGCTCAAGGTTGACTCAGCCTTCCGTCCTTCCGAGGTGGGTAAAATGAGGAGCCAGATTGTTGGGGGGCAAGAGGCTGACTCTGGAAACCGCTTAGAGAGGGCTGTAAAAGCACTGTGAAGAAGTATATAAGTCTAAGTGTATTCCTAGATCCATGCTTCCTTCAAGCTACACATCGCAGCCCAAAACTCCTTTTGGCAAGATCGAACTCAAGACCGGGTATGAGAAGCCAAATCTTTTAGGGATGAGTCTTCCAAAGGAGAATCTCAAGAACTTGTCACCAAATTGCAATATTTTACGGTGACAGAAGAAGCAAGTCATTTGAAGAGCAATCTCTCTCTCCCTCTCTTTCTCTCCCTCTCCCTCTCCCTCTCTTTCTCTTTTTCTCTTTCTCTCCCTCCCTCTCTCTCCCCCCTCCCTCTCTTTCTCTCTCTAACTCTTTCTCTATCTCCCTTTCTCTCTCTCTCTTTCTTTCTCCCTCCCTCCCTTTCTTTCTCTCTCTCTCTCCTCCCTCTCTTTCTCTCTCTCTCCCTCTCATCTCCCTCTCCCTCTCTTCCTTCCCTTCCTCTCTTTCTTTCTTTCCCTTCCTTTCTTTCTTTCTTTCTTTCTCTTTCTCTCCCTCTCTTTCTCTCTCTCCCTCTCTTTCTCTCTCTCTTTCTCTCTGTCTCCCTCCCTCCCTTTCTTTCTCTCTCTCTTTCTCTTTCTCTCCCTCTCTTTCTCCCTCTCTCCCTCTCTCTAACTCTCTTTCTCTCTCTCCTCTCTCTCCTTCCCTTCCTCTCTTTCTTTCTTTCCTTCCTTCCTTCTTCCTTTCTCTCACTGTCTCACTCTCTCTTTCTCTCACTCTCTTTCTCTCACTCTTTCTCTCTCTTTCTCTCCCCTTTTCTCTCTCTCCCTCTTTCTCTCTCTCTCTCCCTCTCTCTCCCTCTTTCTCTTGCTCTCTAACTCTTTCTCTCTCTTTTCTCTCTCTCTCTCTTTCTTTCTCCCTCCCTCTCTCTCTCTCTCCCTTTCTCTCTCTCCCTCTCTCTGTGTATGTGTTTATGTGTTTTTTTTTACTGCCAACATAGCAATGCATAACGGAAGGAATTCCACACGGTCAACAATCTCACACAATCCAGAGCATCTAACATGGTCTTCAGAAAGTCACTTGGTGGGAAGTCATAAAGCCGCTGCCAATCTTGAAATTCCACATCTGTTTTATGTTCCTGAATCCTGAAATTCTGGAGAGTGACAAACTAGGGTCAAAAACGGAGCAGTTATTTTGGAGCAGGGAATGAAAAACCAGATGTATTCTTGTCCAAGATTTAAGAAGCTCGGAGCAGCATAAACTCCAGTCGCTATGGACAGGAGATCAGGGCTCACAGTTTATCCAACAATTAAACTAACCAGTACCGTAGTCCTCGACTTACAACAGTTGATTTCGTGACCTTTCGAAGTTGAAACACCGCTGAAAAAGGGACTGTTTTTCACATTTGTGACCGTTGCATCGTCCCCAGGATCAAAATTCAGAGTTATGATTAAAAGGTAGAGGAAGTTGGGGAAGGAAAAACAAGGGACAAAAAAACAGAAATCAGAAAGCTGTATATACACAGCAGTCCTCAACTTACAATCACTTATTTCATAACCGTTTGAAGCGGTAATAGGAGCCTGGATAGCTCAGCAGACTAAGCACTGTAATTTAACACCAGCTGTCTGCAATTATTGCAAGTTCGAATCTCCCCAGGCTCAAGGTTGACTCAGCCCTTCCATCCTTTCTAAGGTAGGTAAATGAGGACCCGGATTGTGGGGGCAATAAGCTGACTTTGTATAAATATACAAAAGTATGAAGGCTATTGCTTAACGCATTGTAAGCCGCCCTGAGTCTCCGGAGAAGGGTGGCATATAAATCAAATTTAAAAAAAAAAGAGATAGATAGATAGATAGATAGATAGATAGATAGATAGATAGATAGATAGATAGATGATAGAAGATAGGCTCACCAGGCTCAAGGTTGACTCAGCCTTCCATCCTTTCTAAGGTAGGTAAATTGAGGACCCAGTTTGTGGGGGCAATAAGCTGACTTGGTATAAAAATATACAAAAGTATGAAGGCTATTGCTTAACGCACTGTAAGCCGTCCTGAGTCTCCAGAGAAGGGCGGCATATAAATCAAATTTACACGCCCTGAGTCCTTCGGGAGTAGGGCGGTTATACAAATCCAATAAATGAAATGAATGATGAAATGAAGCCGCGTTGAAAAAAAGCGACTGATGGCCATTTTTCACCCTTACGACCACTTCAGCGTCCCCATGGCCGCGTGAGTCACATTCGGATGCTTGGCAGCCGGTTCACGATTTATGACGACCGCAGTGTCACGTGATTCCCCTTTTGGCGACCTTCTGGCAAGCAAAGTCAAGGGGGGAAGCCAGAATTCACTTAACAACCGTCTTGCAGCTTAACAACTGCAGCGATTCACTTAACAACGGTGGCAAGGAAGGTTGTAAAATGGGGCATAATTCACTGAAACAAACGTCTCGCTTAGCAACACTTAGTGACAATCAGCTGGCCTTCGTGCGTGTGGCAGTGTTGGAAACTGGAGGAGCTGATCTTCTGTTTTCCTGCACGCCGGCCAGCTGATATTCGCGCATGTATGTGCACCAGAAATCCGGAGACTAGCTGGCGAAGTTCATTTTCGGGCATGCGCATGTGCCCTGGGCACCTCCTCTTCTGGGTTGCGACCAAGATGATGCCATCACTGGTATAGGGTCTCCTGTAGTGGTGAAATGTAAATTTGTTACTGCGGTACTGTGGGTGTGGCTTGGTGGGGTGGGGTGGGGTCATATGACTGAGTGGGCGTGGCCAACTTTTTTTTTTTTTAACTTTTAAAACCATTTTTTCCACAACCTCTTTGGCTGAAGAGGTTGTTAAACAAATGCTTTTAAAGCCTCTGATGATCCCAGCTGACTTGCCTGATCGGCAGAGGCTTTCTTTCTTTTTTTCTTTTAAAACCTCTGACGATCCCAGCTGACTTGCCTGATCGGCAGAAGCTAGCTTTCTTTCTTTCTTTCTTTCTTTCTTTCTTTCTTTCTTTCTTTCTTTCTTTCTTTCTTTCTTTCTTTCTTTCTTTCTTTCTTTCTTTCTTTTAAGCCTCTGACGATCCCAGCTGACTTGCCTGATCTGCAGAGGCTTTCTTTCTTTCTTTTTTTTTTTAAGCCTCAAATGATCCCAGCTGACTTGCCTGATCGGCAGAAGCTTTCTTTCTTTCTTTCTTTCTTTCTTTCTTTCTTTCTTTCTTTCTTTCTTTCTTTCTTTCTTTCTTTCTTTCTTTCTTTCTTCTTTCTTTCTTTCTTTCTTTCTTCTTTCTTTCTTTCTTTCTTTCTTTCTTTCTTTCTTTCTTTTCTTTCTTTCTTTCTTTCTTTCTTTCTTTTAAGCCTCTGACGATCCTAGCTGACTTGCCTGATCTGCAGAAGCTTTCTTTCTTTCTTTCTTTCTTTCTTTCTTTCTTTCTTTCTTTCTTTCTTTCTTTCTTTCTTTCTTTCTTTTTAAGCCTCAAATGATCCCAACTGACTTGCCTGATCGGCAGAGGCTTTTTTTCCCTTTAAAAAACATTTTTTTCTATAACCTCTTCGGCGAAGAGGTTGTAGAAAAAATCCTTTTAAAGCCTCTGATGAACCCAGCTGAGCCGCACGATCATCAGAGGCTTTTTTTTTTTACTTTTAAAAGCATTTTTCAGCCAAAGAGGTTGTAGAAAAAATGCTTTTAAAAATAATTTTAAAAAAGCCTCCAATGATCGCGCGGCTCAGCTGGGCAATGGTGGGGGGCAGGGATTTTAGCTACCGGTTCTCCGAACCACCCGTCTCCATCGCTATCCGGATCGGGCGATCCGGTCCGAACCAGGAGCATTTCACCCCTGGTCTCCTGCTGAAGCAGTGGTTGGACTAGAAGCCCTCCAAAATCTTCCAACCCTTCTATGTTCTATATGCGACCTATTGGAGGAAATTGAGAGGAAAATTGTGAGAAAAATGCTGAGATTGGATGAAAAGGCAGCAATATTCAGAAGAAGGATTAAGTAATCCTGCAGGCTAGGAACTAACACTTCGAGACTAATCATGATAAGCGGCACTTGGGCAGAATTTCCAGGAGACATGACACACGCATAAATTGCCTGCTGCTGAAGAGCTGTTTTCTTGTTTCCAGATGTCCTCCTTTAAGAAACAGATGGACAAAATTTCCCAAACACCAGAGAACCAAAATGCCTTGAATACTGCTTAGAAGCGAAGAGCGTTGTGAATATTTAAAAGGTGATGTTTATGAGTAAACAGAACGGCACTGATGACTTGATGGAGACAGATCATCCAAGCTTCAGGAGCCCGAGGAACATGAGCCAGGAGAGCTATGATTCAGATATTTCAAGTCTAAATCTTTTCACCGTGAAGCTCTGCTAGCTAATTTGCTCTGAATGACAGAATAACAAAGTTGTAAGGGACCTTGGAGAAACCCTATGCCAGTGACGGCGAACCTTTTGGGCGCTGATGATGATACCGAGTTGGGTCATGAACGCCTGCAAGAAAACTGCCTCACTCAGAGAGCACCAAGAACCCCACAGTTGAGCTGCATATATTCTCCCTATCGATACAACAACAGGTTTCCACTTCTCTTAGCCAGTTAGCATAATAATAAAGCGATTCCTTTCCAAGATACCATAATGGTCTTTGATGGGTTGAGGGAGGAGGACCCTCAAACCGCCCTCATAACAGCAAAATGTCAGCGTTCCAGAAAAAAAAAACCCAACGCCAAGTAAAGACTCTGAAGAAAGCATTTTTCAAAGTTTTATTTACTAGAACGGGTAAACTGGCACATCTGAGAAAACCCGAATCTGAGAGGTCCGGGTTTTCCCTCAGTAAGTCAAAACCCCAAAACCATCCCTCACATCTCAGTCGATCACATGCTCCAATCAACCGCCGTCCCATCTCTAGACTTCATTCCGAACCACTCCTTTTCCAGATGCAGGATCGCCCTGACCTTTGTTCTGTCCCCGTACCACACACGCACCCCCACAGATGGCCCGGAGTTAATAAGCCACACGACAAAACTCTTTGAAGATAAAGCTGGCAGCAACCCAGTGGCTAGCTGCCAATTCAGATTACTCATGACTCACCCAAAGAAAGATTAGACTGCCAGCATTCCGATAAAACAGGCAAAGTTTCAACAATACAAGGATTAATCCAAATGCAGTCCGATAAGCAGGCAAAGTCCAGTAACGCAGAGATCATGGATTATTTCCAGTTTTTGCTCGTCACAACTGAACCGGCCACCACACCCACATTTATACCCTGTGGGGTGTGGTCCAGTGACTCAGCTAATCTCTGGCATGCCTTCCCCTCTGCTGCGCACGCTTCTCCCTGAGCCTTTGCCGAGGTCCAGCCAGCACTTATCTTCTTCGTCGCTGTCCACCTGTGGCTGCGGGGACGTGTTTGGCTCTGAGCCTATCTTTTGGCCTTCGGTGTCCTCCGAGAGGCATTGCCAGAGAGGAGGGTCCTGGAGAGGGAGGCCTTGCCAACTCCTCTCCCTCACTCTCAGAGTCTGCATCTGTTGATAGCCCAGGCTCAGGCAACGGAGCCACAACAACCTTGACCGACAGGAAGAATGCTATTATGTGTACAGACAACCCCTCTACTAAATCCCCCCTCCTACTTTCCCACACATGGGAAGGTGGCGGCATGGAAGCTTCCGACCTAATATGGCTTCCAAAGCTGACACACACAACTTCTTCGCTCAATCTTTGTTGAGATGTGAAAGTTTATCGCTCGTCATCTCAGGAGCCACCTCGGCAATTCGATGTGCCTGCGGATTAGCCTAAAGCTATTTCCAGGCAAATGGAAAACTGTTTTCTCTCTCCATGTGAGACATTGATCAGGGGTGTCAAACTCAATTTCTAAGTCTCACTTAGTAACATACATTTTGGGCTCACTTGTGGTCATAAGTTGAGGACAACCTGTATTTGAACAGGTGTATCGCATCTGACCTGCAAAACCTCAGAGGACCACTAGATGGCAGTGTTGGATTTTTAACCACGTCTCTATGTTGCCACCTTGCAGTTCTCTGGATTTTTGCAGAACACAAAATAGAATAATCAGGTTAATTTTAAGGATGGTTGGAAAGAGAGAAAGAGACGGGGAAAGTGGTGACATGGGGAACAATGCATCTTTAAAATGCCTCCGCACGGGGAAACTTACACAGGGAAGATAAATTTGGAACTAAATATTAAAATGCACATATGTCGGGAGGAAATTGTGCACAGAAGCTCATTACATCCAGGAAAATTGCAAATGAGTATAACGGAGGGGGATATTATATATTTATTTAAAATAATGAGTTCCGCCGTACTAAGTCTGGCATTAAACCAGATGTAGTACCCATAGAAGCCCACATATTGCTAAGCCAAATGTTTATGAAATTTTTGCTTAGATGACTATAAGCACCAACTTGCAGTCAGAAGACATGACAAATTTACAATTTCAAAACATGTGGGTGGAGTTCACTATAATGAACTTAATTTCACAACACGTGGACAGAGTTCACTATAGTTTCAATTGGAAAATTGTGAGCATCCTCGACCAAGCAAAATCAAAAACTACTAGAGAATTCTTGGAAGCCTGGCACTCAGAGAAATCAGCCATCAACAGGCACATAGGGATAAACAACATCTACACACCATTCAAAAGAGACGATCAAAAATCCAGAGAGGAAACAAAATGGCCGAAAGATCTCCTCACCAGCGATCAACAATCCAGATAAGCAGAGATTAATACCAAGATGGACACTAAATCAGCAACCACACCATAAACAAAACCCTCCTAACTCAGAGAAACAAGCTAACAGTCCACAACAGCCTAATCAAGGAACCACTAAGAACACTCCTCACCGACACTGACAGAGCAAGCGGCTGTATATAAACAGAGAGCAAACCCCACTCCCTTCCAGCACTGATGATATTACCTAGTTGGATCATGAAATGTCTGCAAGAAAACAGAAAAAAGGATCCCACACTCTTCACTTTTAATCCTCTGACGGTGGGTGGGGGGTGCGGTTTGAGTCTGTCTTTTGATTCAGCCATGTCATGTTCCAAATACTAGTAGCCTTGGAGTTGCATAAATTTGCATAAAATTGAGATGCAGTTATTTTTTCTTTGCTCCGGATTGAAAATTGGGATCTCTCCCTCCCTCCCCTCCCTCTCTCTTTTCTTTTTCTTTCTCTCTCTTTTTCTCTTTCTCTCTCTCTTTCTTTCTCTGTCTCTCTCTTTCTCTCTCTCTCTCTCTCTCTCCCCCCTCCCTCCCCTCTTTTTCTTTCTCTGTCTTCCAACATAAGGCACAGACCACGTTAGTGATTCTCAGAGATTTAGAATAAAAAAAGGGAATGGACAATCACCATTGCACCAATGCTGTTATGGCTCATTTGTGCTTTTTATATGTTTTTAGGCTTCTATTGTGTTTTTATATGATGTTTGTAAGCCAGTGGGAGTCCTTTTCTGAAACGGGCAGTACCTAAACACAATAATAAGTGAATAAATAGTGGAGCTATCATAATTCCGGGTTGCTTTTTTGTTTTAAGTAAATTTCATTTTATATAATGTGAGAGTTTGGCTATGCCCAGAATCCTGTGAATAAATAACAATGGCTCATTCTTATGTAAAACCATCGATGTGGTCCTTGGAGTATCATTGGCTTTGACGTGTGGTTTTTCGAATTGTGTTCCAGGGAGGGAAGCCCATGTGCTTTGTGAGAAGTTGGTAGAGATGTGTCTCACATTAAGAGAGGAGGAGGAGGAGGAAAGAGTAGGGGAGGAAAGCTATGACAAATCTAGACAGCGTACTAAAAAGCAGAGACATCACCCTGTCAACAAAAGTGCGTATAGTTAAGGCGATGGTTTTCCCAGTTGCAATGTCTGGCTGTGAAAGTTGGACTATAAGGAAGGCTGAGCACCAAAGAATGGAGGCCTTTGAACTCTGGTGCTGGAGGAGACTCCTGTGAGTCCCTTGGACTGCAAGGCGATCCCAAAGTCACCCAGTTGGCTTTCAGGGCTAAAGGCAGGACTAGAATTTCCAGCCTCCTGGTGATTGGTCAAAAATCAGCTAGCTGGCTTTCATGGGACTAGAAGGTGGGACTGGAACTCACCCGTCTTCTGGTGACCCAGTTGGCTTTTTTTTTTTTTTTAATTTGATTTATATGCCGCCCTTCTCCGGAGACTCAGGGCGGCTTACAGTGCGTTAAGCAATAGCCTTCATACTTTTGTATATTTATACAAAGTCAGCTTATTGCCCCCACAAACTGGGTCCTCAATTTACCTACCTTAGAAAGGATGGAAGGCTGAGTCAACCTTGAGCCTTGGAGAGATTCGAACCAGCAGTAAATTGCAGGCAGCTGTGTTAATAACAGGGTGCTTTAAACCACTGTAGTACCAAGGCTCTTAATTTAAGGCTTTAACGCTAAGGTGGGGACTAGAACTCACCATCTCCTGGTGATTGGCTCAAAATCACCCAGCCAGCTTTCATGCCTAATATGGGTCTAGAATTTACTGTCTCCTGGTGATTGGCCAAAGTCACCCAGTCGGCTTTCATCCTTAAAGTGAGAGTCACCTGGTTTCTAGACTAGCACCTCTCAATTTTTGGTGCCCGGGTGACCAATCCCTTCCAAATCGTCTGGCCAAATGCTGAGCCCACCTGGTGCTCAGAAAAAGTGGAAGGACTCCTTTCAACGTACCGCATTCTCTCCAGCCCTGCCTCCATATTTTCACACTATTGCAGTGTTCACACATCCCAGCGAAGTTGTTAAAAACACTGAATATTACGATGCTGTTTTACCCACTGTTTCTTTTGGTTCAAACAGCGCTGCTGTCACTCAGTTACTTACGTTCTAAAGTCCCCCCCTGCAAAAAAGGATAGTGGGGAGAGAAAGAGAGAGAGAGAGAGAGAGAGAGAGAAGAGAGAGAGAGAGAGAGAGAAAGGGAGAGAGAGAAAGCGAGAGAAAAAGAGAAAGAGAAAGAGAGAAAGAAAGAAAAAGAGAGAGAAAGAGAGAGTGAAAGAGAGAGAGAAAGAGAAAGAGAGAGAAAGGGAGAAAGAGAAAGCGAGAGAGAAAAAGAGAAAGAGAGAGAGAAAGGGGAGAGAGAAAGAGAGAGAGAAAGAGAAAGAAAAAGAAAAAGAGAGAAAGAGAGTGAGAAAGAGGGAGTGAGAGAGAGAGAAATAGAAAGAGTGAAAGAGAGAGAAAGAGAGAGAGAAGGAAAGAGAGAGACAGAGAAAGAAAGAAAGAGAAAGAGAAAGAAAGAGAGAGGAAGAGGGATAGAGAGAGAGAAAGAGAGAGAAAGAATGAGAAAGAAAAAGAGAAAGAGAGAGAGAAGGAGAAAGAGAGAGAGAGTGAAAGAATGAGAAAGAGAAAGAGAGAGAAAGAAAGAGAGAGAGAGAGAGAGAAAGAGAGAGAGAGTATACATTTGGGGGGAACAGATGTGTGCAATCATCTTTCTGTCTTATGCAATGTAGGAACCATCTGTTTTACATCAGATCGTGCCATTTCTGCAGTTACATAAGATTGTGGCTGAATTGTTTAGCCGGTTCTATGGCGAGAAATTAATAAAGAACCAGAGAGGTCGGGCGTAGATTATATCTCTGCAAGAAAGTTTAGGGAGAAGAAGAAATACTCCCTTCCTTCCTTCTTCCTTCCTTCCTTCCTTCCTTCTCCTTCCTTCCTTCCTTCCTTCCTTCCTTCCTTCCTTCTCTCCCTCTCTCAGACAGCATTCCCTTACAGGTTACAAGAGACAAAAATAGTAGGAGAAAAATCATAAGAAAAAAGGGGAAAAAAAACCACCTATTTTGGCCCTCACATTTGATTAAACGGCCTGAGCTTTCCTGAGGTGGGACTCACGATAGTTTCTGCCTTTTCATAAAATTGGCAGTCAGAGAGGAGACAAAAATTGTCCCAGAGGAATGATGAGTTCATTTAGCATAGCCCAGATTCTTAAAATAAAATGGCTTTTCGGTCAACGTGTTTGTAAAATGCTCAAATTCGGTGTGAAACTTAGAAAGGCAAGAAGGGCCTGATTTTCAGAGAACGAATCGCTCTTCGCGATGTTGATTTTATTTAATCATATTATAGATCGACTACTGGATCTCAGGAACAGATTAGTGTGAGATTTCACCACTTCCTGCCAAATCGTAACATATTCTTGTATTAAACAACTTTAATATTACTTCTGAGATTTCCATGGCTGATATTCCTGCTACCTGAAATATAGGTAGTCCTTGACTTACGACCACAGCTGAACTCAAAAATTTCGGTTGCTAACCGAAACATTTCTTAAGTGAATTTTGCCCCATTTATGAAGATGAAGGAATTGGAAGGGAGAGGAGGAAGAGAGAGAGGGATGAAAGAGTAGGGAGGAAGGAAGGGGAAGAGAAAGCAGAGTAGGGAGAGAAGGTAAGATGGGGGGAAGAGAGGAGGAGGAAGGAGAAGGGAAGGGGAAGTAGAGAAGAGAAGAAGAAGGTGGAGAAAGAAAGTTGGAAGGAGAAGAGGGAGAGGCTAGGTTTGAGGAGAAAGATTGCTGTACAATAAAAAAAAAGATAAGTGGAAGAAAGGCAGCTCTGAATAAACAAATATAAATATCTTAAGAAAAAGAATGAATTGTTTAAGAATAAAAGAGGACAAATATGTACAAATAGTAAAGTTAGAATTTAGGGATAAATGAAGAAGGTGTTTATGTATGCAAGTATAGAAATACTGAGGTATATTCAAAAAAAAAAAGGAAAGGGGGGAAGATAATATTGACAAAAATTGTAATTGAGTAAAATATATTTGAATTTGACTAATTGTATAAGAATAGAAACGACCAACACTCTGTTCAAAAAAAAAGAAAGAAAGATGTGGGTGAGGTGGGAGAGGAGGAAAGAAAAAAAAGCCAATAAAACTTGTTTTTTTTTTTAAAAAAAAACCTCTGTTATTCTGTTAGATGCTTTTCAATGCAGAGATAATTCAGAAGGCAGGACAAGAAACAACGGATGGAAACTAATCCAGGAGAGAAGCAACCTGGAATTAAGGAGAAACTTCCTAACAGTGAGGACAATTAACCAGTGGAACAGCTTGCCACCAGAAGTTGTGGGTGCTTCATCACTGGAGGCTTTTAAGAAGAGACTGGATAGCCACCAGTGTGAATGATATAGGACCGTGATGGCGAACCTATGGCACGCGTGCCACAGGGTGACATGCGGAACTATGTCGTCTGGCCCCGGCACACGCTCAGCTCTCAGCCTCTCTAGGAGACTCTGGAGGCTGGGGACAGCAAAAAAGTCACTTCCTGTCTAACTGAAAGTTGGAAAACGGGCGCGTTTGGGCCTCCAGAGGATCTCCGAGGGGGGTGGGAAGGCTGTTTTCGCCCTCCCCAGATGCATAGAGAGGATCTGGAGCCAGGTGAAAAAGAAAAACGGGCTTTACTGGGCCATCGCGTGCCAGGAGCAGGGGTCACGTGGGCACACATGCACAAGAACCTCCCCCGCCCCCCCCCCTTCCTGGTACGCGATGGCAAAAAGGTTAGCCCGTCACTGATATAGGATCTCCTGCTCGAGCAAGGGGTTGGACTAGAAGACCTCCAAGGTCCCTTCCAGCTCTATTCTGATGCTTTTCATTCTTTTCGCTTTCAAGGTCCTGGAATCGAAAGACGCAAAAGTTATACCTCATTTGCAAGGTCCTACCCAGTGGTGGGTTGCCCCTGGTTTGGACCGGTTCGCAAGAACCAGTAGTAAAACCAGTGGGAGGCTCCACCCACCGACCCAGATGTCATCAGGAAGCTTCTGGGCATGTGCGCGGCCCTGTTGCGAACTGGTAGTAAAGGTAAGTAGAACTCACCTCATTTGCCATGCAAATAAAAAGGGGCGGAGCTTGGCTCAGGCGGTAGCAGCCACCATTTTGAATTTTCGGGATGATTCCGCATTTGCAACTTGTTCGAATCCAGGGTTATATTTTTTATTTTATTTTTTTTATAATCATACTGTAGGAAACTCAATCAAACCTGCAAATGGCTTTTTAACCGACGTCGACACCGAGCAAATTGCAGCCTTTGGCGCAAAGGTAAATGATGCTTGGTATTTAAAGGAAATAACATATTTGAGTTTGCTCTTTTCTCCCAGCCTGGCTAATTTTGCTGTTTTTCAGATAGTGAAATTGCAATTCCGTGTAATTTCGGTCTTCACACATCTTGCTGTCTTGCATAGCAGGTCATTATTCCTGACTTGAATGTTAATGGATTCTTAATAAGGTCAAATATAATATATAATATATATATATATATATATATATATATATATATATATATAATATATAATATATATATATATATATATATATATATATGCATATTCTTTCTAGCCAGGTTTTACCTATGTAACCTTAGTTGTTCTTCAGCCCTAGGTTCTGTGAAATCTCATTCACAAGTTCTTGGGCCCTTTTTCTGCTGACAAACTGCAACTCTGTGTTGCTTCCTGGGGAGACCCAGATAGCTATTTCTACCTCATAAGGCGTCTTCAGTGGGCCACACCCACTTCCCAATTACCCTCCTGTAAAAGGCACAATGCATCTTTTTTCTTTTTTCATAGGCTTTTATGTGCATATTCTTTCTAGCCAGGTTTTACCTATGTAACCTTAGTTGTTCTTCAGCCCTAGGTTCTGTGAAATCTCATTCACAAGTTCTTGGGCCTTTTTCTGCTGACAAACTGCAACTCTGTGTTGCTTCCTGGGAGACCCAGATAGCTATTTCTACCTCATAAGGCGTCTTCAGTGGGCCACACCCACTTCCCAATTACCCCTCCCTGTAAAAGGCACAATGCATCTTTTTCTTTTTCATAGGCTTTTATGTGCATATTCTTTCTAGCCAGGTTTTACCTATGTAACCTTAGTTGTTCTTCAGCCCTAGGTTCTGTGAAATCTCATTCACAAGTTCTTGGGCCCTTTTTCTGCTGACAAACTGCAACTCTGTGTTGCTTCCTGGGAGACCCAGATAGCTATTTCTACCTCATAAGGCGTCTTCAGTGGGCCACACCCACTTCCCAATTACCCTCCCTGTAAAAGGCACAATGCATCTTTTTTTTTTTTTTTTTTTTTTTTTTTTTTTTTATATAATTTATGGTTTTTTTCCCCTAATGTCATAATCAGAAATAATTCACCTTACGCTATAATTTTCCAGTGAAAAGGAGGCTTGATGAGCAAACACCTTTGTCAGAATGATTGCTCATTAGGAAAGACAGATGTTGGCCTGACTATTTATATAAATCCGCTGATCGAACAATATCGAGCCAATTATAGAACGGGAGAATTTTCTGCTGATGGCTTTGCTTTTTCTTTTCCCAATACATTTCTTTCAGTTTTTAGGTGGGAGCAGAAGAGCAATTGGTTAACACTCACTAGGTAAAGGTAAAAATAAAGGTTCCCCTCGCACATATGTGCTAGTCGTTCCCGACTCTAGGGGGCGGTGCTCATCTCCGTTTCAAAGCCGAAGAGCCAGCGCTGTCCGAAGACGTCTCCGTGGTCATGTGGCCGGCGTGATTCAAACGCCAAAGGCGCACGGAACGCTGTTCCCTTCCCACCAAAGGTGGTCCCTATTTTTCTACTTGCATTTTTTTTTTTGCAAAACAAACAATACATTTTTTCTGAACAGAGTATTGGCCGAGTCAAAATCTGTACAGCTTTTAGTTTTCTTCAACACAATTTATATCTTTCACTTTTTTGGCATAATATTCTTACTCTCTAATTTTTATTTTTATTTTTAAATTTGATTTATATGCCGCCCTTCTCCGGAGACTCAGGGCGGCTTACAATGCGCTAAGCAATAGCCTTCATTCTTTTGTATATTTATACAAAGTCAGCTTATTGCCCCCACAATCCGGGTCCTCATTTCACCTACCTTAGAAAGGATGGAAGGCTGAGTCAACCTTGAGCCTTGGCGAGATTTGAACCTGCAGTAATTGCAGGCAGCTGTTCTTAATAACAGGGTGCTTTAGACCACTGTACTACCAAGGCCCTTTTTTATTTTCCTTCTATTTCTTCTGGTATATAAACCAATATTACCATTCGCCCTAATCTCTCTCATTACTTTTTTTCAAATTGAAACCCTTTAGTTTAACGTCAATCATTTTTCTAAAACCTAACCCTAACTCTAAATCATCTTATTCAAATATTTTCCCATTGCTCCCTTTTCACATCATCAAATATTTTCCCTAGATTCCATTATTCCAATTATAGATATTAGTATTCATACAATGTTACATATATAACCCGTTTCCTTCCCTCTTTTCCCTTTCTTTCCTTTATCAGCTTATCCAAATACTACAATCAAATATATTACAATTCACTTAAGTATATAACATTAAAGTCATTCATTTCTATTTCTCCATTCCAATTGTTTTTTAAAATAAACCCAATTTTCCATTGCTTTTTCAAATATATATATACTATCTACATCTCTTCATAATAAACCATAATCATAATCAGTATTATTTCCCCCTCTTAAAAGTTAATTTCAATTATTGCCAACAGTGTCTTAATCTCTTCATGTTAAACAGTAAACAAAGTCAATTTTCATCTTTTCCCTTTCCCTTCTCCTCTTATTTAATGATCCATTAATCCCTTTTCATAGTACAATATAATTTCAAATGCTTTGGCTCAGGGGTCAGGCAACCTGCAGCTCTGGAGCTGCATGCGGCTCTTTGGGCCCTCTGCTGTGGCTCCCTGTCAGGTGATTCCACCACTAGCTGGCCCCACCCCTCATCCTCCCCTTCCAGTCACTCCTCGCCTGGCCTGAGAAGGTAAGAGCGACGACGGGGGATGGGAGAAGCGGCCAGGGCAGAGACAGAGAGATACAGAGAGAGGGGGAGAGAGAGAGAGAGACATAGAGAGATACAGAGAGAGGGGGAGAGAGAGAGAGACATAGAGAGATACAGAGAGAGGGGGAGAGAGAGAGAGAGACATAGAGAGATACAGAGAGAGGGGGAGAGAGAGAGAGACATAGAGAGATACAGAGAGAGAGGGGGAGAGAGAGAGAGAGACATAGAGAGAGGGGGAGAGAGAGAGAGAGACATAGAGAGATACAGAGAGAGGGGGAGAGAGAGAGAGACATAGAGAGATACAGAGAGAGAGAGGGAGAGAGAGAGAGACATAGAGAGATACAGAGAGAGGGGGAGAGAGAGAGACAGAGAGAGATACAGAGAGGGGGAGAGAGAGAGACATAGAGAGATACAGAGAGAGAGGGAGAGAGAGAGAGACATAGAGAGATACAGAGAGAGAGATATAGAGAGTTACAGAGAGAGGGGGAGAGAGAGAGAGACATAGAAAGATACAGAGAGAGAGGGAGGGGGGAGGGAGGGACGGAGGGGAGAGAGAGATATGTCAAAGGATTTTGTGGTTCCCGATGTTTTTTAACAACTGATTCTCTGCCCTAATAACCGGCTGGGTAGGCATGGCTAGGGGGGGTGGGTCATGTGACTGGTGAGTGACATCATGTTGGCCACGCCCACCCAGGTTTTGTGGCTCCCGGTGTTTTCTTTTCTGTGGGAAACGGGTCCAAATGGCTCTTTGAGTGTTTAAGGTTTGCAGACCCCTGCTTTAGCTGAAACAGACATTTTGGTCGTAAGTAGAGGACTACTTGCACCTCTCTTCTTTTTTTTTTTTTTTTTGCAGCCAGAGCAAAACCTTTGCTGGAAGCGATTTCCCTTCCCCGCCTTTTAGAAGTTTTGGAATAAGCGATTATTTTGCACAATTGCAATTTTGCGTTTGCTTCGGGGAATTTAGAAAGAGTTCTTCCCAGGTAAAACAGGAGTAGCCCTGCAGCGCTCTGGCGCAGAATTAAACCAAGTTAGAAAAGTTTGGAGACTTAAGAATGGTAAGATGAAAGGTTAGGACCTATGAACCTGAGAGTTTTGCAGCGTTTGCAAACTTGAGAAGCTTCTGGGGAAAAAAAAAATAATAATCACTGCTTATTATTTTTCCTTTGGATCGTTGGCTTATCTCAGGGGTCAGCAACCTGCAGCTCCGGAGCCGCATGTGGCTCTTTGGGCCCTCTACTGTGGCTCCCTGTCAGGTGATTCTACCACTGGATGGCCCCGCCCCTCGCCCTCCCTCCCAGTCACTCCTTGCCAGGCCTAAGAAGGTAAGAGCGACGGTGGGGGATGGGAGAAGTGGCCAGGGCGGAGACAGAGAGATACAGAGAGAGGGGGAGAGAGAGACATAGAGAGATACAGGGAGAGGGGGAGAGAGAGAGAGACATAGAGAGATACAGAGAGAGAGAGAGATACAGAGAGAGGGGGAGAGAGAGACATAGAGAGATACAGGGAGAGGGGGAGAGAGAGAGAGACATAGAGAGATACAGAGAGACAGAGAGATACAGAGAGAGGGGGAGAGAGAGACATAGAGAGATACAGGGAGAGGGGGGAGAGAGAGAGAGACATAGAGAGATACAGAGAGAGAGAGAGATACAGAGAGAGGGGGAGAGAGAGACATAGAGAGATACAGAGAGACAGCGATACAGAGAGAGTGGGAGAGAGAGAGACACAGAGAGATACAGAGAGAGGGGGAGAGAGAGAGATATAGAGAGATACAGAGAGAGAGAGATACAGAGAGAGGGGGAGAGAGAGAGAGACATAGAGAGATACAGAGAGAGAGAGATACAGAGAGAGAGAGAGAGAGACATAGAGAGATACAGAGAAAGAGGGAGAAGGGGGGAGAGAGGGAGAGAGGGGAGAGAGAGATATGTCAAAAGGTTTTTGTGGTTCCCAGTGTTTTTTAACAACTGGTTCTCTGCTGGGTAGGCGTGGCTAGGGGAGGGGTCATGTGACTGGTGGATGTGAGTGACATCGAGTTGGCCACGCCCACACAGTTTTTGTGGCTCCCGGTGTTTTCTTTTCTGTGGGAAACGGGTCCAAATGGCTCTTTGAGTGTTTAAGGTTGCAGACTCCTGGCTTATCTAAATAACATCCCTTCGGGACAAAACATGTTTATAATTATAATTATGTTACATTAGGCTGCATGAAGAACGACCCATTGAGTAAAATAATCCCCACCCAGCAAATTATATTTTCACTGTGCCGAGTAGAGGAGGATCACCAGGTGTCCTATTTTTCGTCTCTCAAATCGGTTTGCTGTGATGTTCATAAAAGTGTCAAAATAAAAAGCCACTTCCTTTGGGACTTTCCATGCTAATTAGCCACCATATTGTCTTCAGCGGCTCTCCAAAGTCCAGTTCTTTTGGGTAGATATCGATGGACATATTAGGTAATATAAATTCTACCCTGCTTGGATCTGCCTCCTTATTTTTGCCTGCTTTTAGCTCATTTGTCTTGGTCTACACACCTTTGTCTTTGTGTTCTAGAGTACCAAGGACCTCACAATCCTCCTCCTCCTCATCTTCCTCCTCCTCCTCCTTCCTCCATTCTGCAAACCCCACTCCCTTCTAGAACTGATGATGTTACCTAGTTGGGTAATGAAACATCTGCAAGAAAACAAGCAAGCTCAGAGGACATCAAGGATCCCAGAGTCTTCCTCCTCCTCCTCCTCCTCCTCCCCCCTCCACTTCAAAAACCCCCCTCCCTTCTAGAACTGATGATGTCTCTTACTTTGGTCGTGAAATGTCTACAAGAAAACCAACAGATTCAGAGAGGACCAAAGACCCCTCAATCGTCTTCCTCCTCCTCCTCGTCCTCGTTGTCCTCCTTCTCCTCCTCATCCTCCTCATCCTCCTCTTCCTCCTCCGGACAATGGAGTAGCGGTGAGGCAAGAGCGCTCCAAGACCTCACTGACTGTGCTATTTTGGATGACGACCAGAGACTGCAGAGCAGAATAAGGGAGATCATTGAATCAACGAGCTACGGTAGTTTCCTGGCCATCCCACCGGAAGAGCTGAGCAGATTTTCTGGATTTAAAAAGCTTTTGTTTTGGCTCAGTTACTTCTCAGGTTTGGAAATGAGATTATGTCCATTCAGACGTTCAGATCTGGCTGATGTTTAGTGCCACAAGCCTTAGGGATGGTGAGCAGCTGTCAGTTGATGAGAAATCCTCTGGCACCTGGGCACTGCCTCCATCATTGATGGTGCCAGCAAACTTCCCTAGAACATCAATGAGCGCGTGGATGTTTCAGAGTTGAAAAGTTGAGGAGTCACCAGACGAATGTGGTGGAAATATGGAAACTATGGATGAAAAATGAGCACCAAAGGTTGGAGAGATGTGGTGGGATGTGTTTCTCAACTTTGTAAATCCTTAGGACATCATCTATCCTAGAATGTCTTCTGAGAAGCTCTACCATGTTGGTTCTACAGGTTGTCCATGGTCTACATACCTTTGTCTTGGTCGACACCTTTGTCTTTGTGTTCTAGAGCACGGATGCGCAATCAGTGGGCTACTGAGACCCGTTTCGCGATCTGTGGTCCTTCTGGAGGTGTCAAGTCCAAATAAAATCAAAATAGCACATCCGAACTTAATATTTGGCCTCATCTTCACTCCATAAAACCAGGGGAGTGGAAGACAGATGTAGTAGTCCCACTGAGTTTGATTGTTAACTAGTCATCTAATTTTAAAGTGCCGTCTCCCTTCTTTCCATCTGAAAGGAAAAAATGAGCCGAGGTGGCGCAGTGGTTAGAGTGCTGTACTGCAGCTACTTCAGCTGACTGCTAGTTCAGCAGATCAGCAGCTCAAATCTCACCGGCTCAAGGTTGACTCAGCCTTCCATCCTTCCGAGGTGGGTAATTTGAGGACCCAGATTGTTGTGGGCAATAAGCTATTTAGTATACCATCGATTGTTGTAAGCCGCCCAGAATCCTCGGAGAGTGGGCGGCATAGGAATATGATTAATAAAAATAAAATAAAATAATAAATATTAGTGGTCAGAAAAGCTGCTGCGTCATTCTCCTTCGTAATATTTGAGTCTTCACAGATGCCTTCTCCACCAAATCTTCCTGATCTCAAGTAGAAAAGTTCTACCGTGTTTCCCCGAAAATAAGACCCTGTCTATATTATTTATTTATTTATTTATTTATTTATTTATTTATTTATTTATTTATTTATTTATTTATTTATTTATTTATTAGTTCGATTTATATGCCGCCCTTCTCCGGAGATTCAGGGCGTCTTACAATGCATTAAGTAATAGCCTTCATACTTTGTATATACCTGGTTAGTAGGATTTTTGCCCCTCCCCCCCTAAATGGTGTTCTTTTTTATACAAAGTCAGTTTATTGCCCCCACAATCCGGGTCCTCATTTTACCTACCTCGAAAGGATGGAAGGCTGAGTCAACCTTGAGCCTGGTGAGATTTGAACCCTGTCTTATATTTTTTTTGAACCCTGAAATAAGCGCTTAGCCTTATTTTCAGGGAGGTCTTATTATTTTGGGGCGTGTGGAGCAAGACGGGGGTCCTCTTGCCGTCTTACCTGATTTCCATCTCTTGTCTCCCTGACCCTAACTAGAAGAAATGGCAGGGACCAGCTGTGCATATTTATATTTTCGGGGAGGGCTTATTTTTGGGGAGGGTTTATTTTAGGGGGAGGGCTTATTATCAGGGGATGTCTTATTTCTGGGGAAACAGAAGAGGGTACAGAAGAGCAAATGAGGGTTTAATCTCAGAAGGTCCTGGTGGGGTTAGGTGTTTCTCTCCAAGACAATGTCTGGATTGACCTGCGGAACAGGAAAAGGAAAGAGTCATAGAATCAAAAGGCTGGAAGGAACCTTGGAGGTCTTCTAGTCCAACCTCCTGTCCAAGGCTGAAGCCCTCCAACGATGAAGCACCCACAACTCCAGGAGGCAACCAGTTCCATTGATTAATCACTTTCAATGTCAGGAAATTTCTCCTTGGTTCTAGGTTGCTTCTCTCCTTCTATCTGTTTCCATCCGTTGCTTCTTGTCCTGCTTTCAGGTGCTTTGGAGAATAAGCTGACCCCCACTTCCTTGTAGCAGCCCCTCAAATACCAGAAGATGCTATCAGGCCATCCCCAAGCCTTCTCTTTGTTAGGCTAATCATACCTAGTTTCTCTCAACCATTTCTTCTTCCTAGCATATTCCCACAAGTGCAGGGTCCATTTTTCGGATCATTGAACGCCAGTTTGCACTGGCAGCTGCGTCTCCAGGGCGCATACCTGCCGCATGCATATATTTGTTTACTTATTTACTTATTATTTATTAGTCATATTTCTATGCTGCCCACTCTCCGAGGACTCTGGGCGGCTTACACCAAAGACAGTATACTAAACAGCATATTGCCCCCAACAATCTGGGTCCTCGTTTTACCCACCTCGGAAGGATGGAAGGCTGAGTCAACCTTGAGCCGGTGAGATTTGATCCGCTGATCTGCTGAAACTAGCAGTCAGCTGAAGTAGCCGCAGTACTGCACTCTAACCACTGCGCCACCTCGGCTCATTTGTTGATGATGTCTTGCCATCTCTGTTTTGGATGCCCGCGAGGTTGCCGGATATTGACTTCTAGTTGGTAGGCAGTCTCGGCAACGGTGGAAGGCAGTGGTGGAATGCTGCTGGTTTAACAACTGCATGCACATGTGCCGAAGGTGCTTGAATGCAGTGCTGAAAATGGAGAATTTAGAAGCTCAGCTGTTTATCTTCCAGGTCAGCAACAGTAAGTAGAACAGTGAGGAGGGGAAAATCAGCTGTGCCATGCGATTGAGATGAACTACAAAGCAAGAAATAAAGGACAGGATAGAGTTGGGGGGGGGGCAACTGATCATTGGCGCTACCGGTTCACCCAAACTGGTCCGAGCTGGCTGAATTCCACCTCTGGTGGAAGGTGCTGCTCTCAGAACATTGTTCTGTCCCCGTCTGACACACGCACCCTCACAGACGGCCCGGAGTTAAGAAGCCACATGACAAAATCTTTGAAGATAAAGCTGGCAGCAACCCAGTGGCTAGCTGCCAATTCAGACTTTACTCACACAAAACAAAGATTAGACTGCAAGCATTCCGATAAAGCAGGCAAAGTTTCAACAATACAAGGATTAGTCCAAATGCAGTCCGACAAGGCAGGCAGAAGTCCAGTAACGCAGAGATCAGGGATTATTTTTAGTTTTTGCTCGTCACAAACTGAACCGGCCACCACACCCACATTTATACCCTGTGGGGTGTGGCCCAGTGACTCAGCTAATCTCTGGCACACCTTCCCCTCTGCTGCGCACGCTTCTCCCTGCGCCTCTGGCGAGGGTCCAGCCAGCACTTATCTCCTTCGTCACTGTCCACCTGTGGCTGCGGGGACGTGCTTGGCTCTGGGCCTATCTCTTGGCCTTTGGTGTCCTCCCGAGGCATTGCCAGAGAGGAGGGTCCTGGAGAGGGAGGCCTTGCCAACTCCTCTCCCTCACTCTCAGAGTCTGCATCTGTCGATAGCCCAGGCTCAGGCAACGGAGCCACAACAAACATGTCCATACCAGCGGAGCCGGCCTTCTCTCATCTTCTCTATAATTGGTGCCACATCAAAATGTTGTCGAATGGTGTCATTTGTGATGTGGTCACGAAGGGAGATGCCCGATATCAAACGGAGCATTCGCATTTCCATGGCACCGAGATAGTTTTCAGTCCTTGTTGTTGCTGCCCAATATTCAGTGCCATACAGTGCAACAGGGCTAATGGTTGTCTTGTAAACCTTAGATTTAAGACGGGTTGGCTGTCGTCTGTCATATAACACACCAGTGAGTTCTCGCGTAGTTCTCTCAACCATTCATCCTACAATTTAGTCTCCGCTCCCCTAATCATCTTTGTTGCTCTTCTCTGCACTCTTTTATTGAATCGTGGTGACCAGGACTGGATGCCGAAAAGGATTACATAATTCTATTTAATTGTAGGTTGAGTATCTATAGTAAACCTGACCTGAAAAAATTTGAATGATCCCTAAAGGGCAGTGAAAAGACATGGAATGACTCTTGACTGTCCTCTAATGGCCATCTTCATTTTTGCATCCTGGATCTAGTAGGACAAGTTAAAGGTTCCCCTTGCACATATGTGCTAGTTGTTCCTGACTCTAGGGGGCGGTGCTCATCTCCGTTTCAAAGCCGAAGAGCCAGCGCTGTCTGAAGATGTCTCCGTGGTCATGTGGCCAGCATGACTCAACGCCAAAGGTGCACGGAATGCTGTTCCCTTCCCACCAAAGGTGGTCCCTATTTTCCTACTTGCATTTTTTACCTGCTTTCGAACTGCTAGGTTGGCAGAAGATGAGACAAGTCACGAGAGCTCACCCCGTTATGCGGCACTAGGGATTCGAACCGCTGAACTGCTGTTCAATCGACAAGCTCAGCATCTTAGCCGCTGAGCCACCACATCCCTGTTCTAGTAAGGTAGCTGTAAATTAAGAGTTTGAGAAAAAAAAAATTATTGCCTCGAAGAATTTTTGTTTGTCCAGGATGGCCAAGAATTACAACTGCACTTGCATTTTTTTGGATTAAGTTTCCACTTTTTGAAAAGGCTTCTTAGATATTGGCATTGAAATGTTGGATTGTACTCACTCTTTGTCATTATTTACAGAGAATGCTCAAGGCAAGAATTTAGTGCCTAAAACTCAATATTGGGCCCCGGAATTGGATTAAAATTTTGCCATTTGGAGGAGACTGTTTACCTCCTTCATATTAATTTTTCCGACAAAGAACACGACAAAAAAATCTTATTTACGTGTATCTGGACTTTGCAGTAATTCACCAAGGTCCTTCTGAAGCATGGAAGGATGCAATTGGAGCCTATGTTTTTAAAGCAGCTGCATTTAACCCAAAGGTGATTTTTTTTTCCAAGAGGCCACTGGACTTTCTGGTTTTTCTTTGAAGACATTTCGCTTCTCAGCCAAGAAGTTTCTTCAGCTCTGCGAGGAGTTGGAGCTGTGCTTTCTGCAGGATGTTTTCTGCTCCATGTCCCTTCACGGTTGAGCACAGGCTGTTGGGGATGATGTCTGTCCTGTCTGCATGTCAAACCGAAACTCAAATGGTTCCTGTAGCCTGCAATTTTTCTGGAAATCTGTTCATACTCCCCCACCACCACGGAGGATCTTCATCCCAAATTGCATAGCTAAAAATTTGTAGCAATTCTCAGTCATTCAGGTCATGGTTATTTTCAGGAGGCAATTCAGGGGTGAAATGCTCCCGGTTCGGACCGGATCACCCGATCCGGTAGCGATGGAGGCGGATGGTTCGGAGAACTGGTAGCAAAAATCCCTGCCCCCCGCCCAATTGCCCAGTTGAGCCGTGCAATCATCAGAGGCTTTTTTTTATTATTTTTAAAAGCATTTTTTCTACAACATCTTTGGCCGAAAAAATGCTTTTAAAAGTAAAAAAAAAAAAAGCCTCTGATGATTGCGCGGCTCAACTGGGATCGTCAGAGGCTCTTAAAAGCATTTCTTTCTAGAAAAAATGGTTTTAAAAGTAAAAAAAAAAAAAAGTTGGCCACGCCCACTCAGTCATATTACCCACCCCCCCACCAAGCCACGCCCACAGTTACCGGTAGTACCAAATTTTACATTTCACCACTGAGACAATTGGACTTTCTGATTTTTTTCATTGAAGACGTTTCGCTTCTCATCCAAGAAGCTTCTTCAGCTCTGACTGGACGGTGGAGAACGTCCGGTGGATTTATATTCCTTGCAGACAGCTGGTCATTTGCATCCTTTTTAGAGAGTCGTTGAGGCCACTTGGAAGTTTATCTTGGGGTCAGAGAGGCCATCTATGTCAAAATTGAACAGCCCTCTCTCCACAGAGGGGAAGGGGTACGACATCGTCTATTCTCCAGTCTCCACACTAGTGGTGAAATCCAAATTTTTTAACTACCTGTTCTGTGGATGTGGCTTGGTGGGCTTGGTGGACATGGTTTGGTGGGCATGGCAGGGGAAGGATACTGCAAAATCTCCATTCCCACCCCACTCTGGGGCCAGCCAGAGGTGGTATTTGCCAGTTCTCCAAACTACTCAAAATTTCTGCTACCGGTTCTCTGAACTGCTCAAAATTTCCGCTACCGGTTCTCTGAACTGCTCAAAATTTCCGCTACCGGTTCTCTGAACTGCTCAAAATTTCTGCTACCGGTTCTCTGAACTGCTCAAAATTTCTGCTACCGGTTCTCTGAACTGCTCAAAATTTCCGCTACCGGTTCTCCGAACTGCTCAAAATTTCCGCTACCGGTTCTCTGAACTGCTCAAAATTTCTGCTACTGGTTCTCCGAACTGCCCAAAATTTCCGCTACTGGTTCTCCGAACTGCTCAAAATTTCTGCTACCGGTTCTCTGAACTGCTCAAAATTTCTGCTACCGGTTCTCCGAACTGCTCAAAATTTCCGCTACCGGTTCTCTGAACTGCTCAAAATTTCTGCTACCGGTTCTCCGAACTGCTCAAAATTTCCACTACCGGTTCTCTGAACTACTCAAAATTTCCGCTACCGGTTCTCCAGAACCTGTCAGAACCTGTTGGATTTCACCCCTGCTGCACACAGTCCTTTCAACAATTCCAAGAAGGCTCCACACTCATTTCCACTACTCAGGTGACGCTGAGGGCACAGATAAACCTCCAAGTGCTTCAACGACCCTCTAAAAGGATGCAAATGACCTTGCAAGGAATCTAAATCCTTCCGTTCCCCCACCATCCAGTCAGAGCCGAAGAAGCTTCTCGGATGAGAAGCAAAACATCTTCAAAGAAAAATCAGAAAGTCCAATTGCCTCTTGGAAAAGAAAAAGCACCTTAGATATTAGATATTCACATGAGGAGATTGTACAAATCGCACAACATCTTTTATTGCGTTATTAACGTGAGTCCTAACCTGCTGGAATAATTGACTCTGCTGTTATAGTTTTCTTGCTTTGATAGATTTGTACTTCAGTTTTAAAAGATCGCAGGACTTTGCATTTTTATTTTTCAAGTCCTTTCTCTTCTGTTCTGTTTTCTCCAGGTACTGTCATATCCACTATCTAGCAAAGCACCTTGCCTGATGATAAATAAATAAATAAATAAATAACATAAAACATAAATGAACTACTTCATACTTCTTATTATTTCTGGCAAATAGAAAGAAAGTTGTCGGATAGATCTCAGCAAATTTTCCCCCTCTAATTAAACAGCATCTCCTGATAAGGGGCTTTTGCTTAAAATATCCCGTTTGATGGAAATAATTTATCTTTTTTCGTTTGGCATCTTGCTTGCTCTTTCGTTTTTAAGAAAAAAGGATTTCTTTTTTTTTTTCCATGTCAGTGGTGGTATGGGGTGGGGGAAAAATTGGGCTCCTGGTTATTTCGGGATGTTTCTATTGTCACTTTTTCCTGGGAGAGGTTCAGTTTATGCCGGAGACTCACCTTGCAATTAACTCCACCTGCAATTTTGCAGTCATGTGTTTAAAAAAAAAAAAAAGGTGCGAGGTGGGTTTTAAAGAACTCAAGCAGAAAAAAGTTAAGCAGTGTTTATTAGATATAGAATAACAGAGTTGGAAGGGACCTTGGAGGTCTTCTAGTCCAACCCCCTGCTTAGGCAGGAAACCCTACATCACTTCAGACAAATGGTTATCCAACATCTTCTTAAAAACTTCCAGTGTTGGAGCATTCACAATTTCTGAAGGCAAGTCGTTCCACTGATTAATTGTTCTCACTGTCAGGAAATTTCTCCTTTGTTCTAAGTTGCTTCTCTCCTTGATTAGTTTCCACCCATTGCTTCTTGTCCTGCCCTCAGGGGCTTTGGAGAATAGCTTGACTCCCTCTTCTTTGGGGCAGCCCCTGAGATATTGGAACACTGCTATCATGTCTCCCCTAGTTGATTTTAGCAACTCTAGGATGTGGGGACTTCAAATCCCCGAATCCACCCCTTGCAGCTAGTGCCACTTGGAGTAGCATACCATTCTCACATGCTCATTATGAACCTGGTTGTTATTGTTGTTAGTCGCGAAGTCGTGTCCGACCCATCGCTACCCAATGGCCTTCCTGTCCTCTACCATCCTCTGGAGTCCATTTAAGCTCCCGCCGATTGCTTCAGTGACTCCATCCAGCCACCTCATTCTCTGCCGTCCCCTTCTTCTTTTGCCCTCCATCTTTCCCAGCATCTTCTCCAGTGAGTTCTTTCTTCTCATTAGGTGGCCAAAGTATTTGAGTTTCCTCTTCAGGATCTGGCCTTCTAAAGAGCAGTCAGGGTTGATCTCCTCTAGGACTGACCGTTTTCTTTTTTTTTTTTTAAATTTAATTTATATGCCGCCCTTCTCAGGAGACTCAGGGCGGCTTAAAATGCGCTCAGCAATAGCCTTCATCCTTTTGTATATTTATACAAAGTCAGCTTATTGCCCCCACAACTGGGTCCTCAATTTACCTACCTTAGAAAGGATGGAAGGCTGAGTCAACCTTGAGCCTTGGCGAGATTCGAACCTGCAGTAATTGCAGGCAGCTGGTCTTAATAACCAGCTTAATAACAGGGTGCCTTAGACCACTGTACTACCAAGGCTCTTTTTGGATCGCCTTGCAGTCCAAGGGACTCGCAGGAGTCTTCTCCAGCACCAGAGCTCAAAGGCCTCCATTCTTTGGCGCTCAGCCATTCTGAACCTACAATATTTTAAAGACAGAAATCAACAGGAAAGCAAAAGTGGAGAGTCCTTGGTGCTCTCTGAGCTGGGTTGTTTTCTTGCAGTTGGATTTCATGATCCAATTAGGTAACATCATCAGTTCTAGAAGGGAAGGGTGGGGGTTGCGGAGAGGAGGAGGAGGAGGAGGAGGAGGAGGAGGAGGAGGAGGAGGAGGAGGAGGAGGAGGAGGAGGAGGAGGAGGAGGAGAACAGTGGGGTATCTGAGCGTGGTTGTTTTCTTGAATGACCGCATCGGCACTGAGCCCACCACCCCAAGAAGGGTAGAATGCAGGCAGTCCTCAACTTATGACCACAATTGAGCCCAAACTTTTCTCTTGCTAAGTGAGACATTTGTTAAGTGAGTTTTGCCGCATTTTATGACCTTTCTTGCCCAGTTCCCCAAACACAACAAACCTTCTGTAATTGAAGCAATGATTCCTTTATGAGGAGTGCTGGCAGCCTCGGCAAAAAGTTTCTCTCTCACCACAGTCTAAGAAGTCTGTCTGGCAGGGAGATGAATAGTTCTCTGCCACGTCTATTCATCTCTGCCCCTGCCTTTTATCCCCACAGCTAGAGTGGGGCTTCGCTAGCAGCAGTGATTCTTCCGGTCCAAGGACCGGCCCATAGATTTCCACTGCTCTCCTCTCCTCTTGCCTTCTGTGCATCAGGCACTGGACCCAGCTGTTCCTCCTCTTCCTCATCAGCCACCTCCAGACCTGGGGGCTGTTGACTCTCCATCTGAGGGCTGACAGATGGTCCAGGCTCCGCCTCCCTCTCTCTCTCTGCCACCTCCATTCCCTCCTCCCCCTCGGAGCTCCCAGGTTGCCTTGATGCCGACAATGACTCCCACGTCTCCTCCTCCTCCTCTGATTCTGCTGTTGGACGGGCCAGAGGCCACAACACCACTGATGTTAAATGAATCACTGCAGTTATTAAATTAGTAATACGGTCGTTAAGCGAATCAAAAGGTCGTAAAAGGGGATCACATGACCCCGGGACACTGCAACGGTCCTAACTATGAAAATATGAATTTTGATCACAATGGAGCGTGGGAATGTCGCCGCGGTCGTAAGCGTGCAAAATGGTCACAACTCACGTTTTTCAGGAACGGTCACTAAGTGAACTGTTATATGTCGAGGACTACTGTAGTACTTCCGAAGGGAGCAACCCATCCGTTTACTTCTCCTGCTGCAGCTGGGCTTTCTTTCTACGGTCGACAGCTTTCATCATTCAGATATCGTTTTGATATTCATCTATCAAACAACATATCTCCCTGGGGGTGATATTTATAGGAAACCTGAGCAAAATATCGTAGTTTTGACTTTCAAGACCCAAATTCTCTGTAGGAACGTTGCCAAGAAGACTTCCATTTTATCACAGGAGATGGATAAATAATTCAATTTAGAATAACAGCCAAGAGTCTGATTCCTGAAAATTTTATACCTTTCCATGTTGTTTCAGTCAATATAAAACTCAACATCTAAACCGACCTCAAGGACTCGTAAAATACATTTCCTTGTTTCCAGATTCTTATAACAACCCCCCCCTCCCATCTTCTATTGTTCTTTAGGGATATATTGAGTAGCATCTAAGCCATCACAGATGTATTTTATTTTTTTATAGGAAAGCGAATGTGATTTATTATTATTTTTTAAAATAAATACAATAGAAAATCTTTGAAAAGTGGGGCTTCCTTGGCCTTAAACCTGACATTTTACAACTGAACTGGTGCACATGCATTATCTGTGCAGAAAAAATGAGTTTGCAAAAGAAACATTAACTTGGTGAACTGGTTGGAACAGTGTGGGACAACGTGAAATTCATTGACACTACAGAATAGAATAGAATAGAATAGAATAGAATAGAATAGAATAGAATAGAATAGAATAGAATAGAATAGAATAGAATAGAATAGAATAACAAAGTTGGAAGGGACTTTGGAGGTCATCTAGTCCAACCCCCTGCTTAGACAGAAACCCTATAACATTTCAGACAAATCTCTTCTTAAAAAAACTTCCAGTTTTGGAGCATTCACAATTTCTGGTGGCAGGTAGTTCCACTGATTAATTGTTCTAACTGTCAGGAAATTTCTCCTTAGTTCCAGATTGCTTCTCTCCTTGATGAGTTTCCATCCATTGCTTCTTGTCCTGGTGCTTTGGAGAACAGGTTGACCCCCTCTTCTTTGTTGAAGCCTCTGAGATTTTGGAACACTGTTCTTCTATGTCTATGGAGATTCTGATCAGGGATGGGATTCAAAAATTTTAGCAACCAGTTTTCTGCCCAGTTGCTGGGTGGGCGTGATCATGGTGGTCATGGCCTACTCACCCTTCTGCACCATGGCGGGAGGGGGGGAGAGAGCACATTTTTGCCTGTTTCCGGACCTGGAACTTCCGGGAGGCTTGTTTTTTGCCCTCCCCAGGCTCCCGAGGCTTTCCTCGAGTCTCTGGGAGGGCGAAAATGGCTTCCCTGGGCTCCAGAGGCCCTAAATGGCCCCATTTCCAGACTTCCGGAACTTCCGAGAGCCCCGTTTTTCACTCACCCAGAGCCCCCACGCGGGCACTGCACTTACCTGGCATCCAAAACGGGCCACGTGGAGACTCCTAGGAGGGGCGGGGCGGGGTGGGTTGAGCAGGGCCAGTCAGTCCTTGCAACTACCGGTTCGGTGAACCAGATGTAAAATTAGCACCCGGTTTGCCTGAATCAGTCAGAACCCGCTGAATCCCACTCCTGATTCTGATACACAACCAGATCAAATAAAAAACACGCACAGCCTATATGTGTTCCACTAGACCCCTTCCTTTGTGTAGTTTACACTTCATTGTCTACGGAGATTCTCAATCATCCAGGTGATGGTTGTCCCAAAGGTGCTTTTTCCAAAAAAAAAAGTCCATTGGACTGTTTTGTCTTCCTTGAAAATGTTTCACTTCTCATCCAAGAAGCTTCTTCAGAACTTGAGAACTGAAACGTTTTCAAGGAAAAAAATAAATAAATAAGAAAGTCCAGCTGCCTTTTGGACTTTTGGGACAGTGCTGAAATGCTACCGGTTCGCACCGGTTCGGGGGAACCGGTAGTGATAAAAACTACCGGTTTGGGTGAGCTGGTAGTAAAAAAAAAAGCTATTGATTCCTCCGAACTGGTATTTCTGACGATCAGCTGTGCCGCATGATTTAAAATCGCGAGAAAACAGGGAGTCTTCCTTTCTGATTTTTCTGCACGAAGCACATGTTTTTTTTCTGCGCGAAGTGCGTGTTTGGCACATGTGCAGCATGCATTAGGTGCAAATTGCAAATTTGGCATGCACTGCACACGCACGCACACACAGTGTGCATTTGGCACGCACCACGCGTGCACAGCCAGCGAACTGGTAGCAAAACGGTTCAGATTTCACCACTGCTATGGGATAGCTTTTGAGTTGATTAACTTGGCGTTGATTCCAAGACTCAAAATCTGTCTCCAGAGCCGCTCTATCTTTCCCAAAGCAGAAAGCGTGACTTTTTCCCAATCCTGATGGATTTTTCAGTGCAGAACTGGACAGTGAGATGAGAGAGATGCCGACTCTCGTTAGAACCTGCATTGACGTTAACTTTGATGGAGGAAACCCACTTGGTCTCATCCTAGAAGCCAATGTTGCTGCTGCGGAGAGTCATCAGTCTTCAGCCTCCCGGCTCCTTTGAAATGATTTTAAGTCGAGGAATGAATGAAAGCTGTGAGAAATCACCAAATCGCTTGTAATGGTAGCATTCTTACATAAGGTTGTTTATCGACGTCCTTCCTGATGGAAAGCTTTTGTGAGTCAGCCCTACATCCACCTGTACAGGTAGTTCTCGACCACCGGTAGGTTTCACATTTTGTTACTACCGGTTCGCCATACGTGTGCACGCTCGGTTCGTGCATGTGCGCACCTGGTTTGTGCGCGCCTGCCTTCCGCACATGCGCCTCGCCCACGCATGCGCTTTGCTCGCATGGGCACCTTCCGCCCATGCGCCTGATGTCAGTGCTTCAACGCTGGCATAGAGAGAGAGATAAGCTCTGAACTTTTGCCTGCTAAATCCCTTTGAAGTCGGGTTGTCGTGGAAATGAAGAGGGGGGGAACATTCCTGGGAAATGATGAGACAAGAAGTCTGAAGAATGACTTGGAAGATAGCCAATGAGAAGCAGAGATTTGGGGATCGGAAAGGGAGGGATTGGGGGGCAAAAGGTCAGTCTTGTCCGCATCGAGTCATGATCCGGTGGCTGTGCTCAATTAAAGAGAAGATTTCCTTAAAGATTGGCAGTTTGGAAATTCATTTATTTTGAGATAGCATCGAAGTCTGACACCTGGCCTCAAAAACGTGCCTAAATAGGACGGCATAGAGCCGGGGTGGGTGGGTGGCACAATTTCTGCTACCGGTTCCCCCGAACTGGTCTGAACCAGCTGAATACCACCTCTGTTCTCGACTTACAAATCTTTTGTTTAGCCGCCGTTCAATGTTACAACGGCCCTGGAAAAAGGGACTTACAACTGGTTCTCACACTGCACAACTGTCACAGCTTCTCCATCTCATGTGTTCAAAATCCAGGCACATATTTACAACAGTTGCCGCATTTCAGGGTGATGTGAATGCTGTTTGTGACCTTCCGGGATGGCTTCAGACAAACAAAGTCAATGGGGGAAGTTGGATTTAACATAATAACAGAAGAAGAGAGTTGGAAGGGACTTCAGAGGTCTTCTAGTCCAACCCCCTGCTTAGGCAGGAAACCCTACACCACTTCAGACAAATGGTTATTCGACATCTTCTTAAAAACTTTCAGTGTTGGAGCATTCACAACTTCTGGAGGCAAGTTGTTCCACTGGTTAATTGTTATCACTGTCAGGAACTTTTTCCTTAGTTCTAGGTTGCTTCTCCCCTCTAGAATTTAGTTTTTGCTAAATTGTCTTTCTACTTAGACAAATACCACTCTATAAAGCCGTAGTAAGACCACATCTAGAATATGGCTTTGGTCACCACACTATAAAAAAGATGTTGAGACTCTAGAAAAAGTACGGAGAAGAGCAACCAGGATAATTAGGGGACTGGAGGCTAAAACATATGACAAACGGCTGTATTATCCTTTTGACGTGATTGTTAAACAAATCAATGCACTTTAAGTGAATCATCCTATAGTGACTTGTTTCACCTTAGGCATGAAAGCCAGCTGGGTGACTTTGGGCCAATCAGCAGGAGCCTCTGAGTTCTAGTTCCACCTTAGGCATGAAAGCAGGCTGGGTGACCTTGGGCCAATCACCAGGAGACAATGAGTTCTAGTCCCGCCTTAGGCATGAAAGCCAGCTGGGTGACTTTGGGCCAATCAGCAGGAGACAATGAGTTCTAGTCCCGCCTTAGGCATGAAAGCCAGCTGGGTGACCTTGGGCCAATCAGCAGGAGCCTCTGAGTTCTAGTCCCGCCTTAGGCATGAAAAGCAGCTGGGTGACCTTGGACCAATCCTCCTCCTCCTCTGAGTTCTAGTCCCGCCTTACGGGACTGGGGGGGGGGTTGGGGTTGGACTAGATGACCTACAAGGTACCTTCCAACTCTGTTATTCTGTATCTAACCCCCTTACAATTTTAATACAATGCAGAATTTCTCCCAAGGGACCCTTGAAGCTTTGGCATTATTTCATAGGCTAACCTCTATTTTTTTTTTTATCTCGCTTCTGCACATTCCTCTCCCTCTGTGTGTGTGTGTGTGTGTGTGTGTGTGTGTGTGTGTGTGTTTTCAGAATATTTGTCCATTTTGGGCATTTTGCAAAGCACTGTTGAAGCAGAACTGTGAAATGTGCACAGTAGCTTTGAAGCAAAACCAGGAGCAGAGAAAGAAACGGTTTGTGCACCCGCCACCTGTGTAAACAAATTTAACAAGCCAATAACCTGACTTCCAACTCCAAAGCCTCTTTGAAATCATGTTTTGTTTCTGAAAACAGACACCTGACAATGGAAGTCGGAGGGCCGACCCACTGAGTTGCCAGGGGGTCGTTTCATAATACAGGTGCACCAACAGGAAACCAGCTGCACAGAGACTAAAATCCAGGAAAAGCTTCCTTAGGTCAATCAATCAGAATAGAATCTGGAAGGGACCTTGGAGAGGTGGCACGTGGAGCCATATCTGTGGGCACGCAAGTGTTGCCCTAGCTCAGCTCCGGAGCTCATGTGTGCACTGGTTATCTGATTTTCAGGCCTTCTGGGCCTACTGGAAGCTGGGAAATAGTCTGTTTCCGGTCTCCAGAGGGCCTCCGCAGGGGTAGGGAAGGCTGTTTTTGCCCTCCCCAGGTGCCTAGAAAGCCTCTGGAGCCTGGTGAGGGGGAAAAACAGGCCTACCAGGCCCACTGTGCCATCGCATGCCAAAAGTGGGGGTCAGCAGGGGTTGCGCGTGCATGTGGGGGGGCCGCAGCATTGAATTATGGGTGTGGGCACACGCATGCGCAACCCCCCCGATCCCCCCGCTTTTGGCACGCGACGGCAAAAAGGTTAGCTATTACTGCCCTATACAATCTCAGACAAGTGACTGTCCAGTCTCTCCTTAAAAGCCTCCAGTGATGAAGCACCCACTGTTGTGGCTCTGATCCCCAAGCCCATCTTATCGGAGGAAGAAGGCTCCGAACATGAAGGAGAGGAGACGGCCAGGCCTCCCTCTCCAGGCCCCTCCTCTCTGGCAATGCCTCAGGTGTCTGCTGAGGGAGAGGAGATTGACCAGGAGCCAGGTGTCTCCGATGACAGTGATGAGGGTGATAAGTCGTTCCTGGATCCACGCCAACGAAGGTGAGATAAACGTTTGCAGCAGATGAGGAGGCGTGCCAGGGATTAAGCTGAGTCACTGGACCACACCCCACAGGCTATATAAGAGAGTGTGGTGGCCATTTAGACTCTGTGACGGACAAAGCTAACTTCTGGCTAGTCACTTTGTACAACGCTTGAATCTGCTGAAGGTTTCATGTTTGAGCTGGACTGTTTTGAAAACTGTGTGTATTCGTTGGTGTTATCTGGTGGAGGAACACTCCCTCTTCTTGTAGTAAAGCACTTGGCAGACGGTTATCGTATTGCTGCCAAGTTCCTGATGACGAACCTTGTGTGTGCCGAGTACTTCTTTAACCCCCGGTTGGCTGTTTGTGTGTGTGTGGGGACGGGGACAGAACACCCACAACTTCTAGTGGCAAGTTGTTCCACTGGTGAATTGTCCTCACTTGTTAGGAAGTTTCTCCTTAATTCCAGGTTGCTTCTCTCCTTGATTAGTTTCCGTCCATTGTTTCTCGTTTTTTCCTTCTGGTGCTTTGGAGAATAGCTTGACTCCCTCTTCTTTGGGGCAGCCCCTGAGATATTGGAAGACTGCTATCATGTCTCCCCTAGTCCTTCTTTTCATTAAACTAGACATACCCAGTTCCTGCAACCGTTCTTCATATGCTTTTTTTTCCAAGACGCAACTGGACAGCCTGATTTTTTTCTTTGAAGACGTTTCGCTTCTCATCGAAGAAGCTGAAGAAGCTTCTTGGATGAGAAGCGAAACGTCTTCAAAGAAAAACCGGAATGTCCAGTTGCGTCTTGAAAAAAAGCAAAGAGGTAACCACAGAACAACAGAAATTTTTGCTCCTCAGATGTGGTTGTAGGTTGAGGCCAGTCGACTTGAGGCCAGGGATTCACTGAATAACTATGGCAAGAAAAATCATAACATGGATGGAGCACTGAACGGGTGTCTCACTTAGCAACTGAATTTCAGGGCTGAATTGCGGTCGTAAGTCGAGGCCTACCCGCATTTCATTTGCTTTCCCATCAGGTATGGCCTAGAAAGGAAGTGAAATTGTACGGTTTGCGTATCGGAGGTCCAACTAACCCACAAATCTCTAACCTTCAAGTTCTGGATTAATCACAGGGAAGGGGAGGAATGTAATTTGCAATTAAAATTAGATCACTACAAAATCTCTGGTTTTTATACAAACACAATATGAGGAATAGATCAGGAGACGATCAAAATTCAGATGCTTGGCAACTGACTCATATTTATGATGGGTTGCAGGCAGTGGGGAAATCCAAATTTTTTTACTACCGGTTCTGTGGGCGTGGCTTGGTAGGCGTGGCAGGGGAAGGATACTGCAAAATCTCCATTCCCACCCCACTCCAGGGGAAGCATACTACAAAATCCCCATTCCCACCCTAATCCTGGGGGAAGGATATTGCAAAATCTTCATTCCCACCTCACTCTGGGGCCAGCCAGAGGTGGTATTTGCCGGTTCTCCGAACTGCTCAAAATTTCCACTACCGGTTCTCCAGAACCTGTCAAAACCTGCTGAATTTCACCCCTGGTTGCAGGTCCCGGGGTCACATGATCTCTTTTTGAGACCTTCTGACAAGCAAAGTCAACGGGGAAGCCAGATTCACTTAACAACCGGGTTACTAAATTAACAACTGCATTGATTCACTTTAAAACTGTAGGAAGGAAAGTCGTAAAATGGAGCAAAATTCGGGGCAAAACAACTGTCTCACTTAGCAACAGAAGTGTTGAGCTCAGTTGTGGTCGTAAGTCGAGGACTCTCTGTAGTAAAAAGGAGGGCGTAGGGAAAAATGGCGTTTCTGAATGAGGAAATCTCCTCCCTGAAGAAGGTGTAGATCATAAGAGTCCACTGGAGTTGGGCAGCCAATATGAATGAACAAATGAGCGAACGAATGAATGCATCCATGCGTGAATGAAGAAACGAAGAAATCAATAAATGAATGAATAAATGAATAAATGAAGACATCAATGAATGAATGAACGAACGAACAAATGAATGCATCAATGCATCAGTGCATCAGTGCATAAATGAGTGAATAAATGCATCAATGCATGAATGAAGAAATGAAGAAATGAATGAATGAATGAATGAATAAATGAAGACATCAATGAATGAATGAATGAATGAACAAATGAATGCATCAATGCATCAGTGCATAAATGGATGAATAAATGCATCAATGCATGAATGAAGAAATGAAGAAATGAATGAATGAATGCATCAGTACATCCGTGCATAAATGAATGAATGAATGAATGAATGAATAAATGCATCAATGCATCAATGAAGAAATCAATAAATGAATTAATGAATTAATGAATGCATCAATACATTAGTGCATCAATGCATCAATGCATCAATGCATCAATGAAGAAATCAATAAATGAATTAATGAATTAATGAATGCATCAGTGCATAAATGAATGAATGAATAAATGAAGACATCAATAAATGACTGACTGACTGACTGACTGACTGAATGAATGAAACCTTGTTTCTTGGATAGTTAACTGATCAGCTGGGAAAATAAGTAAGTAAGTAAGTAAGTAAGTAAGTAAGTAAGTAAGTAAGTAAGTAAGTAAGTTTCACTTCCAGCAAGATCTTCAAAGCATGACAGCTTGAAAAGCAGGCAGGGCTTAGGGTCTGCCTGAGTGTTTTTATTACTTGGAAAGAAATTTGTGTGATCTCGCCTCAGCTGCTTAAATGACCTAAATTGTCTAATGAATGCTATTAGATCATTGCCATGTGCATCGCCCTCTCGCAGGAATACCCTCCTGATCCCTTAGTTTAGAATGTAATGAGAATGTGAAGAGGCAGGGAGGCCGCAGAGTCCAGGGAAGAGGGGAACAGAGTCCAGTTGTAAATCAGCGGGAGGCACTGGAAGACAGGAAGGGAGAGATGGAGAGGATTGAAGGAAGGAAGCAAAGAAGAAAGGAAGGAAGGAGGAGAGAAAAGGAACAAGGAAGGAAGGAAGAGAGGGAACGAGGGAGGAAGGAAGGAGGAGGGAAGGAGGGAGAGAGGAAGGGAGAGGAAGGAAGGGAGAGCGGGGGGAACAAGGAAAGAAGGAAGGGAGAGAAAGGAAGGGAGGGTGGGAGGGAGGGAGAAAGAAGGAAGGAAGGAAAGGAAGGGAGAGAGAGGGAAGGGAGGAAGGAAGAAGGGAGGCAAGAAGAAGGAAGGAAGGAAAGGAAGGGAGAGAGAGGAAAGGAAGGGAAGGAGGAGGAAGAAGGAATGAAGAGAGAGAAGGAACAAGGAAGGAAGGAAGAGAGGGAACAAGGAAGGAAGAAAGGAAGGAGAAGGGAAGGAGGGAGAGAGGAAGGGAGAGGAAGGAAGGGAGAGAGGGGGGAACAAGGAAGGGAGGGAGGGAGAGAAAGGAAGAGACAGAGGATGGGAGAAAGAAGGAAGGAAGAGAGGAAGGAAGGAAAGGAAAGGAGAGGAAGGGAGAGAGAGGGAAGGAAGGAAGGAAGAAGGGAGGCAGGAAGAAGGAAGGAAGGAAAGGAAGGGAGGGAGGGAAGAGGAAGAAGGAATGAAGAGAGAGGAAGGAAGGAAGGAAAAGAAGAGAAAGGAAGGGAGAGAAGGAAGGAAGGGAGGGAGGGAGGCTACAGAGCTCTGGGAAGAGGGAAGTTGTGGGAGCTGGAGACTCTGGAAAAATGAAAAGCTGGAATGGCTGCGACTCCCGGGGAGACGGAAAGCTGGAGGTGGGAAACTTGGGGGTGGGGGGGTGCGCTGCAGATTATCGGAGAGAAGGGAAGCCAGATCACCAGAAAGCTGGCAAATTGGGTGGCTAAAGACCCCAGAGGGACCAGAACTCAGAGAAAAATACTTACAAATACTTACTCACTACCTGACTCTGTGGTTTCTTCCCCAAACCCCCAAAACTTTAACCTTAGACTGTCTCCTGTGGACCTCACCCCATTCCTAAGAGGTCTGTAAGGGGCGTGCATAAGCGCACCAGCGTGCCTTCCGTCCCTGTCCTACTGTCCCCATTTATTCGTATCCATATCATCTAATACATGCTTGATGAAATGAATAAATGAGGGCTCGGGACAGAGGTTGTTCCTCTGTTCTGGTCCTATTAGACCTCTCAGCGGCTTTTGATACCATCGACCATGGTATCATGCTGCGCCGGTTGGAGGGGTTAGGAGTGGGAGGCACTGTTTTACGGTGGTCCTCCTCCTATCTCTCCGACCGGTCGCAGTCTGTGTTGGCTGGAGGGCAGAGGTCGTGTCAGATGTAAATGCCTTATTCTCTAGTGTGTAAATAATGTATATATGGAACATCAGGGGTTAACTTATTCTTTGTACATTAATGTATTCATAGTTCACCACTCCCATTCCTGACTCCACCCCTTGTATATATAAGAAGCCACCCTCTCCATTCTCTTTGCTTCTATCTTGAATATTCAGAGAATATAGAATGCCTACTATGATTAAAGAAAAATATATTTAAATCTCTAACTTCTATTATCTTTATTGAGTCTGATCCTGAAAATATTGCAACAAGCTGGTAGCAGAGGATGGTTAATTGACTCAATAAGTAATTAAAAATGTCCAAGAAAGATAGACCCAACACCAGGGCCTACAGCAAAGAAATAGAAACTGATCAAGAGATGATCAACGAATCCACTAATGCGATTTCGAGAGAATCCGAAGAATATACCACTGAAGAAGAAGAACTGATGAGTGAAAATAATGACCAAGAAGAAATCAAAATAGAAAATAACGAACTCAGGTCAGAAATATTAAAGATACTAAAAAACCAAAAGAATGATGAAAATCTCATCGCGGACCTCCAGGAGATGCTGAGGAACAGCGGAGCAGCGAGAGAGAAAAACGTCATTAAAGAAAAACCCAAAGATCAAAAAACTGTGAGTGAAATGACTACTGAGAAAATAGTTGTAAAGAAGAAAAAATGTGATCCCGCGCGAAATTTTGAATGGCAGCCATCTTGGTTTCAACGAACTTCAAAAGAGAGTGAAGCAGAGCCAATCAAAGCGCTCAGTTCAAAATTTCTGGCGCGAAAAACGCTATCAGACGAAGAAAGTGAAAAAGAAGTCTCAAACTCTTCTGATGAACCAAAATCAGAAAGTGAAGACGATTTAACAAAATCTCAAGTAAAGTCAGCAATGAAAACACTTTTTGCTGCTTTTGGTCCAAGATTGAAAATTTCCAAGACATCAAAAAAGAAGCAAAAAATCAAAACGACAACTCAAGACCTGCACGCTCCCATCCTGACTTCGAAAGCAACGACGCCCGAGCCCAGAGAGCCATGCCGTTTTCGCCCTACACCGCAGACAGGATCGAGTGCCAACGCACACAAAAAAAGGAGAAGAACCGTCGCCACCACCAGAGCCCCAAAAACCGAGCCAGAGACCGACTCATCTGAAGAGGAGCGGATCGAGAGAGCTGAAATGGAGAGAACCTTCCACGACGACGTCAAGGAAGAAATGAACAACGCGCATGTGCAAAACTACGTAGAAAGCTCCGAAAGACTTGAACTGGCCAGAGAACCGCGCAGACTCATTGCGAGCATCCCAATGCCGTTCTGTAATTTCCTGCACTTGAGAGACCACGGACTGCCTCAGGTTGTAAGTAATGGACAAAATAATGTGGGGAACTTACCCAGTGATTTCCCAAAACTTAGAGTTGATGGCATTAATTTACAAGAGTGGTATCAACAGCTTCAGGTTGTTTTTATGAAGGAAAATTTACTATTCTTTATAACTAGTCCTCCAAGAAGACCTTGGACTTTAAAAATAGATTGTTTACATCATAGAGCATTCTTCATAATAATATCTAGCGTGTCTCCAGCAATGTATCATAGCATCAAACCAAATCTAACTGTATCAGAAATAATTCAATGCATGTTTAATCTATTTCACAGCGATAGCGTAGCTACAACTACAAGAATGTCTAAGGATTTCTTTTCTTCTAGAGTGAAGCCAGGGGTTTCTATAAGTGAACATTTGATAAATCTAAACAAAATAAGAGCTGAGCTGCAATTGAGGGGGGAAGTGATTTCAGATCAAACAATGAAAAGTGTTATTATCAATTCACTTGATCCATCATGGGATAACTTTATGTCACATTTAGATACCATTAATTTGGGATATTTATCAATAGAAAGTCTATCTAACAAATTGATAGCAGAAGATAATTCAAAAAAAAATCGTTCCAGTAACCAAACAGAACATAAATCTTCTAGGAAAGTAGTCTTTCAAGATAAATATAATGAGGCCTTTAGATGCCATAATTGTGGATCCAGGGAACACAGTAAAAGAGACTGCCCCAAAGTCTCAGGGGAGAGACATAGGCCAGAATATAGGAGCAAACACAATTACAGACAGTCTTTCACAGATAGACACAAATATAGAAGTCCACCAAATTATAGAGAAAGTAGAGGGGGTAGAGAAAATTCAAAAGAGAGAAAATCTGGGTCACTAAATGGGCTAAATAAACAAGACAGCACCAGAACACTACAAGATGAGAACAATAATTGGCTTATTGATTCTGGTGCAACAAATCACACCACTAACAACAAAAGTATATTATCTTCATTTACTGAAGATAAGTTTGTGATAAAGGTAGCTAATCAAGAAAAGGTTCAAGTATTAGGCAGAGGAAATGTGACCTTGCCTGGTTTAGGGAAAATAGAGGGGGTATTACTAATCCCTGAAATACCTCACAACATACTAAGTGCTATAAAACTAAGCAGAGAATCTGACATTAATATAGTTTTCTCAAAAGGGAAAGCAATTATAGAAAAGAACAAGACAAATGTAGGCACTGTGATGATAAAAGGGGGTCTACCCTATCTGATAACCAAAGAAAGATGGTTACATAACATTGATTCAAATATGGAAGATTGTATTGAAGCGGATGATGAAAATGTCAGTAACAGTGACAATGATGAATGTAAAATTACTCATGATAACAAAAATACACACAATGAGAAGAAACCAAAAATAGGTAAACCAATTCATGATGAGTGTGCTCACATCTTACATAGGAAGTTAGGACATGCAAGCTTTCCTGTAGTGCAAAAAATGACTGAACACGCAGAAGGTGTCAAAATAAAAAATTGTGAAAATTATTTGGAATGCTCAGTATGTAAATCCACCAAACTAAAAACCAGTCCCAGACCAAAAAAATCTAACAGAACAACTAACAATATTTTTGATTTAGTACATATGGACTTAGTTGGTCCATTAACTCCATCAATTACCTATAGAAAACGTTACTTCCTGACAATAGTGGATGATTACAGTCGCTATGGTTTTGTTTACACATTAAAGCACAAGGATGAAACATTTCAGAAATTTAAGGAATTCTACAAGCGCATAGAAACACAACATAATATCAGAATAAAACAAATTATGACAGATAGGGGATGTGAATTCATGTCTAAAGAATTCTCCCAATGGTTAAAGGATAGAGGGATGCTACATTTCACGTCCAATCCATTTTCTGCATTTCAAAATGGGATTGCAGAGAGAAAGAATTCCACACTACAAACCATGATTAGATGCACGTTAGAGGATGCTGGTTTAGGCAAACAATTTTGGTCAGAGGCCTTACATTATTCAAATTACACTCAAAATAGAACCTGGTCCAGTATTGTGAATAAGACACCATATGAGGTGATGTACAATAGAAAACCCAAGTTAGCACACATGCACATATTTGGAGTCACTGCAGACGTACACATACCTAAACAATTGAGGAGAAAGGGAGAAAACGTATCCAGGAGATTAAGATTCATGGGATACGAAACAGGAACCAAAGGGTACAGATTCATCGATAATAATAACAAATTTATAGTATCCAGAACAGCTGTGTTCCATGAGCAGGCCAATTGGTCTAAGTTGCACCTTAATGAAATATTTCCTAATAAGTGCAAAGATACGATATCTTACAAGGAAGGAACAACAGAAAGTCAAAATATTAACAAAAGTAAGAACAAAACCAGAACATGGACAAATAGTCAGCATAAAATAAAAACAGACACATTAACAAAAAAGGAAGCTAGATATTTGCATGACAACCATAGCAAACCTGAAAGAACTGTTAGAAACAATAGAAACCAAATACCAAATAAATACAAAGATTACATAATGCATATGGATGGAGAACAAATAACACCTAATACATATGAGGAAGTATTGAAACTTCCCCGTGAAGAAAGAGAAAAATGGGAACTAGCTATGGAGAAAGAGATGGAAAGTTTACAAGGATTAAATGTATTCACACCTGCGATCGCACCTAAGGACAAAACAATTATAGGTACCAGGTGGATTTATAAAATTAAGAACTTAGAAGGAGGTAATACCTTATACAAGGCTAGACTAGTTGCACAAGGTTATGCACAAAAATATCCAGAAGATTACACTGACACATATTCACCCACAGTGAGAACAGAGAGTGTCAAAACAGCTCTTGTAGTAGCATCTGCACTCAATCTGGACGTATTCCAATATGACATACAAACTGCGTACTTACACGCAAAATTAGATAAGGAAATATATGTAAGGGCACCACACAGTCAATACACCAATAAGAACGAAATTTGGTTATTAAATAAGAGTCTGTACGGATTAAAGCAATCTGGTAAAAGATGGTACGATTGCTTGGTAAAAGTACTTAAGACCATGGATTTCAACGCCACGACTGCTGATAACTGTTTCTTTGTAAAAAAGAGTAATGATAATGTTGAATTTGTATTAATTTATGTGGATGATATTTTATACATTGGAAAGCATAAAGAAAGCAGGGAAATATTTGTAAATAAGTTAAACGAACACTTCTCGTTAAAATCTCTAGGTAAAGTGAATAAATACCTTGGTGTACAAATTAACAAAACAAAAAGGGGATTCAAACTTACACAGAAAGATAAAATCATTGAACTCCTAAACAAATGTAACTTAAATAATGCCAAAACCTGTGACACCCCTATGCAAACTGATTTTCTTAGAAACACTGATGAATCTTCCCCTGAGTTTAAAGACAACACATTTTACAGGTCAGTCATAGGTTCACTCCTTTATATATCTAATTGGACTAGGCCAGATATTGCATTACCTCTCAATTTATTGTCAAGATATGTTAGCAAACCAACCTTGTATCATTGGGAAGCTGTCAAAAGAATTCTAAGATATCTAAAAGGTACATTAGATTTTTGTTTAATATTGGAACCCAATAATGACAAAGAACCAAAAATTACTTGTTATGCTGATGCGGATTGGGCTGGTGATACATCATGCAGAAAGAGTACCTCTGGTTATGTTTTTCTATTGAATGATTGTCCAGTTTATTGGTATACTGGTAAACAAGAACTGGTAGCCACTTCCACCACAGAAGCGGAATATGTTTGCTTGTCCAAAGCCGCAAATAACCTTGTATGGTTCAATGATTTGATCACAGATGTTTGGGAGAAACCTACTTTACCATTTATTATGCATGAAGACAATAAAGCGGCCATTGAAATATCCAGATCCGATGCAATTGGACAAAGATCCAGGCATATCGATATAAAATTTAAGCACGTGAGACAACTGTCTCAAGATGGATTCATCAAAGCAATACATTGTGATACTTCTGAACAATTAGCTGACATATTAACAAAGCCCTTACCCTCTAAACAACATAAATATTTAACTTCTAAATTATATGTATTATATTGTCCTGAATCTGAATGTAATTGGTGTTGTATAACGAACCGGCATTTAGAGGGGGATTTGTCAGATGTAAATGCCTTATTCTCTAGTGTGTAAATAATGTATATATGGAACATCAGGGGTTAACTTATTCTTTGTACATTAATGTATTCATAGTTCACCACTCCCATTCCTGACTCCACCCCTTGTATATATAAGAAGCCACCCTCTCCATTCTCTTTGCTTCTATCTTGAATATTCAGAGAATATAGAATGCCTACTATGATTAAAGAAAAATATATTTAAATCTCTAACTTCTATTATCTTTATTGAGTCTGATCCTGAAAATATTGCAACAGGTCGACCTCAAGGCACTTGGTTTGTGGGGTGCCACAAGGGTCGGTCCTCTCGCCTCTCCTGTTCAACATTTATGTGAAGCCGCTGGGCGAGATCATCCGTGGTTTTGGGGTGCAGTGCCATCTGTACGCTGATGACACCCAGCTGTACATCTCCATCCCAGACCACCCCAACGATGCCCTTGAAGTGATGTCCCGGTGCCTGGAGGCGGTGCGGGTCTGGATGGGGAGGAACAGGCTCCGACTCAATCCCTCCAAGACTGAGTGGCTGTGGCTGCCGGCGTCCCGATATAGTCAGCTGGTGCCATCGCTGACTATTGGGGGCGAGACATTGGCCCCCACAGAGAGGGCGCGTAACTTGGGTGTCCTCCTGGACGCACGGCTGTCTTTAGAAGAGCATTTGACGGCCATGGCCAGGGGGGCTTTCTATCAGGTTCGCCTGATACGCCAGTTGCGCCCCTTTCTGGATCGGGACTCCCTATGCACGGTCACTCATGCCCTCGTTACTTCCCGCCTCGACTACTGTAACGCTCTCTACATGGGGCTCCCCTTGAGGAGCACTCGGAGGCTCCAACTGGTGCAGAATGCAGCCGCGCGGGTACTTATGGGGGCGACATGGCGCTCCCACATGACACCTCTCCTGCGCGAGCTGCATTGGCTTCCAGTGGTCTTCCGAGTGCGCTTCAAGGTGTTGGTTCTCATCTTCAAAGCGCTCCATGGCTTAGGACCCAGTTATTTACGAGACCACCTTCTGCCTCCGATAACCTCCCACCGGCCAACACGCTCCCACAGAGAGGGTCTCCTCAGGGTGCCGTCTGTCAGGCAATGTCGGCTGGCGACCCCCCGGGGAAGAGCCTTCTCTGTGGGGGCACCCGCCCTCTGGAATGAGCTACCCCCAGGGATACGACTAATCCCAGACCTCCGGACCTTCCGCCGGGCCCTGAAGACTTTTTTATTTCAGCAAGCCGGGCTGGGTTAAAATTTTAATTGGGTGAATTTTATGGGTAACGGGGTTTTAAATTGGAGAAGCCTAAGATAATTTAATTTTGTTTTAATATATTTTAATATTTGTATTGTGTGTTTTTAATTCTGGCTGTTCACCGCCCCGAGTCCTTCGGGAGAGGGGGCGGTATAAAAATTTAATAAATAATAATAATAATAATAATAATAATAATAATAATAATAATAATAATAATAATAATAATAATAATAATAATAATAATAAAATAAATAAGAAAGAATGGAGAAATTCAGAGCCATTTCTGCTCCATGAAACTGGTTTCTCTCTCTCTCTCTCTCTCTCTCTCTTTCTCTCTTTCTCTCTGTATGTGTGTGCTCCCTGGCTGGTCCCCTCACCTGCCACTCTCCACTTTGAGAGAAACTCTTTTCCATTTTTCCAGGAGAAGCACAGAAAATGTCAAGCACTCAAACTTTATTGATTTTATTATTTTCCCCAAGTTGCAGGAAAGAGTGCGGCCAATTGCTTTTTAAAATGGACGTCGTTGAATTTTATTGCACAATGGTCTTTTTTGGTCCTTACATTTATGGCTTCCGGAGGAGCATCTGATCGTTCCCTTGGTTGCCAGAAAGGCAAGGTAGCAGCAGGCGTCACTTTAAAGACCAGCAAAATGTACTGGCAGTCCCGGACTCGCAATGGATCGTTTAGTGACCGTTCAAAGTTACAACGGCACCGGAAAAAAAGTATCTATCTGTACTCCAAACTCAATTCTCTATGATTTGTCATTTTTCTGAGGAAAACAAGGGCAATAAGGTAGACTTACAGAGTCTACCTGTACACAGAGGTGGACTTACACACAGTTCGTTGAGTGGCCGTGAGAAGTTACAACGGCCCTGGGAAAAAGGGACTTATGACCGTTTTTCACTCTTACGACCGTTGCAGCATCCCCATGGATGCGACCTCCTGACCGGCAAAGTTAACGGAGAAGCCAGATTCACTTAACAACTATGGCAAGGAAGCAGAGCAGTGGTGGTTGCCCCCGGTTCGGTCCGGTTGTATAGAACCGGTAGTAAAATCGGCGGGAGGCTCCGCCCACCTGCCACGATGTCATCATGGGTGATCTGTGCATGAACAGAAGCTTCTGCACATGTACAGAAGCGCGCGTGTGCGCGTTCCCATTGTGAACCGGTAGTAAAGGTAAGTAGAACCCATCCCTGAAGCAGAGGTGGTATTCAGCCGGTTCGATCTGGTTCGGTCCAGTTCGGGCCCACCTACCTGCCCCGGCTCTATTCTGTCCTATTTAGGCACATTTTTGTAGAAGGCACATGTGAGAGCAAAGCGCGTGCGCGGAAGTCGGTGCTGGGCAAACCGGTAAGTAAATTATATGAATCCCACCCCTGCAAGGAAGGTCGTAAAAAGGGGCAAAATTCACTTAACAAATGTTTCGAGAAAGGTTATAAAAACGGGGCAAAAACTCACTTAACCAATGTCTCACTTAACAACGGATGTTTTGCAGGCTCAATATTGGGCAGTAAGCTGAGGACTACCCGGATAGGGTAGGTTTCTGTGAGAATTAAAAGGCACAAAGAGAAATAGCCTTTTTTAAAAAAATCCACTTCAGGGCTACAAATAAATTACAACGCCTTTTGACAGACTACCTTGAAGGCTACAAAACGATTTCTCGTGAGCTCGGATGAGCCAAGATATTAATATGTTGCTGTTTGTCAGAAGAGATGATTCACTTGAGCAGAAATTGTTGACGAGCGTGTCTTGCTCGCCCTCCCTCCCGCCTTCCCTCCCTCGCACATGTACGCTGTCACATACCGAGATACGTTTGAGCGATCTCTTCATTAAAATGCAGGATCGGCAAATATCGACGTCCGAGAAGTATTATAGATTTGTCCGTGTGTTTCATCGCACGTACATGTGTGCCGGTCAGCTGATCATTGGGTGCGCATGTGCACTAGAACTCGGAAGTTCAGTTTTTCCGTAGTGTGGCCCTGACGAGTGCGTACGCATGCACGCGGCGTGCCGAAAAGGTTTACCATCACTGACCTAGAACTAAGGAGGACTTTCCTGAGAGTAAGAACAATTAACTGGTGGAATAACTTGCTTCCAGAAGTTGTGGTTGCTTCAACACTGGAGGTTTTTAAGAAGAGATTGGACAGTTATTTTTCTGACATGGCATAGCGCAGTGATTGCTAACCTTTGTGTGCCAAGAGCAGGGAGAGTGCGGGGGTTTGCGTACATTCATGCCCACACCCACCCCCTCCCTCTCGCGCATGCCCGTGCGACCCCCCTGCGCCCCGTTTTGGGCCTAGCAGGCCTACCTGAAGCCTCTGGAGGCCGGAAACGACTCATTTCCCGACTTACGGTAGGCCCGGTAGGCCTGTTTTTCACCCTCCCCAGGCACCAGAGGCTTTCAGCTGCCTCTCACCTCCCAGAGCCTCCATGTGAGCCCTGTACTTACCTGGCATCCAAAATGACCCATGTGGAGACTCCTGGGAGGGGAGGGGCAGCATGGGCAGGTCCAGCTGAAAATCAGCTGCCCGGTGCGCGCATGCACACTGGAGCTGAGCTAGGGCAATGGCTCGCGTGCCCGCAGATATGTGTTGTGACTCCAACCTCCGAGGCCAACTTATTGGAGGGAGAAGGCTCTGCACATGAAGGAGAGGAGTTGGCCAGGCCTCCCTCTCCAGGACCCTCCTCTCTGGCAATGCCTCAGGTGTCTCCCGAAGGAGAAGAGATTGGCCAGGAGCCAGGTATCTCCTCGCAGTCGGACAGTGACGGAGATAAGTCTTGGCTGGATCCACGCCAGCGTCGGAGAGACAGGCGCACGCAGCAGAAAAGGAGGCGTGCCAGAGATTAAGCTGAGTCACTGGACCACACCCCACAGGGGATAAAAGGGGGTGACGTGGCCATTCAGACTCTGTGACGGACAAAACTAAACTACTAGCGAGTCACATTGTATCTTTGGAAACAACGTTATCTGCCTTGGATTTAATACGGACTGGACTTGACAATTCTTGAACTGTGTGTATCTTGTTTGGGTTTATCTGACGGAGGAACAACCCCTCCCTCTATGAGTAAAGTTCTTGGCAAGTAGCTACTGGGTTGCTGCCAATTCTCTTATCAGAAGAATTAGTTGTCTGCCAGTTTTATTTAACCCCTGGCTGTCTGTTTGTGTGCGTGTGTGAGACGGGGACAGAACAACATAGCTCCGCATGCCACCTGTGGCACATGTGCCATAGGTTCATCATCACGGGCATAGGGTTTCTTGTTTGAGCAGGGGGTTGGACTAGAAGACCTCCAAGGTCCCTTCCAACTCTGTTATTCTGTTCTGTTCTATTCTTTAGCCAGAAGCATTATTGTCCCTAACACCCAACTCTCTGATGCCCCATCAGTGAAGGCAACTGTTAATGGTCCATTGATCTCTGAAGAGAGATCAGTTGGAGAACAGTTTCTTCACAAAAGAGTTTTTCTTTGGAGTCTGTTTGTCACTGTTATTTTTTTTTTTTTTGAAAGAAATACGGTAGAAAAGGATATTATTAATAAGCTTCAATCAGCCCTTTGAGAATTCAAAGCAGTTAATGCATCGCAACCTACTTTGGTAGCAATGCATTCTGTTAAAACACCTTTCAGATGGAGGTTTTTAAAAAAGGGGAGGTTATTAAGAAGAAATTGGGCAACTGTCTGTGTAGATTGTCAGTCATCCAGGTTCGTGGTTGTCCCGAAGGTCCTTTTTCAAAAGGCAGCTGGACTTCCTGGTTTTTCTTTGAAGAGGTTTCGCTTCTCATCCGAGAAGCTTCTTCAGTTCTGAAGAAGAACTGAACTTCAGTCAGAACTGAAGAAGCGTCTTAGATGAAAAGCGAAATGTCTTCAAGGAAAAAGAAAGTCCACTTTCCTTTTGAAAAAGCACCTTTAGGGGCAGATCGGACGGCCATTTGTCTGAAATGGTATAGGATTTCTTGCCTGAGCAGGAGGTTGGACTAGAAGACCTCCAAGGCCCCTTCCAACTCTGTTATTCTGTTAGTCCTGGGGTCTGCAACCTTAAATACTCAAAGAGCCATTTGGACCCATTTCCCACAGAAAAAAAAAAAATCCTCCAGGAGCCACAAAACCTGGCTGGGCGTGGTCAACTCCACGTCACTCACTCCCACCCAGTCACATGACCCCTCTCTCTCTGTATCTATGTCTCTCTCTCCCTTTCTCTCCCCCCTCTCTGTATCTCTCTCTCTGTATCTATGTCTCTTTCTCCCTCTCTCTCCCCCCTCTCTGTATCTCTCTCTCTCTCTGTATCTATGTCTCTCTCCTTCTCTCTCTCCCTCTCTCTGTATCTCTCTCTCTTTGTATCTATGTCTCTCTCTCCCTCTCTCTCCCCCCTCTCTGTATCTCTCTCTCTGTATCTATGTCTCTCTCCCTCTCTCCCTCCCTCTCTCCCTCCCTCTCTCTCTTTGTATCTATGTCTCTCTCTCCCTCTCTCTCCCCCCTCTCTGTATCTTTCTCTCTGTATCTATGTCTCTCTCTCCCTCCCTCTCTCTGTATCTCTCTCTGTATCTATGTCTCTTTCTCCCTCTCCCCCTCTCTGTATCTCTCTCTCTCTCTCTGTATCTATGTCTCTCTCCTTCTCTCTCTCCCTCTCTCTGTATCTCTCTCTCTTTGTATCTATGTCTCTCTCTCCCTCTCTCTCCCCCCTCTCTGTATCTCTCTCTCTGTATCTATGTCTCTCTCTCCCTTTCTCTCCCCCCTCTCTGTATCTCTCTCTCTGTATCTATGTCTCTTTCTCCCTCTCTCTCCCCCCTCTCTGTATCTCTCTCTCTCTCTGTATCTATGTCTCTCTCCTTCTCTCTCTCCCTCTCTCTGTATCTCTCTCTCTTTGTATCTATGTCTCTCTCTCCCTCTCTCTCCCCCCTCTCTGTATCTCTCTCTCTGTATCTATGTCTCTCTCTCCCTCTCTCCCTCCCTCTCTCTCTTTGTATCTATGTCTCTCTCTCCCTCTCTCTCCCCCCTCTCTGTATCTCTCTCTCTGTATCTATGTCTCTCTCTCCCTCTCTCCCTCCCTCTCTCCCTCCCTCTCTCTCTTTGTATCTATGTCTCTCTCTCCCTCTCTCTCCCCCCTCTCTGTATCTTTCTCTCTGTATCTATGTCTCTCTCTCCCTCCCTCTCTCTGTATCTCTCTCTGTATCTATGTCTCTTTCTCCCTCTCCCCCTCTCTGTATCTCTCTCTCTCTGTATCTATGTCTCTCTCCTTATCTCTCTCCCTCTCTCTGTATCTCTCTCTCTTTGTATCTATGTCTCTCTCTCCCTCTCTCTCCCCCCTCTCTGTATCTCTCTCTCTGTATCTATGTCTCTTTCTCCCTCTCCCCCCTCTCTGTATCTCTCTCTCTCTGTATCTATGTCTCTCTCCTTCTCTCTCTCCCTCTCTCTGTATCTCTCTCTCTGTGTATCTATGTCTCTCTCTCCCTCTCTCCCTCCCTCTCTCTGTATCTCTCTCTCTGTATCTATGTCTCTCTCTCCCTCTCTCCCTTCCTCTCTCTGTATCTCTCACTCTCTCTGTATCTATGTCTCTCTCTCCCTCCCTCTCTCTGTATCTCTCTCTCTGTATCTATGTCTCTCTCTCCCTCTCTCCCTTCCTCTCTCTGTATCTCTCACTCTCTCTGTATCTATGTCTCTCTCTCCCTCCCTCTCTCTGTATCTCTCAGATTTCCAAAGCCAGGTGAGGAGTGACTGGGAGGGGAAGGCGAGTGGCGGGGCCAGCCAGTGATGGGACAGGGAGCCACAGCAGAGGGCCCAAAGAGCCGCATGTGGCTCCAGAGCCACAGGTTGCTGACACCCATGTTAGTCTATTAAATGCCCAGTGTGGAATTCATGCTTTAGCATTTTCAGAAAACCTCAAATCACTCGGTTTATTAGAAAATGTTTTGGAAGATTCTAATCCATAATTATAGAAAGCTGTAAAATGTTACTAACACAGATCTTGGCAACTTGCAGTGAACATTGGAACAAAGAGTCAGAATATCCAATATTAATAAATCTCTGGTCCTGTGTTAAATATATCTTCTATGATCTTAAGAAGGAGAGTAATTCATCAAAAAGCGAGAGGCCATTTTCCATATTTATTAGACACTTTAGCAGTTATATAAATAGGGCTGCTTGTCATCTGTTTAGTGAGGGAGACGAAGATATTTACGGGGATGGAAAATTACTTTCTATAGTTGTCTATCAGGAGCCGATACTCAGAATTATAGAATTACAGAATAGCAGAGTTGGATGGGACCTTAGAGGTCTTGTAGTCCAACCCCTGCACGAGTAGAGGACCCTAAACTTGTGATGGCGAACCTATGGCACGAGTGCCACAGGTGGCACGTGGAGTCATATTGGTGGGCACGCGAGCGTTGCCCTAGCTCAGCTCCAGTGCGCATGCGTGTACTGGCCAGCTGATTTTTGGGCCTTCTGGGCCCAACGGAAGTCGGCAGATGGGCTGTTTCCGGCCTCCGGGGAGGTGGGGAAGGCTGTTTTTGCCCTCCCCAGCCGCCTAGAAGGCCTCTGAAGCCTGGGGAGGGCAAAAAAAGGGCCTACTGGGCCCACCGAGCCATCACATGCCATGAGCGGGCGGAATTTGGGGGGGGGTCGCGCATGCATGCATGGGAGGGCAGGGTGCATAGAATTATCGGTGTGGGCACGCACGCATGCAACCACCCCGCACTCCCGCAGCTTTTGGCACACAATGGCAAAAAGGTTAGCCACCAGTGCCCTAAACCATTGCAGACAAATGACTATCCAGTCTCTTCGTAAAAACCTCTGTTGTTGGAGTACCCACAACTTCTGGTGGCAGGTAGTTCCACTGATGAATTGTTCTCACTGTTAGGAAATTTCTCCTTAGTTCTAGGTTGCTTCTCTCCTGGATTAGTTTCCATTCATTGTTTCCTGTCCTGCCTTTGGGTGCTTTGGAGAATAGGTTGACACCCCCCCTCTTCTTTGTGGCACCCCCCCTCAAATATTGGAAGACTGCTGTCATGTCACTTCTAGTCCTTCTATTCAGACTATTGTTAATATGTATTTGCAAAGAGGAATAAAATTTAAAGATGTTTGCGCAATAATGAATTGTAGCCCCAAAGGCTGGAATTCGTCAGCTCATGAGGAGCTTTAGATTTTATGCAGGTTGAAGCATAGCCAAAAATATGGTTTTATTTTGTTGGAAAGAAGCTACTGCTCAAGCCTTAACATCTTGGGTGGAAAGTCCCCATCAGCCTTTGAATGAGGTCTTCACTGACCAACATGATCCTATACTGTGAAAATCTAATGTGTGGCCTACATTTGAACCACTGTTAGAGATTTGTGGCAGTATGTGTAGTTTTTCAAATATACAGAATGTGTCTGCAGGATTTGTTTTTATAAACTTTCTTCCTTTCCTTTCCTTCCCTTCCCTTCCTCTTTTCTTTCTTCTTTCCTATCTTTCCTTTCCTCTTTTCCTTTCCTTTCCTTTCTTTCCCTTCCCTCCTTCTTTCCTTTCCTTCCTTCCTTCTTTCCTTTCCTTTCCTTTCTTTTCCTTCCCTTCCCTTCCCTTCCTCTTTTCTTCCTTCTTTCCTATCCTTCCCTTTCCTTCCTCTTTTCTTCCTTCCCTTCCCTTCCCTTCCCTTCCTTGTCTTCTTTCTTTCCTATCCTTCCCTTCCCTTCGCTTTCTTTTCTTCCTTCCTTCTTTCCTTTCCTTTCCTTTCCTTTCCTTTCCTTTCCTTTCCTTTCCTTTCCTTTCCTTTCCTTTCCTTTCCTTTCCTTTCCTCTCCTCTCTTCTCCTCTCCTCTTCTCCTCTCCCTTCCCCTTCCCTTCCCTTCCCTTCCTTTTCTTCCTTCTTTCCTATCCTTCCCTTCCCTTCCTCTTTTCTTCCTTTCCTTTCCTTTCCTTTCCTTTCCTTTCCTTTCCTTTCCTTTCCTTTCCTTTCCTTCCCTTCCCTTCCCTTTCCTCTCCTTTCCTTTCCTCTCCTCTCCTCTCCTCTCCTCTCCTCTCCTCTCCTCTCCTCTCCCTTCCCCTTCCCCTTCCCCTTCTCTTCCCTTATTTGTATTTGATATTTTTTCACTTTCTTCTGCTGGTTGTATATTAATATCATTTTTCCTCATTCTCAGTGGGTTCTCTGGGGACATCTTAGCCACCTGGAGAATTTTTGTTGGTATCTTACAAATGTAGTGACTTCGTCAGGCGTGAGCTGGGTCCTGAAATACAGATTCTCTGCAGATCCCAGCTCCAGGAGAGCCAGAGGATAGGTGTTTTTACTATGCCAAGGGAGGAGAGTGTGTGTTTCCCTTGTCAGGGCTGTTCCCCAGGAGATCTTTTGATGCCCTTTCTGGAATGTGCTCTGAAGAAAGGATTCGGTGTTACTCACAAGCAGGAAAAGGGGAGTGGAAAAGATTAGTGTTACTATTGAGTGGAAAAAAAGGAATAAATTCTTTAAGGAGAGGAGAAGCTAGGAAATGTTGCAGCCAAGCCGAAACGAAGGATATCAAAGAGTTTGTTGTGACCACATTATGATCCCAGCTCACGGCGCTCATTGTTTTCATGGGTAAAGAAATGGGGCCACCATAACAAGAAAACGTAACACGGCAGGACAAGAAGCAACGGATGGAAACTAATCAGGGAGAGAAGCAACCTGGAATTGAGGAGAAACTTTCTAATGGAGAGGACAATTAACCAGAGGAACTGCTTGCCACTAGAAGTTGTGGGTGCTCCATCAGTGGAGATTTTTAAGAAGGGACTGGACAGCCACTTGTCTGAAATGGTATATGGTTGAGCAAAGGGTTGGACTAGAACAGGGGTCTGCAACCTTAAACACTCAAGGAGCCATTTGGATCCGTTTCCCACAGAAAAGAAAACACCGGGAGCCACAAAACCTGGTTGGGCGTGGCCAACTCGATGTCACTCACTTCCACCAGTCACATGACCCCTCCCCTAGCCACGCCTACCCAGCAGGTCATTAGGGCAGAGAACCAGTTGTTAAAAAAACATCGGGAACCACAAAATCTCTCTCTCCTCTCCCTCTCTCTCTGTATCTCTCCATGTCTCTCTCTCTCCCCCTCTCTTTGTATTTCTCTATGTCTCTCTCTCTCCCCCTCTCTCTGTATCTCTCTATGTCTCTCTCTCTCCCCCTCTCTCTGTATCTCTCTATGTCTCTCTCTCTCCCCCTCTCTCTGTATCTCTCTATGTTTCTCTCTCTCTCCCTCTTTCTGTATCTCTCTCTGTCTCTCTCTCTCTCCCCCTCTCTCTGTATCTCTCTCTCTCCCCCTCTTTCTGTATCTCTCTCTGTCTCTCTCTCTCTCCCCCTCTTTCTGTATCTCTCTCTGTCTCTGTCTCTCTCCCCCTCTTTCTGTATCTCTCTCTGTCTCTCTCTCTCCCCCTCTCTCTGTATCTCTCTCTGTCTCTCTCTCTCCCCCTCTTTCTGTATCTCTCTCTGTCTCTCTCTCTATCTCTCTATGTCTCTCTCTCTCTCTCCCCCTCTTTCTGTATCTCTCTCTGTCTCTCTCTCTCTCCCCCTCTTTCTGTATCTCTGTCTCTGTCTCTCTCCCCCTCTCTCTGTATCTCTCTCTGTCTCTCTCTCTCCCCCTCTCTCTGTATCTCTCTCTGTCTCTCTCTCCCCCTCTCTCTGTATCTCTCTATGTCTCTCTCTCTATCTCTCTATGTCTCTCTCTCTCTCCCCCTCTTTCTGTATCTGTCTCTCTCTCTCTCCCCCTCTTTCTGTATCTCTCTCTGTCTCTCTCTCTCCCCCTCTCTCTGTATCTCTCTCTGTCTCTCTCTCTCCCCCTCTCTCTGTCTCTCTCTCTCTCCCCCTCTCTCTGTATCTCTCTATGTCTCTCTCTCCCTCTTTCTCTGTATCTCGCTATGTCTTTCTCTCTCCCCCTCTTTCTCTGTATCTCTCTATGTCTCTCTCTCTCCCCCTCTCTCTGTATCTCTCTATGTCTCTCTCTCTCCCCCTCTCTCTGTATCTCTCTATGTCTCTCTCTCTCTCCCCCTCTCCCTGTATCTCTCTATGTCTCTCTCTTTCTCCCCCTCTCTCTGTATCTCTCTGTCTCCGCCCTGGCCACTTCTCCCATCCCCTGCCGTCGCTCTTACCTTCTCAGGCCAGGCAAAGAGTGACTGGGAGGGGAGGGCGAGGGGCGGGGCCAACCAGTGGTGGAATCACCTGACACTGTTTTTTAAGACAAGACTGGATAATCCTTTGTCTGTAATGGTATGGTCTCCTGCTTGAGCGGGGTGTGTGTGGACTAGATGACCTCCAAGGTCCCTTCCAACCCTATTTTTTTCCTATTATAACTCTTCAATGGCTGGTTCTCCATGTGAAGTCTAAGCAGCTTCACGCAGCAAAGTGAAGTAGCCATGTGGGTCCATTGTGCCGCTTTGCTGTAGGGCAAGGGTGGGCAAATGTGGCCCTTTTACGACCTGTGGACGTCAACTCCCAGAATTCCTGAGACAGCTGTCTCAGGAATTCTGGGAGCTGAAGTCCACAGGTCGTAAAAGGGCTACATTTGCCCACCCCTGCTGTAGGGAGAGTCAGCGAGGCAGTAGAACAACGGAAAAAAGGCAGGGACGTCAGGACCGGTGCATGGGGAAGGAGAATGAGAGATCTGGAATTAGATAATGTTTGCAGCTTAGGGTTGAAATGAGGGGTCCTTGGTGCTCTCGGAGCTTGGTTGTTTTCTTGCAGACGTTTCGTGACCCAATTAGGTAACATCATCAGTGCTAGAAGGGAGTGGAGAGTGGGATGCCCAGTTCAGACAAACAACCTAGTGGTAAGCAACAGATTAATCAAGGAACCACCAAGAACACTGCCTCGAACACTGACAAGGCAAGCCACGGGTATATAAACAGAGAGCAAACCCCGCTCCCTTCTAGCACTGATGATGTTACCTAGTTGGGTCACGAAACGTCTGCAAGAAAACCAAGATCAGAGACTACCAAAGATATCAGAATCCTCCTCCTCCTCCTCCTCTTCCTCCTCCTCCTCCTCTCCCACATACCCCGCTCCCTTCTAGCACTGGTGATGTTACCTAGTTGGGTGATGAAATGTCTGGAGGAAAATAATCAAGCTCAGAGACCAAATTTTATAGTACATTTCACCCCCCCCTCCCCCACCGCATTAAGTTGAATTCAGCCCATTTGCTGGTTATTCCCCAGCGACTCTAATCACACTAAATTTAGTTTCGCTCCATTCAATTTTTTAACAGTTAACCTACTGACAGGCAGACAAATGAGCAGACATCATTTCTTTCAAATACTCCCATTAGGCTGGAAAAAATAAAAAGCCAAAGAGAAAGACAAGATTAGGAAGACAAGCCCTCCCTTCTTCTTTTTCCCTCCCTCCCTCCCTTCCTTCCTTCCTTCCTTCCTTCCTTCCTTCCTGCCTGCCTGCCTGCCTGCCTGCCTGCCTTCCTCCCCTCTCTCTCTCCCCTCCTCCTTCCCCCTTTCTTCCCCACTGCCTCCCTCCCTCCCTTTCCCTTCTCCTTCATTCTTTCCTCCCTCCCTCCCCTCCCTCCCCCTTTCTTCTCCCTTCCCTCTCCCTCCCTCCCTCCCCCTTGTCCCCCCTCCCTTTTCCTTCATTCTTTCCTTCCTTCCCTCTCTCCCTCCCCCTTTCTTTTTCCACTGCCTCCCTCCCTCCCTTCCACCCCCCTTGCCCTCCCTCCCTCCCTCTCTTCCCTCTCCCTTTCTTCTCCCACTGCCTCCCTCCCTTCCTTCTTCCTCCCCCTTGTCCTCCCTCGCTCCGTTTCTTCCCTCTTCCTCCCTCCTCCCTCTCCCTTTCTTTTCCCATTGCCTTCCTCCCTTCCTTCTTCCTCCCCTTTGTCCTTCCTTCCTTCCTTCCTTCCTTCCTTCCTTCCTTCCTTCCTTCCTTCTCCCCCTCCCTCCCCCTCCTCCTTTCTTCTCCCACTGTCTCCCTCCCTCCCTTCTCCTTCCCTCCCCCTTCCTCCCTCCCTTCCTTCTTCCTCCCCCTTGTCCTCCCTCGCTCCGTTTCTTCCCTCTTCCTCCCTCCTCCCTCTCCCTTTCTTTTCCCATTGCCTTCCTCCCTTCCTTCTTCCTCCCCTTTGTCCTTCCTTCCTTCCTTCCTTCCTTCCTTCCTTCCTTCCTTCCTTCCTTCCTTCCTCCCTTCTCCCCCTCCCTCCCCCTCCTCCTTTCTTCTCCCACTGCCTCCCTCCCTCCCTTCTCCTTCCCTCCCCCTTCCTTCCTTCCTTCCTTCCTCCCTCCCTCCCTCCCTCCCTCCCTCCCTCCCTCCCTCCCTCCCTCCCTAGGATTGCTATCTTTTAAAAACAAACAAACAAACAAGAAAATAGGCAAATTTGGAAATAAGCCAAGTCAGGAGACCCAGGTAGACGATTTAGCAATAGTTTTTATAGACTTGTGAAAAACAAAGGCACCTGATCATTAACAAACCCCAGGCAGTAAGCACTAAATCATTCACACCCCTTGGTCGGGCAAAGCTTTCCCAGATGGTGGGCTCCTTCTAAAACATTGCAGCCCCGTCCTTTCTCCCTCTAACTGATAATCTGGCAGCTGAATATGCAAAACTCTCAGCTAATTTGTCTACGGCAAGAAAAGGAAGTCAGCCTTGAATTTAAACCTGAACTCAGTCCGGGTGTTGGGTGCTCCCTGAACCATGGGATGGCTCCTGGGATTTGCAAGGCAGGATAAAATTAGTACCGAATTTTCTGCAAGGAAAATTAGGTGCGAGAAGAAATATTCAGATTTATCCTCCAAAAGGGAACTTTTGAAAGGCCTGACGGTGGCCAAAACAGCTCATTCGACGTAGTTGTGAAGGGACCAAGAGAAGAGGGGTATTTGTAGCCCAGGGCTGAACTCTGAGCTTGGCTGTTTTCTTGCAGACGTTTCATGACCCAAGTAGGTAACACCATCAGTGTTAGAAGAGAGGAGGGTTTGAGGAAGAGGAGGAGGAGGTGGTGGAGGAGGAGGAAAAAGACTGTGGGGTCCTTGGTGCTCTCTGAGCTTGGTTTTCTTCCAGACGTTTCATTACCCAACTATATAATATCATCAGTGCTAGCAGGGGGTGGGGTTTATTGTATATATTACTGGAGTGGATCTCTTCCTTCCTTCCTTCCTTCCTTCCTTCCTTCCTTCCTTCCTTCCTTCCTTCCTTCCTTCCTTCCTCCCTCCCTCCCTCCCTCCCTCCCTCCCTCCCTCCCTTCCTTGGAAGAGATGCTTCCTGGAGAATAATTAGATAAACAGGGGAGGAGCCCACCACTGAATAGCAGACAGAGAACGAAACCTACCTCACAAGATTGTTGTTGTGGGGGGGGGGGAAGAGGAGGAGGAAGGAGCATTGTGTATGTTCATTGCCTTAAATTACTTACAAGGTCATCACGGCGGGATAAATAACAAAGAAATAAATAAAGTTTGCAGAAGGGCAATTAACTTCGGACACTAAAAAAATCAAAGGCATGTTTTAATGCGTGTGTAGCTTTGCTTAAGCCAGGATCAATGACCCTTTTAGGACTGGTAGACTTCATCTCCCAGAATTCCTGAGCTGGCTGGCTCAGGAATTCTGGGAGTTGAAGTCCACCAATCCTAAAAGGGCCATCGTCCCCCACCCCGGCTTAAAATAATCAGGAATATTTTAGGATTATATATTTTGGGGAAATATGCCTGTCCACCCTGAATGGAATCTGACTCCAGCCTCCTCAGATTTGGATTTTGCACTTTGCACTCCTCAGATTTGGATTTATTTTTTTAAATTTTAATTTAATTTTTATTTATTTTTATATGCCGCCCTTCTCCGGAGACTCGGGGCGGCTTACAATGCGTTAAGCAATAGCCTTCAATACTTTTGTATATATTTTATACAAAGTCAGCTTATTGCCCCCACAAACCGGGTCCTCATTTGGGTCCGGATTTGGATGTGAAGGAGGCCTTCCACCTGTCTCTCGTGGCGTTTGCCAACCTGGTTGTAAACTTGGGTTTTTGGGGGCTCCAATTTTGTCAAAGCTCCTCATGCGCTTTTTACCCAGTCGGTTAAATCAGGATTTAGCTCCCTAACCCCAGACCCCGAAGTGGGTTGAGAGAAGTGGTGCAACGGGCAACCACCAATGGGATTGGATTGCCTGCCGCTTCTGGCAAGACGTTTTGTGAAAGACGAAGCTGCCAGGAGGTTTGACAGGCTGTCATCAAGCATTGATCGCCCTGTCAAACTGTCATATGTTTGCTGTGAAGAGGAGTTTGGTCTCCACTCGGAGGCATCTCATCCCTCTAGATAAATATATTCTTCAGAAGTAGATGGAAATGAATCTCTTATTGTCGTCACAATAAGAGAGTTGAATGGGGAGTCATTTCCTTCCTTCCTTCCTTCCTTCCTTCCTTCCTTCCTTCCTTCCTTCCTTCCTTCCTTCCATCCTTCCTTCCTTCCTCCGTCCCTCCCCCATTCTCCTCCTTCCCTCCCTTCCCAGTTCTCCTTCCTTCCTCCCTCCCTCCCTTCCCAATTCTCCATCTTTCCTTTCTTCCTCCCTCCTTCCTTCCTTCCTTCCTTCCTTCCTTCCTTCCTCCCTCCCTTCCCAATTCTCCTCCCTTCCTTCCTCCCTCCCTTCCCAATTCTCCTCCCTTCCTTCCTTCCCTCCCTCCCTCCCTCCCTCCCACCTTTCCCAGTTCTCCTTCCTTCTCTCCCGCCTACCTTCCCAATTCTCCATCTTTCCTTTCTTCCTCCCTCCTTCCTTCCTTCCTTCCTCCCTCTCTTCCCAATTCTCCTTCCTTCCTTCCTCCCTCCCTTCCCAATTCTCCTCCCTTCCTCCCTCCCTCCCTTCCCAATTATCCTTCCTTCCTTCCCTCCCTTCCCAGTTCTCCTTCCTTCCTTCCTCCCTCCCTACCCAGTTCTCCTTCCTTCCCCCCTCCCTTCCCAATTCTCCTTCCTTCCTCCCTTCCTCCCTTCCCAATTCTCCTTCCTTCCCTCCCGCCTACCTCCCCAATTCTCCATCTTTCCTTTCTTCCTCCCTCCCTCCTTCCTTCCTTCCTTCCTCCCTCCCTCCCTTCCTTCCTTCCTCCCTCCCTCCCTCCCTCCCTCCTTCCCTCCCTTTTATGACGGTTGCAATGTCCCAGGGGAGGGGGGTTTGTCACATGATCCCCTTTTGCGACCTCCGGACAAGCAAAGTCAACAGAGAAGCCAGATTCACTTACCAACCAAGTGTTACCAAGTGTTACCGACTTAACAACTGCAGTGTTTCACTTAACAACCGTGGCACGATAGGTCATAAAATGGGGCAAAACTCACTTAACAGCTGCTTTGCTTAGCAGTGGAACTTTTGGCTTCAATTGTGGTCATAAGTCGAGGGCTACCCGTGCTTTCACAGAGCGCTACCAAGCCTAAAAACAAACCTCTTTGCGCAGGCAAAACACAAAATGACCCCAGCAGGACAACACAATTCTGTGTATTTTTCTGCCTCTTCCACCCAGCTGTTTCTCAGTTGATTAGCACCGACAGAAAATCACCCAAAGCAAGAATAATAAAAGCGAATGGAAAACGAAAACAAAAGGCACAGCCCTCGCCTGTTTTTTTTTAAAAAATAATATATCCCAGTTAGGCCATTTCATGAATCATTACTGTACTGGGGTATTTTGGCTGCCTGAATTTAAAACGATGGTTGCTTGGGAGAAAATTAAGTGGAATAGATTTGGGAGATGCAAGATTTAGACAGGGTAATCGGAACCTTTTTCTTAAAAAAAACCCCAGGATTTGGGAAGCATTGAAGTCATTAATATTATCAAGAATAAATCCCTGTTGCAAGAGGAAAGGAGAAAATTCAGTAAGCATGGTATTTTGGGCATAAATCTCTATTAATGTTTGGAGACAGGAGATTCACTAAAGCAAGCTTAAAGGGAAGCAGCGGAATTAGCTGGGTGGAGTGAAAAAAAAATAAAAGAATAACAGAGTCGGAAAGGGACCTTGGAGGTCTTCTAGTCCAACCCCCTGCTCAAGCAGGAGACCCTAAACCCGTGAGGGCGAACCTATGGCACGCGTGCCACAGGTGGCACGCGAAGCCATATTGGTGTGCACGCGAGCTCAGCTTTCGGGCCTTCTGGAGACACTGAAGCCAGCAAACAGGCCATTTCTGGCCACTGGAGGGCCTCTGGGTGGGTGGGGAAGGCTGTTTTTGCCCTCCCCAGGCTCCTAGAAAGGCTCTGGAGCCTAGAGAGGGCGAAAAATGGGGCCTACTGGGCCCACCGTGCCATCGCGTGCCAAAAAAGGGAGACGCGTGGAGGGGTCGCACACACATGCATGGGGGCGAGGCACATAGAATTATGGGTGTGGGCACCCGCATGTGCGACCCCCCCGCACTCCCTCCGCTTTCGGCACACGATGGGAAAAAGGTTAGCCATCGCTGCCCTATATCCTTTCAGCAGGGGTGGGTTCTAAATTTTTTACTACTGGTTCTGTGGGCGTGGCTTATTTTGTGGGTGTGGCTTGGAGGTCATGTGACTAGGTGGGCGTGGCTAGCTGGTCAGAGTCATTTCTGGAAGGGCCTCGCACTTACGACCAGTCCTCGCACTTACGACCCGACTCATTTGTTTGCTTTTAACACTGATCAGCTGTAGGACGGCCCTTTGAAGCCCCGCGGCAAAAGTTTAAACAGTTTTTTTCCCTCTAGTCATCAGCTGGGACTCAGGGCAGCAATAGATTGGGGGTGGGACCAAATAAAAGGTAAGAATAACGCGGGGGGTGGGGGATGGGAGGGCGGGGGGGGGGGAGAACCGGTTTGGTGATGTCATATCGTCACCGCTACCGGCTCGGCCGAACCGGACTGAACCAGGAGGAACCCACCACTGCCTTTCAGACAAATGGTTGTCCAGTCTCTTCTTAAAAACCTCCTTCTTTCCACAACTTCTGGAGGCAAGCAGTTCCACTGATTAATTGTCCTCACTGTCAAGGAAATTCCTCCTTAGTTCTAGGTTGCTTCTCTCCTTGATCAGTTTCCACCCATTGCTTCTTCAGGTGCTTTGGAGGTGCTTGGCTCCCTTTTCTTTGTGGCAGCCCCTCAAATGTTGGAAGACTGCAGGGGTGAAATCTACTTACCTTCCCCACCGGTTTGGAAGTGCATGCGTCCCGCCCGCGCGTGCTCACCTTACGTACACATGTGTCACATGTGTCACGTGCGCTCACGTGGACCCTCTGCGCATACGCAAACCCTTCTGCACATGCCCAGAGGGTAAAAAACAGGTTACTTCCTGGTTAAAACCAGGAAGTAATGACGACCGGGCGGGTATGCGGAGCTTCGCGCTGCCGTCGCTACCGGTTCTCCAAACCACCCGCAGCCATCGCTACCAATTCAGCCGAACCGGTCCGAACCAGTAGCATTTCACCCCTGGAAAACTGCTATCATGTCCCCCACGTGGGCCCTTTGCAGGAAAGCAATGTTGTTAATTCTGTTCCCAGTCAGCATCTCTGTTTGATTCTGGACTACGTGTGGCTTTGCCAAGTAGGTCTTTGGCAGCGTGTCAAGGGAGATAAAGGTTGGTGTGTCAGCACTTCAAGCTGCATTTACTTTAGTGCTGACATAAGAAGGAGGAGCGGAGGCGTCTGGAAAGGGACGTTTGACTTTTCACCTACTTATTTTCCCTGGAGATAATATCCCCTAGGAGATGGGATGGGAGGGGGAAAATTCCTTTGAGCTGGAGCAGTAGATTAGGGGTAGAGTGACTTGGAAGATGGCCAATGAGGGCAGGGGAGTGGGGAACGGAAAGGGAGGGTTTTGGGTCTGGAAGTCAGTGTTGGCTACGATGAGTCGTGCTTTGAATGTCGTGTTTAATAAATGGGAGTTTTCTTCAAAGACTTTGTTTGAAATGCAATTTATTTGAGACGACCTCGAAACTTGACATGGTGATTATTCTGAAGGACTTCTCGCGAAATCCTTCCTCCGAAGGACTTTTTGCAACTAATTAGGACTCAGCTGTGAATGAACGTAATTCACAGCTATTGCAGTAAAAGAGGTTTCGGCCTAGGTCACAACTACCGGTTGCAATTCCCAGGGTCATGTCATCATGATTTGCAAACTTCCCAGACGGCTTCCAACAAGCAAGGACAGTGCTTGGAAGCTGGATTCACTTAACAGAGCCTCTGGTTTGGCTGAAGGGGAAGAGCCTCCCTTAAGATTGAACTGAGGATGTTTGTTAAGTTGCCACAACTTTGGGCTGGACAGATAAGACAGAAAACAGGAATTGCAGGGTTGGTTCCTGCAATCCTTAAGTGCAAATGTAGAATATTTTCCAGTTATACAGCGCCAGAAAATTGATACACTCAATTAATGAAGAAATTCAGAGGAATTTGAAAAGAACATTTATCGTTTGTGCAGCCAATTGTGAGATTTATTTATTTATTTATTATTTAAATTTGTATACCTTGTATATTATTTAAATTTGTATAGATCTAGCCAGGTTTGATTGCCATCTCAAATCCCCGTGCTTTCTAAGCAGCTGCAGAGTTCTTGGGTAGTCCTCGACTTACAACAGTTCATTTAGTGACCTTTCAAAGTAACAACGGTCCCAAAAAGTGACTTAGGGCTGTTTTTCACACTTACGACCCTTGCAGCATCTCCTACGGACTTACTTACGGATTCGCTTAACAACCGTGTTCCTAGATTAACAACGGCAGCAATTCACTTAACAACGGTGGCGAGGACGTTCGTAAAATGGGGCAAAATTAACTTAAGCGCTGTCTCGCTTTTGGGCTCAATGGTGGTCGTAAGTCGAGGATTACCTCTTCTTGGAGTTCCACAAAAGTATACCCAACAATCCGTAATGGAGGCATAATCTCACCACAAGTTCACCATTTTGTTGGGTGTGATTAATAGGACACACAACGTACCTAAGGTATAGGTAAAGGTTCCCTCGCACATATGTGCTAGTTGTTCCCGACTCTAGGGGGCAATGCTCATCTCCGTTTCAAAGCCGAAGATCCAGCGCTGTCCAAAGACATCTCCATGGTCATGTGGCTGGCTCAACGGAATGACTCAACGCCAAAGGCTCACAGAATGCTGTTACCTTCCCACCAAAGGTGGTTCCTATTTTTCTACTTGCATTTTTTTTACGTGCTTTCGATCTGCTAGGTTGGCAGAAGCTGGGACAAGGAACGGGAGCTCACCCCGTTCCGTGGTGCTAGGGATTCGAACCGCTGAACTGTCGACCTTTCAATCGACAAGTGTCTTAGCCACTGAGCCACCGTGTGTCTTACAACGAACCTAGAAATCAGTAAAATAGGGTTCCCGGTGGTGTTCCGAATTAAATATTGAACATGGTTGCAAAGCAATGGGGAGAACAGGATCTATTTCTCCATCTGGACACCATTTGGCTCCCTCCCCAGTTCTCACAACCCACAAATGATGAGGCTTTAATGACACATCTGATCTTCTGACCTTCTCGTGGAGGCCAACTGAACGTTCACAGGCCCCAATTCCTTGGTTGTCCCTGGGGGCTTCCCCCTTTTTCTTTGAAAAGGCAGGAAGTGACCCACGAAGAGCCAGGTTTCCTGTGTGAAACTGCCCCCTTGAAGATCTGCATCAAGAGGAAAACTGGACTCTTCCCCTCTCAACTCCATTGCTAGGTAGATTTTCAGAACCAAGAGGGAAATAATCTTCAAGTGGCCGCAAATATCAGCTTTGACCAAGAATGGGTTTTTCTCCTCTCCAGATTGTCCCTTTTGGAAATCTTGGGCCTCACTTTTGAAGGCCTCGAGATCTTTGTTCTACCACCAATGGTCCTCAACGTACGACGACAGTTGGGACCGAATCTTCTGCTGCTAAGGGATGCAGTTCTCCAGTGAGTTGTGACCCATCTCACAACATTTTTTTATCAGAATATGTCAACTCTGAAGCTGGCCTGACTGAGGCCATCTTAAAGTTTCAGTGTTGCCACAATGGTGCTGAGGGATACGGAGAGGGTGGAATAGAGAGAGCTGGGGTTTTGTAGCCAAAACAAAATAGTTTCCCCTGAGAACCAAGGACATTCCCACAGGTGGCTGAAAAGAGGAGGAGTGAAGTTGCCAAGCAACCGGTCACCATCTTGACTGGGCCATGTGACTGATTGTTTGGGAAAGAGGGAAAAATTTACTTTTAATGAGGTGAAAATCGCGGGAAACTTTAGAGTTGGTTTTCACTAGTCTGTGCCAATATGATATGTCCAATAAACTTGTTCTTTGAGGAACCTGCTTGCCTGAGAGTTCTGTTTGTTATGGGTGTATTACTTGGACCCCTGACATAATAACAGGATTGGAAGGGACCTTGGAGGTCCTCTAGTCTAACCCTCCGCTCAAGCAGGAGACCTTATACTAGTGATGGCTAAAGTTTTTGCCATCGCGTGCCAGGAGGGGGTGGGTGGGGGTGGGAGAGTTTCGCGCGCATGCGTGCCCACACCCGTAATTCTATGCACCCCACCCTGTGCATGCGCACGTGACCCCCCTCCCCCCTGCTTCTGGCACGCGATGGCGCGGTAGGCCCATTTTTCTTTCTCACCTGGCTCCAGAGCCTCTCTATGCATCTGGGGAGGACGAAAACAGCCTTCCCCACTCCCTCGGAAGCCCTCCGGAGGCCTAAAACAGCCCGTTTCCCAACTTCCAGTTGGACAGGGATTGACATTTTTTGCTGTCCCCAGCCTCCAGAGACTCCTAGAGAGGCTCTAGAGCCAGGTGAGAAAGAAAAATGGGCCTTCCCCACCCCCGCAGGCCCTCTGGAGGCAGGAAACAGCCTGTTTCCCTACTTCTAGTGAGCCCAGAAGGCCCAAAAATCAGCTGGCTAGCATGCACATGCACGCCGGAGCTGAGCTGGCGTGCCCACTGATATGGCTATGCATGCCACCTGTGGCACGCGTGCTATAGGTTCGCCATCACAGCCTTATACCATTCTAGACAAAAGGCTGTGTCCTGCAGTTGACATCTGTTGCCTCAAAATCTGTAAAATTAAGGTTTCATTACATTAAGGGAACAGAGGATTCCACAAATGGTGGCAGGTAGAGATGTAGTTTGGATAGAATACAAATAAATATAGGATTTATTTCCCATATATTTCCTATAATAGAGGATGCCAGTGCACGAGAGCTAGTTTGGACTTGTGGTTAAGGTACTGGCCTAGAAATCAGGAGATGGTGAGTTCTAATCCAGCCTTAGGTCTGAAAACTGACTGGGTGATTTTGGACCAATCACCAGGAGATGGTGAATTCTAGTCCCGCTTTAGGTCTGAAAGCTGACTGGGTAATTTTGGGCCAATCACCAGGAGATGGTGAATTCTAGTCCCGTGTTAGGCATGAAAGCTGACTGGGTGATTTTGGGCCAGTCACCAGGAGATGGTGAATTCTAATCCCATGTTAGGCATGAAAGCTGACTGGGTGATTTGGGGCCAGTCACCAGGAGATGGTGAATTCTAATCCCATGTTAGGCATGAAAGCTGACTGGGTGATTTGGGGCCAGTCACCAGGAGATGGTGAATTCTAATCCCATGTTAGGCATGAAAGCTGACTGGGTGATTTGGGGCCAGTCACCAGGAGATGGTGAATTCTAATCCCGTGTTAGGCATGAAAGCTGACTGGGTGATTTTGGGCCAGTCACCAGGAGATGGTGAATTCTAATCCCATGTTAGGCATGAAAGCTGACTGGGTGATTTGGGGCCAGTCACCAGGAGATGGTGAATTCTAGTCCCGTGTTAGGCATGAAAGCTGACTGGGTGATTTGGGGCCAGTCACCAGGAGATGGTGAATTCTAATCCCGTGTTAGGCATGAAAGCTGACTGGGTGATTTTGGGCCAGTCACCAGGAGATGGTGAATTCTAATCCCATGTTAGGCATGAAAGCTGACTGGGTGATTTGGGGCCAGTCACCAGGAGATGGTGAATTCTAGTCCCATGTTAGGCATGAAAGCTGACTGGATAACTTTAAGCAGGAGAAGGGAAATTCTAGTCCCGCTTTAAACCTGAAAGATGACTGGGTGACTTTAGGCTAAGGTGACCAGATTTTAACATTGGTAAAGAGGGACATTGTGGGCGTGGCTTATTTTGTGGGCGTGGATATCTGGTCATGTGACTGGGTGGGCGTGGCTAGCTGGTCATGTGACTGGGTGGGCGTGGCTAGCTGGTCATGTGACCGGGTGGCCATGGCTATGTGTATAGGGTAAGGTGAACAGATTTTAACATTGGTAAGAAGGACACCATTGTGGGCGTGACTTATTGTGTGGGCGTGGCTTGGAGGCCATGTGACTGGGTGGGCGTGGCTAGCTGGTCATGTGACCGGGTGGCCATGGCTATGTGTATAGGGACTACTCAGAGGGCTGAAAAGTCATTTCTGACAGGTCCTCACACTTTTGACTGGTCCTCACACTTATGACCATCCTCACATTTATGCCCGTGCAGTATTCTTAACAACCATGTCACTCATTTCACAACTGCTTCTCTTCACCATGGTGACAAGATAGGGCAAAAATGTAAAATGTGAGGACAGTCATAAGTTCAAGGACTGGTCAAAAGTGTGAGGACCAGTCAAAAATAACTTTTTCAGCCCTCTGAGTCATCCATATGCACAAAAGGACTAACCAGAGGGCTGAAAAAAGTCATTTCTGACAGGTCCTCACACTTTTGACTGGTCCTCACACTTATGACCATCCTCATATTTATGCCCATGCAGCATTCTTAACAACCATGTCACTCATTTCACAACTGCTTCTCTTCACCATGATGACAAGATAGGGCAAAAATGTAAAATGTGAGGACAGTCATAAGTTCAAGGACTGGTCAAAAGTGTGAGGACCAGTCAAAAATAACTTTTTCAGCCCTCTGAGTCATCCATATGCACAAAAGGACTAACCAGAGGGCTGAAAAAAGTCATTTCTGACAGGTCCTCACACTTTTGACTGGTCCTCACACTTTTGACTGGTCCTCACATTTATGCCCGTGCAGCATTCTTAACAACCATGTCACTCATTTCACAACTGCTTCTCTTCACCATGGTGACAAGATAGGGCAAAAACGTAAAATGTGAGGACAGTCGTAAGTTCGAGGACTGGTCAAAAGTGTGAGGACCAGTCAAAAATAACTTTTTCAGCCCTCTGAGTAGTCCATATGCACAAAAGGACTAACCAGAGGGCTGAAAAAAGTCATTTCTGACAGGTCCTCGCACTTTTGACTGGTCCTCACACTTATGACCATCCTCACATTTATGCCCGTGCAGCATTCTTAACAACCATGTCACTCATTTCACAACTGCTTCTCTTCACCATGATGACAAGATAGGGCAAAAATGTAAAATGTGAGGACAGTCATAAGTTCGAGGACTGGTCAAAAGTTTGAGGACCAGTCAAAAATAACTTTTTCAGCCCTCTGAGTAGTCCATATGCACAAAAGGACTAACCAGAGGGCTGAAAAAAGTCATTTCTGACAGGTCCTCACACTTTTGACTGGTCCTCACACTTATGACCATCCTCACATTTATGCCCGTGCAGCATTCTTAACAACCATGTCACTCATTTCACAACTGCTTCTCTTCACCATGATGACAAGATAGGGCAAAAATGTAAAATGTGAGGACAGTCATAAGTTCGAGGACTGGTCAAAAGTTTGAGGACCAGTCAAAAATAACTTTTTCAGCCCTCTGAGTAGTCCATATGCACAAAAGGACTAACCAGAGGGCTGAAAAAAGTCATTTCTGACAGGTCCTCACACTTTTGACTGGTCCTCACACTTATGACCATCCTCACATTTATGCCCGTGCAGCATTCTTAACAACCATGTCACTCATTTCACAACTGCTTCTCTTCACCATGATGACAAGATAGGGCAAAAATGTAAAATGTGAGGACAGTCATAAGTTCAAGGACTGGTCAAAAGTGTGAGGACCAGTCAAAAATAACTTTTTCAGCCCTCTGAATAGTCCATATGCATTAAAGGATACAGCAATAGAGAGGGATGAAGGAATGGAAATTAGAGTAGGAGTGAGGGTAAGAGAGGGAGGAAGAGAGGAGGAGAAGGAGAAAGGAAGAGGAAGTAGGGAGGAGAAAAAGAGGGTGGGGGGAAGAGAAAGTAAGAAGGAAAGAAAAGAGAGTGGTGGTAGGTTTGAGGAGAAAGATTGCTGTACAATAAAAAAGATGAAAGGGAAGAAAGCCAACCCCAAGCAAATATAAAGATATTAAGATTAAGAATGAATTGTTAAACTTTAAAGAATAAAAGAGAACAAATATGAATAAATAGCAATAATTAGAAACACACATACAAACATACAACGTATTTTCTTTGAACAGAATATTTGGCTGGTTCACAAATTTAAACAGCGTTTAGTCATTTCAATTAAATTTACAATTTCTATATTTCCTTTTTGCCATATTTATTCCTCATCTATTTTTTTAAAAAAACAATATTACCCTTCATCCTCATCTCTAATCTTAATCAAATTCAATTTTTCCCTTCTATTCTATATTATACCCCTTCCCATTGTCATCTATTTTTATATCCATCCTCACATTGGTTAATTATGTAATTATGTAATACAGTTGTTTAATACAAATTCAACATTTTAATATAAATCAATTAGTTATATAACTATCTTCCAATTATTCAACAATATTCCAATTATTTCCATGCAATCCAATTTCTTACAAATCAATTAATTATACTTACCAATAATAATAAACCAAATAATTTCTCCCATATATTCCTCCAAACCACAACTTAACCATTTCTGCTTTCAACACAATATACAATTATTAATAGTATCTCAATTATTACAATTCCCTAGTTAAATAGAGCTTTTTTTCTTTTGTGTTTTAAAATCCAAAATTTCCCATTGTTTGCAGTTTTGTACCTACCTTTTTTGGTGAGGAAAAAGAAAAAGAAAGAAATCTGTCTCTGCCTCATTTTGTCACGTTGCAGGTTTAGTTTCGCTTTCGCCTTTGTTTTTAGTATAGCTGGGTGGGGGGGGGAATCTGCTCCAGGAACTTTTTGCAGCTTTTTGCAGCTAATTAACCTAGCGGAAGCTGTTAACAGGGGCTGTTTTTCTATTTTTGCAGGCATGGGTCTATTCATTTTTTTTTTTAACACTGATCAGCTGTAGGTCGGCCCTTTGAAGCCCCGCGGCAAGAGTTTAAAGAGTTTTTTTTCCCTCTAGCCATCAGCGGGGATTCAGGAGGCAGAATGAAAAATCGGGACTTTTTTAAAACGCCGCGGGACGCGGGACAAATTGCTCAAAAGCGGGACTGTCCCGCCAAAAGCGGGACGTCTGGTCACCTTACTTTAGGCCAATCATCAGGAGATGGTGAATTCTAGTTCTGTTTTAGGCTTAAAAGCTGACTGGGTAATTTTGGGCCAGTCACCAGGAGATGTGAATTCTAATCCCACTTTAGGCCTGAAAGCTGACTGGGTGATTTTGGGCCAATCACCAGGAGATGGTGAATTCTAGTCCTGCCTTAGGCCTGAAAGCTGACTGGGTAATTTTGGGCCAGTCACCAGGAGATGGTGAATTCTAGTCCCATGTTAGGCCTGAAAGCTGACTGGGTGATTTTGGGCCAATCACCAGGAGATGGTGAATTCTAGTCCCATGTTAGGCCTGAAAGCTGACTGGGTGATTTTGGGCCAATCACCAGGAGATGGTGAATTCTAGTCCCACTTTAGGCCTGAAAGCTGACTGGATGACTTTAGGCCAATCACCAGGAGATGGTGAATTCTAGTCCTGCCTTAGGCCTGAAAGCTGACTGGGTAATTTTGGGCCAGTCACCAGGAGATGGTGAATTCTAGTCCTGCCTTAGGCCTGAAAGCTGACTGGGTGATTTTGGGCCAGTCACCAGGAGACAGTGAGTTCTAGTCCTGCCTTAGGTAGGAAAGCTGGCTCGGTGACTTTGGCCCTGTCCACCACTCTCTCAGCCCAACCGACCTCACAAGGTTGTTGTTGTGGGGAATATAGGAAGAGGAAGCAATACGAGATATTTTCACCGCCTTGAGCTATTTATAAAAATAATAAAGGCAGGATATAAATACACCCACACAACACAGTAATTGCTCTGCCCTCCTCTTCTCTTAACAGGCACAACCTGCCTCCCCATCTAAATGGATGGGAGACCATGCAGAGAGCCAAGCTTGGCTTTTGCTAAAATACGTTTTTCATACCTAGGATTTAATTTTTCAGGACTAATCTTCCAGCAACCTGACTCTAAGACCAAAATAGGATGCAGTTCAATTTTTGGCTTCTTAACAGCATCTCAAACCTGCATTGGGAGGAGGCGTAATTGCCTATCCTTTAAAAAGAGATCCTTAGTGCCACATAAAATTATTAGAATGTATTGTTTTTAGAGAGTCTTCTACATAAGGGGAATGTACTGCCGGTGGGGATGGTAATTTTTTTTTTTTCTTTCTTCAAAATGCACGAGTTGAAATCCTTTTGCAGCATGATGTAGCATTGTCTCTGCAGGCAATTTTGGGGGAGAATGTCATCCATCATCTGGAAAAGCTGGAACCCGTAAGAGTGAGTTTCTCATTGCTGAGTAGAGGCGGTAGCAGCAGTGAAGAAATTAGCACGGTGTCAATTTCTCTGGTGTTATTTTCCCCCTAGCAAAAAAGGTATGTTTGTTAAAAAATATATATATCTTATTTTTAACTTAACTGTGAGCATCCTAGAGCAAGCCGAATCCTAAACCGACACCAAAAAATTCCTGGAGGTCTCAGGCAAATCAGCCATCAACAGGTACATAGAGATAAACAACATCTACACACCATTGAGAAGAGGCAATCAAAAAAGATAAAAAGGAAACAAAAAGACCAAAATAGCTTCTCACCACATTCAACATCCATATGGGCAGAGATGAACACCAAGATGAATAATCAAAAAGTAAACAACACCGCAATCAAGGAACGACCAGCTATGACAAACAAGCTAAGAGTAAACAACAACCAAATCAGGGAACCATCCAGATCACTCCCACTAATACTGACAGGGCAAGACACTAATATATATATTTTGCACTGATGATGTTACCTAGAAGTAATAAAGAAGAATATTTGTAGCTCAGGGTTGAAATGAGGGGTTCTTGGTGTTCTCTAAGCTTGGTGGTTTTCTTGCAGACATTTCGTGACCCAACTAGGGAACATCATCAGTGCTGGAAGAGAGGGAGTGTGCATGTACATAAACAGAGAGAAAACCCCACCCCCTTCTAGCACTGATGATGTTACCTAGTTGGGTCATGAAACCTCTGCAAGAAAACCACCAAGCTCAGAGAATGCCAAGGACCCCACTGCTCCCCTCCTCCTCCTCCTCCTCCTCCTCCTCCTCCTCCTCCTCCTCCTCCTCCTCCTCCTCCTCCTCCTCCTCCTCCTCCTCCTCCTCCTCCTCCTCCTCCTCCTCCTCCTCCTCCTCTCTGCAAACCCCACTCCCTTCTAGCACTGATGATGTTACCCAGTTGGGTTATGAAATGTCTGCAAGAAAACCACCAAGCCCAGAGAGCACCAAGGACCCCACAGTCCATTTCCTCCTCCTCCTCCTCCTCCTCCTCCTCCTCCTCCTCCTCCTCCTCCTCCTCCTCCTCCTCCTCCTCCTCCCTACTCCCTTCTAGCACTGATGATGTTACCTAGTTGGGTCATGAAACCTCTGCAAGAAAGCAACCAAGCCCAGAGAGCATGAAGTACCCCTCACTTATCCTTTGCCTCTTCCTCCTCAGACCCCATTCCCTTCTAGCACTGATGGTATTACCTAGTTGGGTCATGAAACATCTGCAAGAAATCCACCAAGCTCAGAGAATGCCAAGGATCTCACTGCCGCCCTCCTCCTCCTCCTCCTCCTCCTCCTCCTCCTCCTCCTCCTCCTCCTCCTCCTCCTCCTCCTCCTCCTCCTCCTCCTCCTCCTCCTCCTCTCTGCAAACCCCACTCCCTTCTAGCACTGATGATGTTACCTAGTTGGGTCATGAAACGTCTGCAAGAAATCCACCAAGCTCAGAGAATGCCAAGGACCCCACTCCTCCTCCTCCTCCTCCTCTTTCCTAGCCCTGTTTTCTGCAGACATTGGAGTAGATCATCCATGGATCTTCCAATACCACCTTTCGTGCCTTATGAATGCCCCAGCGTTTTGTCTTTGGCTGGGACGGTCCCACGTTCTCACACTATTCCAGTGTTTACTTCCCAGTTCACGACAAGCCAGGGCCTCGTTCCCAATCTCTTTGGGTTTGCTTCGCCCAGCCGTTGCCAAGGAACAAAAACACCAAGGGTGGTTGGGCAGAGCAGAGTTTGCGGCCTAGAGCCATGCCAACTTCAAGAAAAGTCGGCGGAGGACACGTGTGCCTTGACACATCTGACACGGCTTTGCACGGAAGGGCTGCTGACCGTAAGCTTTTGTGGGTGCCGCAGGACGGCTGACTCACAGGCCTCGGGTTTCATGTTCGAAACCTCACATAGTTTTAGCAATTAAAGGCAGCGCTGGAAAGACCACAAAACGGGCTGCTGCTTCCTCTAGATTTCATGGGCTGCTTTTCCAGGGCTGCCAAACCCTCTTAATGAAAAGCAGAGCCGGGGAGAAATTCGTCTTTGTTAGTGGATAGTTAGGAGCTCCGGGCTGAAACTCCTAAGGCAGAGGTCTTCAAAGTTGGCAGCTTTAAGCCTTGTGGACTTCAACTCCCAGAATTCCCAAGCCAGCATGACTGAGTGGGGAATTCTGGGAGTTGAAGTCCACACGTCTTAAAAGTCTCCAAGCATGGCAACTTTAAGATGTGTGGACTTCAACTCCCAGAATTCCCAAGCCAGCATGACTGAGTGGGGAATTCTGGGAGTTGAAGTCCACACGTCTTAAAAGTCTCCAAGCATGGCAACTTTAAGATGTGTGGACTTCAACTCCCAGAATTCCCAAGCCAGCATGACTGAGTGGGGAATTCTGGGATGTCTTAAAATCTCCAAACATGGCAACTTTAAGATGAGTGGACTTCAACTCCCAGAATTCCCAAGCCAGCATGACTGAGTGGGGAATTCTGGGAGTTGAAGTCCACACGTCTTAAAAATCTCCAAACTTGGCAACTGTAAGATGAGTGGACTTCAACTCCCAGAATTCCCAAGCCAGCATGACTGAGTGGGGAATTCTGGGAGTTGAAGTCCACACGTCTTAAAGTCTCCAAGCATGGCAACTTTAAGATGTGTGGACTTCAACTCCCAGAATTCCCAAGCCAGCATGACTGAGTGGGGAATTCTGGGATTTGAAGTCCACACGTCTTAAAAGTCTCCAAGCATGGCAACTTTAAGATGTGTGGACTTCAACTCCCAGAATTCCCAAGCCAGCATGACTGAGTGGGGAATTCTGGGATTTGAAGTCCACACGTCTTAAAAGTCTCCAAGCATGGCAACTTTAAGATGTGTGGACTTCAACTCCCAGAATTCCCAAGCCAGCATGACTGAGTGGGGAATTCTGGGATTTGAAGTCCACACGTCTTAAAGTCTCCAAACATGGCAACTTTAAGATGAATGGACTTCAACTCCCAGAATTCCCAAGCCAGCATGACTGAGTGGGGAATTCTGGGAGTTGAAGTCCACACGTCTTAAAATCTCCAAACATGGCAACTTTAAGATGAATGGACTTCAACTCCCAGAATTCCCAAGCCAGCATGACTGGGTGGGGAATTCTGGGAGCTGAAGTCCACACGTCTTAAAGTCTCCAAGCATGGCAATTTTAAGATGAGTGGACTTCAACTCCCAGAATTCTCAAGCCAGCATGACTGGGCAGGGAATTCTGGGAGCTGAAGTCCACAAGGTTTAAAGCTGCCAAGTTTGGGGACAGTTGTCCTAAGGCAGTGGTCCCCAACCTTTTTATCGCCGCGGCCCGCTGAGCGCGCGCAGGGGTGGGGCCACGGCCCAGGAGCCTTTGCGCAGGCCCATTGCGCACGGCCCAGGAGCCTTTGCGCAGGCCCATTGCGCACGGCCCAGGAGCTTTTGCGCAGGCCCATTGCGCACGGCCCAGGAGCCTTTGCGCTGAAGCGTTCCTGTCCCCCGGCCGCTGCGCGGCCCGGTGCCAGGTACTTCATGGCCTGGCACCGGTCCGCGGACCGGGGGTTGGGGACCCCTGTCCTAAGGGATGGCAGCTCCGAAAGACATAATTGGTCTGAAATTAAACCCAGATCTCTCTCAACTGGGAATAGGAAACTGGCCATACCATGAAACGATGACTCAGTCTCTACAGCGGACATAGCTGACATGGTTTCCCTGCTTAAAATCAGGCAGGAATCCTACTGCCCTGCCAGCTGCCTGCCTAGCTTCCCAGAGGATAAATAAAGGTTATTTATTTGTTATTTATGATTCATATTTATATGAATCATATAAATAGAGCTACCAAACTCAGACATAGGCGATACCGACAGAAGAGGATGTTTGGAGCTTAGGGTTGAACTGGGTGGGTGGGGGATGGGGTCCTCGCTGCTTTCTGAGCTTGGTGGTTTTTCTTGCAGACGTTTCACGACCCAACTAGGGAACATTATCAGTGCTAGAAGGGTTTGTGGAGTAGGAGTAGGAGGACGGGGGTCCTTTTTTCTCCTATTTTCTTGTAATTTGTAAGGCCTGCAGACAGGGAGAGTTCAGGAGAAGGGCAAGGAGCACTCCCTCCTGATCCGAGAGCAAGGAGAGAAGAGAGAAGGCGAGAACAATGCAGACTGAGCCGGCTATGAGGGAGGAGAGTGCCCCGCCCCCTTTCACAAGGCACACCTGGGGACTGAGATGTAAGGAGGTGCCGGTGGGAATGCCATTTGTTAAGAACAAGTGTTGAATCTGTGGAGCCTCGTATGCACTTGCCAAAGCCTGGAGATTGCTGTAGTCTGTCTTGTGTGGCTTGCCAGTTTGCCTGCTTCGCTGTACTTCTTGCTCTGGTTACTGTTTAGCTAACCTGGCTTATTGGACTGCTGGCCCTGGTTAATGTTTGAACTAACCTGGTTTATTGGACTGCTGGCCCTAATCGCTGTTTGGTTAACCCTGGTTTATTGGACTGCTGGCCCTGGTTAATGTTTGGGCTAACCTGGCTTATTGGACTGCTGGCCCTGGTTAATGTTTGGGCTAACCTGGCTTATTGGACTGCTGGCCCTGGTCGCTGTTTGGTTAACCCTGGCTTATTGGACTGCTGGCCCTGGTTAATGTTTGGGCTAACCTGGCTTAGTGGACTGCTGGCCCTGGTTGCTGTTTGGTTAACCTGGCTTATTGGACTGCTGGCCCTGGTCGCTGTTTGGTTAACCCTGGCTTATTGGACTGCTGGCCCTGGTTAATGTTTGGGCTAACTTGGCTTAGTGGACTGCTGGCCCTGGTTGCTGTTTGGTTAACCTGGCTTATTGGACTGCTGGCACTGGTTAATGTTTGGGCTAACCTGGCTTAGTGGACTGCTGGCCCTGGTTGCTGTTTGGTTAACCTGGCTTATTGGACTGCTGGCACTGGTCGCTGTTCGGTTAACCCTGGCTTATTGGACTGCTGGTCCTGGTTAATGTTTGGGCTAACCTGGTTTACTGGACTACTTGCAGCCAGAGGTTTCTGAAGGTGCATGTGAGAGCTTTGCTCCAGGACTTGTAGTGAATGTGGGAACGTTTGGGGGCACAGTTGGAGCAATAAAGGGGAGTTACATCCCTTCTCTGGTTGTGTTGCTTTCGTGCCACGCTCTGGGTCGTCACAGGGACCCTCACGTTCTTCAGGCAGCTCTTCGGGGTTGATTGTTCGAGAGAACGAAGAAAAATAGCACCGCGTGAAAGAAAGCAATTCGAGTTTTTTTTGTTCCTCGCGAGGCACCTTGCAAGAGAGAAAGGGCCCGGAGGGGTGGGGAGGTGGAGGAGTTTCATCAAGAGGCCTTTCATAAGAGATGAAGAATTGAACTTGGAGCTGAGCCGTCCGCTAAAGATGTGAAATCTCATTGCTCTGATGCGATCGTCATTTGGGGCCGAAATTTTCCTTCCTTCTCTTTGGCTCGGAGGAAAAGGTCAGATGTGATCTGGTTCAGAAATTAAGGTCCCGCAAACTCCACCAGACGGGACCCAACGACTTTATTAATGTTCCTTTCAAGTGAGCTGCTCGGGTGAACACCATCAGAAAGGAAAAAGCTTCTACATCATAATTCTCATTAGGTAGAATTACATTACGGCCTCTTTGCGGGGGCCGTAATGTCCTTTCGGAATTGTTCATGAATCGTTTCGTTGATCTCCGCTCGGCTGTGCCTTAGTAGCCGAATGGCCTTTGTGGGCCAGGAGAAGGCCGTAAAAACAATACTCAACTGGAGATGGATGTGGTGGTTCTCTATTGCCTTAAATCTCATCATTATCTCCACGCTAACAGCTTGGCTTACCGATATCAAAGTTCCCGGGATCAAGAGGTGCTTCCAATTTTTTTTTTTACAGCCCAAAATAGCAGTTTTGAGGATCAGATATATTTTTTCCTAGCCTGGGTTTCCCCACCTCAATTACCGTCGTGAAATGTCATTGTTTTCTGTGACTGCTAATGCATAGATTTTATTCCCATCGTACAGCTAAGACGTAGATTTTATTCCCAATATACAGTCGTGCTACTCGCTGGTAGCAGATTGATTCTTTCACGCTGTTCTCACGGGAGGGAAAATAAATGCTGGTTCTTCCTGGAATGTTACAATATATTATTATTATTATTATGGTCTGTTGCACAGTCAGTCAGATGTTGAGACTGGATTTGGGAGTTTTGTCCTCCCTCTTGAGTTTTTCCCAAGGACCCAGGACAGGCAGATGTGGTGGATTGATGGATGGATGTATATCTATATATGTATATCTATATATGTAGGTCTTTGGTTATTCAGGTTTTCTCCCGCGTAAAATTGGAGGTGTCTTGGCAACGTTTCGACGAAGTCTCATTCGTCATCTTCAGGCTGGTGTTTTCGGCTTCATGCTTCTAGGAGCAATGTGTGTGATCGCAGCTGTTTCTTCCAAAGACCTATATACAAACCAAAGACCTACATACAAACACCCGCGAAAACCTCAGAAAACAAATATCTATATCTATCTATCTATCTATCTATCTATCTATCTATCTGTCTGTCTGTCTGTCTGTCTGTCTGTCTGTCTGTCTGTCTGTCTGTCTGTCTGTCTGTCTATCGATGGATGGAGGTATATCTGCAGGATGTAAGCTGTTCTGAGGAAAGCTGCCTTTTGCAATTGACCAATGGGGATTTTTTTCAATGCCAAAGATGTTCGACAAAGTGCTCCAGATGAATGAAGCCACCTTCTTGGCTTTTTCATTGGCCAAAAATAAGCCATTATTGGTATATGTTTCTGGTATCAGGTTTCGAGGTCGTCTCAAATAAATTGCATTTCAAACAAAGTCTTTGAAGGAAACTCCCATTTATTAAGCACAACATTCTAACTCCGACTCCATCGCAGCCAACACTGACTTCCAGACCCAAAACCCTCCCTTTCCACTCCCCTGCACTCATTGGCCATCTTCCAAGTCACTCTACCCCTAATCTACTGCTCCAGCTCAAAGGAATTTCCCCCCTCCCATCCCATCTCCTAGGAGATATTATCTCCTGGGAAAATAAGTAGGTGAAAAGTCAAACGTCCCTTTCCAGACGCCTCCGCTTCTCCTTCTTATGTCAGCACTAGAGTAAATGCAGCTTGAAGTGCTGACATCTGGTAATAACCGACATACCAGCAGATGGGATGTTTCTCCACATTTACACAATGTGTTGTTACCGGCTAAGAGCCTCCCCTTGAGCATATTGGTTTTACACTTACACAACTCTCCACCTATTCAGGGTCCTCCAGGTAGTATAAGGAAGGTCAGATCTTTCAGCCATATCCTAGTGCAGTGATGTCTAACCTTTTTGCCATCGTGTGCCAAAAGCGGGCGATCACGGGGGGGGGGGGTGTTGCATGTACGTGTGCCCATACCCATAATTCAATGTGACCCACATGCATGACCCCCCCGCACTCCCCCCCATTTTTGGAACGCGATGGCACGGTGGGCCCAGTAGGCCCGTTTTCCGCCTTCCCCAGGCTCTAGAGCCTTTCTTGGAGCCTGGGGAGGGTGAAAATGGCCTTCCCCACCCCCAAGAGGCCCTCTGGAGGCCGGAAACAGTCTGTTTCCTGGCTTCCGGTAAGCCTAGAAGGCCGAAAATCAGCTAGCCGGCATGCGCATGCGCGCTGGAGCTGAGCTTGCGTGCCCACAGATATGGCTCTGCGTGCCACCTGTGGCACGCGTGCCATAGGTTTGCCATCAGAGTCCTAGTGTATATCCTGGGGTACGCAGAAGGAGCCTCCTCAAAGATTGTGGATCAATATTTCAAACCACAATCGGGTGTGCCCTGGACAACGGCCATCTTGTTTGCTGGCTGGTCCTTCTCACACTAGATCAAACCTGGGAAAGTAAGAACTGATTGTTTCTGTGTTGGATTTTTGAAAAATTATATCTCACCACATAAACTTGAAAAAGAGCTAAGAGGTGATGTTTAATACAGTCACCAAAGAAAGAAAAAATATATATATCTGGAGAACTAGGTATAGTAGTAGACGCAGTGGTGGCCTGCTTATTATTATTATTATTTCTTTTATTCATTAAACATGAAACTCAGTCAACTGAGCCTTGGTAGTACAGTGGTTTAAAGCACCCTGTTATTAACACCAGCTGTCTGCAATTAAAGTAAGATCGAATCTCACCAGGCTCAAGGTTGACTCAGCCTTCCATCCTTTCTAAGGTAGGTAAAATGAGGACCCAGTTTGTGGGGGCAATAAACTGACTTTGTATAAATATACAAAAGGATGAAGGCTATTGCTTAACGCATTGTAAGCCACCCTGAGTCTCTGGAGAAGGGTGGCATATAAATCAAATAAAAAACAACAACAACTGAACATTTAAAGATGTGCCATAAATACCATTGACTGGTGCTAATGGTTGATACGGGTTGCTGCCAGCGTCCTAGGGATCAACCAAGTACCTTCTTAAGATGTACGATGTTCCAAGTAGCGCAGTTTTTTGCAATTCCGCTGGTGTTATTGCAGGAAGCTGCCATTTCTTGATGTGTTTTGCGAAATTCTTGGACATGGTACCAAGTGCCCTGATGACAATGGGTATCACTGTGACATGTTTCATCCATAGCCGTGTAGTTTCGATGGCCAGGTCGCAATATTTTGTGATTTTTTTCCAGTTCTTTTTCTTTGACTTTGGCATCTCCTGGTACAGCGATATCAATAAACTGTACGCTTCGGCCCTCGACAACCATGATATCTGGCGTGTTGTGTTCCAAATGACGATCCGTCTGTATTCGAAAGTCCCACAAGATCTTCACTGTCTCTTTTTTGATAACTTTTTCCACTTTGTGCTCCTAATGTCAACTTGCAAAGCTTTCAAGTTGCCATGAGCAGGAGGGAGGGAGAACTGAAGTGAATTCCATACATTCTTTCTGACCGCAATCAGAAGGAGGGTGTTAGGTTTCACAGCCAGCCAAAGTGGTTAATTGGAGAATGTGATTTATGACATGGCCAGAGAGGAGGGGAGAGACAGGGTCATAGGGGAACGTAAATCTACGTAGGATCAGTCCTAACTGCATCCCAGTATTGCCGGAATGGTGCTCCTAATAAGTGAATATATTTCCTTTGAAGTTTGGATCATGGCTCATGAATTAATTAGGGCATCTTTCGGAAACTTGACACTTATGACTTTTCGGATACAGAAAAGTCGTATTTTTTTAACATAATGACCAGTGGATTAATTTAGCAATTCGATCGTGTCTAGTTTTGTAATCAGTTTGCGCGATTTTGCTGCACTCACATATTAAGTGTGAAACAGTTTCAACTTTGCCGTTGCAAAGTCGGCAGTTTGGATTGTCGGTGGATTTTTGTATCTTCGATGATGATGATGATGATTTACTTTATTCATTAAACATGAAACTCAGTCAACTGAACATTCAAAAATGCATCACAAATACCATTGACTGGTGCTATTGGTTGATATGGGTTGCTGCCAGCGTCCTAGGTATCAACCAAGTACCTTCTTAAGAACATTATTATTATTATATACCCAAAAATGTATTTATTTATTTATTTATTGGTTCGATTTATATGCCGCCCTTCTCCGGAGACTCAGGGTGTTTTACAATGCGTTAAGCAATAGCCTTCATACTTTTGTATATACTTGCTTAGTAGGGCTTTCGCCCCCCCCCCCCCCAAGCGGTGTTCTTTTTTATACAAAGTCAGCTTATTGCCCCCACAAACCGGGTCCTCATTTTACCTACCTCGGAAGGATGGAAGGCTGAGTCAACCTTGAGCCTGGTGAGATTTGAACTTGCAGTAATTGCAGGCAGCTGGCAGCTAAGTGCTACTTAACAGCACTTTAGTCTGCTGCACTACCAAGGCTCCTTAAATGACAGTATACACAGCAAACGAGATAACAATTATTATTATTATTATTATTATTATTATTATTATTATTATTATTATTATTATTATTATTATTCCACTCCTATCATACTCAGGACTTAGCAAGGAGAAGACGATATCTTACTTACATCTTCATTTCTTCTGATGGATTATATGCCATCGAGTCATTCTTGATGCCTAGCAACCGCACAGGTAGATTTTTGTCTATAATGATCTAATGATCCTGCCTTTCAATCCTCTCAAAGGTGCACTTAAATCTGCCTCGCTGTAAGTTGGAAATGCTGAACATCTCACTTGCGGCTAAGCTGACCTTCACAATTTTTGTTATCATGGGTGATTTTTGTTTTCCACGATTGGCTTATCCACAGGTTTATCCAAGGTACTTTGGTTTAAAAATGTGAGCGTCTGCTTTTCCATGAATGGACTTATATACAAGCCTATAATAGGGACACGGTGGCTCTGTGGCTAAGACGCTGAGCTTGTCGATCGAAAGGTCGGCAGTTCAGCGGTTCGAATCCCTAGCGCCGCGTAACGGGCTGAGCTCCCGTTCCTTGTCCCAGCTTCTGCCAACCTAGCAGTTCGAAAGCAGGTAAAAAATGCAAGTAGGAAAATAGGGACCACCTTTGGTGGGAAGGGAACAGCGTTTTCCGTGCGTCTTTAGCGTTTAGTCATGCCGGCCACGTGACCATGGAGATGACTTTGGACAGCGCTGGCTCTTCGGCTTTGAAATGGAGATGAGCACCGCCCCCTAGAGTCGGGAACAACTAGCACATATGTGCGAGGGGAACCTTTACCTTTATCTTATACGGGATATAAGGGCACTTTGAAAAAGCTGAGGGGAAAACGTACCGTATATACTATACTTGCAAAGAAGCCCCTCCGCAGATAAGCCGAATAGAATTCGCAGAGTGAATTTTGATACCTGAAATTCTTAGTTTAGCCACGAGCAGATACGGTAAACTACAAAAGATTCTGCCCAGGAGTTCGGGAGAACCCCTAGCTAAGATTCTGTGCAGTTCGGAGAACCCCCAAATCCCACTCCTGGCTGGCCCTGCCTACTCCACCCTGCCCCTCCCAGGAGTCCCCACGCGGCCCATTTTGGGTGCAGGTAAATGCAGGGCCTGTGCGGAGGCTCAGGGAGGGCGAAAAACGGGCCTACTGGAAGTTCAGGAAGGCTGGAAATGGGCCTGTTTCCGGCCTCCAGAGGGCCTCCAGAGCCTGGGGAGGACGTTTTTGCCCTCCTGGTGGCTTGAGGAAAGCCTCCAGAGCCTGGAGAGGGCAAAAATGCTGCCCCCCCCCCACCGTGGTATAGGAGGCTGACTAGGCCACGCCCACCAAGGCCACGCCCACCCAGCAATCGGGCAGAGAACCACTTGTTAAAATTTTTGAAGTCCACCCCTCGTTCTGCCGGGTTCTGCCAGCCGTGAGTTCGAGTTCTATCACTGTTAGATGCAGTGCGAGTTTTGTACTGCTTTTCGTTGACAAGGAGTTTTGGGTGTCTTCCTTTTCACTGTTTCTGTCACTTGGAAATGGAGGCTGGGGAGATCTTTATTTTGCCTGCTCTGCTTGACCCCGTGGCCGTGGGGGAGTTGCCTCAGCGTGATGCCAGTGACCCAGCCCCAAATCCAGAAGTGGGCTTGGTGTCAACACAATCGTTCTCTTGTAGCCTTAGTCAACGAGGGAGCTGACTTGGGATTGACAGCTTCCGCACCTTTTCTCTGCGACTGTCAAACGGTTTTGGGTGTGAGTTTAGCTCTCTCCTGAAAAAGGGCTAAAGGCAATGTCTGTAAGGCGTTATAAGTGTGGCTAAACCCTTCCTTCCTTCCTTCCTTCCTTCCTTCCTTCCTTCCTTCCTCCCTTCCTTCTTTCCCTCCCTCCCTCTGTCCCTCCTTCCTTTTCTACCTTTTCTATCCTTCCTTCCTCCTTTCTCTATCCTTCCTTCCTTTTCTACCTTCTCTATCCTTCCTTCCTTCCTTCCTTCCTTCCTTCCTTCCTTCCTGTCTCCCTCCCTCCTCTTTCTTTCTTTCTTTTTCTCTCTCTTTCTTTCTCTCTCTCTTTCTCTCTTTCTTTTTCTTTCTTTCCTTCTTTTTCTCTCTTTTTCTTTCTTTCTTTCCTTCTTTCTCTCTTTCTGTCTCCTTCTTTCTTACTTTTTTCCTTCCTTCCTTCCTCCCTTCCTTCCTTCCTTCCTTCCTTCCTTCCCTCCCTCCCTCCCTCCCTCTGTCCCTCCTTCCTTCCCTCCTTCCTTTTCTATCTTCTCTATCCTTCCTTCCTTCCTTCCTTCCTTCCTTCCTTCCTTCCTTCCTTCCTTCCTTCCTGTCTCCCTCCCTCCTCTTTCTTTCTTTCTTTTTCTCTCTCTCTTTCTTTCTCTCTCTCTTTCTCTCTTTCTTTTTCTTTCTTTCCTTCTTTTTCTCTCTTTTTCTTTCTTTCTTTCCTTCTTTCTCTCTTTCTGTCTCCTTCTTCCTTCCTTCCTTCCTTCCTTCCTTCCTTCCTTCCTTCCTTCCTTCCTTCCCTCCTTCCCTCCCTCCCTCCCTCTGTCCCTCCTTCCTTCCCTCCTTCCTTTTCTATCCTTCCTTCCTCCTTTCTCTATCCTTCCTTCCTTTTCGACCTTCTCTATCCATCCATCCATCCTTCCTTCCCTCCTTCCCTTCCCTCCCGTCTCCCTCCCTCCCTCCCTCTTTCTTTCTTTCTTTCTTTCTTTCTTTCTTTCTTTCTTTCTTTCTTTCTTTCTTTCTTTCTTTCTCTTTCTTTCTTTCTTTCTTTCTCTCTCTCTCTCTTTCTCTCTTTCTTTCTTTCTCTTTCTTTCTTTCTCTCTTTCTCTTTCTTTCTCTCTTTTTCTCTCTTTTTCTTTCTTTCTTTCCTTCTTTCTCTCTTTCTGTCTCCCTCTTTCTTACTTTTCCTTCCTTCCTTCCTTCCTTCCTTCCTTCCTTCCTTCCTTCCTTCCTTCCTTCCTTCCTTCCTTCCTTCCTTCCTTCTCCTGGGCAATGAAAAATCAATACATAAGCAATAAAAAAAAACCAATTAAAATAATCCAATGGAAGTAAAAATTGAACCAAAAAAACTATTCCATAAAAAAACAAATGTAACTATTATGGCGGTCAGGAAATAAGATCAGCCTTCGAGAGGTTTTTGTTGTTTTATCTGGAGTGTCCTCAGCAACTACTGTAGGTTTTTATTCTTTTTATTGTGTTTATGCTAGTTTTGCTAGCTGCCCAGAGTTGCATTTGTGACACAGACAGCCATGTCAAGTAAACAAGCAATACACTGCAATCCAATGTTTTTCTTTTTTTTCCCCTGCAGTCTCCGTGTTTCCCAACCCTACAGTGGATTTAGCAATGTGTGTAATAAAAATGAATGTTTTTTTTCTTCTTCTTTCAGACAATATCTGTTTGGCAGCTGATGTATCTGGACTTGTTCTGCCCCAGCTCCGGATTCCCGAGGATTGTGACACACACCAATGGTCCTTATCAAATTTATGAAGTAGCAAGAATAAACAAAGTCCGGCAAAGGTTGGCAACCAGCCCAGAAAACAAGATACGATAAGACACTCACTCTCCAAAATGCTCTGTAATAATTACACATTGTTTCCAGCAAGAAATTACTAACTGCATGCAACTTAAATAGGCTAAGGGAGTGGCCAATTATCCCCAAACCTTACTCTCGAGGAGACTTCCTCCTCCTGAGTAGCCACTCCTGCCTTTTGGCAGCCCTGCGTGCTCGAGCATTGAGGAGAGGCTCCTCCACTTCACTCTCTCCACTTGAAGGAGCCTCTGGAGGTTCTGAAGGCCCAGGCTGAATCTCTCTGCCTCTGGCACCACATCCTCTTCAGCCTCCTCGCTGTCCGACGCAAGCGCCGGCTGTGCAGGCTGCTGGCGCAACCCCACACCAGCCTCCTCGTTGTCAGGATCAACCACAATCCGCCCAGGCTGCTGGCGGGCCACAACAGGACTGCTATCTGTCAAAAATGGTGTAGGGTCTGCTTGGGTGGGGTGGGGGATTGGATTAGATGACCTCCAAGGTCCCTTCCAACTCTGTTATTCTGTTATTCTTCAGCAAGCTTCTTCAGCAGTTCTCCATCCAGCTGGTCTGCAATTATCCTCCAGGTCTATGGAGATTCTCAATAATCCAGGCCCAAAAGTACTTTTCCCAAAAGGCAACTGGACTTCTTTTCTGCTAAAATCCTAACCAGTCAGTTAGAACCGAAGAAGCATCTTGGATGAGAAGTGAAACGACTTCAAAGAAAACAAGGAAGTCCAGATGCTTTTTTGCGGGAGGTGAAAAAAACCCAGCTTTGGATAACCTCCAGGCTTTGGACAAAGCCTCTGTAGATGCCATCTATTTGAGCATCCTCATCATCCTCATCATTTCAACGATGATTCTGAATTTTAAAGCTGCTTTTGCTTCTGTTCTGACCCAGCTCCCCAATCACGACAAACCCTCTGAAGTTAAATCAATTACTCCTTTATTAGGAGTCCCAGTAGCCTCAGCAAAAAGTTGTCTGCCACATCTATTCATCTCCGTCCCCTGCCTTTTATCCTCAGAGCTAGGATGGGGCTTTGCTAGCAGTGGTGGCTCTTCCGTCCGAAGGACCGGCCCACAGATTTCCACTGCTCTCCTCTCCTCTTGCCTTCTGTGCATCAGGCACTGGACCCAGCTGTTCCTCCTCTTCCTCATCAGCCACCTCCGAACCTGGGGGCTGTTGACTCTCCATCTGAGGGCTGACGGACGGCCCAGGCTCCTCCTCTCTCTCTCTCTCTCTCTCCCAGCTCCATTCCCTCTTCCCCCTCAGAGGTCTCAGGTTGCCTTGATGCTGATCCTGATTCCCACACCTCCTCCTCTTCCTCCTCTGATTCGGCTGCTGGAGGGTCCGGTGGCCAACAGGCCAAAACAGCTTGGTTTAGAGCCGAGGTGGCGCAGTGGTTAGAGTGCAGTACTGCAGCTACTTCAGCTGACTGCTAGTTCAGCAGATCAGCAGATCAAATCTTACCAGCTCAAGGTTGACACAGCTTTCCATCCTTCCGAGGTGGGTAAAATGAGGACCCAGATTATTGGGGGCAATATGCTGTTTAGTATACTGTCGATTGTTGTAAGCCGCCCAGAGTCCTCGGAGAGTGGGCGGCATAGAAATATGATTAATACTAATAATATTTTTTTTTAAAAAAAATATTATTAATCCATTGAGTTAAGTTATGTCTAACTTAAACATTTCGTCACATATACCTTTTGAAAATACTATAATCTTAGGTTAAACATTTTAAAATCTCTTAATACATCAATAAGACATTCTTATTGATTGTTATTGAATAATAATAATTTTTTTAAAAATAATCTTTATTTACATTTTTCGTTAAAAAACATAGAGACAACACATCATAAAAAGATAACACACAAAAAACAAAACAACAATAAACATACATACTTCCTTTCTTCTTTGTAGTACCTTAATACACAAATATTCGGTACTCTATCTCTACATTATAATCTGGGGAAGACAAAACAATTTACATGCCTTAATATATCAATTAGGTCTGTCCGACCTCACTTATCTTATATAGAATAGGTTTCTCAATAGATATCATTCCTCCTCTAAAATGGGATTTACTTTCCTCTTTTCTAGCCATTTATAAAATTTATCCCATACTAAACCTCCCTGTGATTGCTCTCTCTCCTTTAATTTTTTGGTTAATGAATAATAATAATTTTTAAGACCCTTTTCTCTTAAAAGAGAAAATTCATTATATGCTACAGTCGTAGTTCCTCCGTTGAATCGAGGAGATGCTGTTTCTTGAGCTGTTGAGATTGATAAATACATCCGATTTCTCTCCCGTCTCAAATTATTGATGCCTAATAAATAAAAATGAGTCGCAAGAAAAGCATATGCTGACCATAAGGAAAATAATCTGCATCTATATCAATCAAATCTTTTTTTTTTTTTTTATGGTCATAGAGCAGCATAGCAACATCCATATTTAAAGCGCAGTTCTTGAATTCTGCCAAGTCAGGGGGCAGGGAAAAAAAACCAAAAAAAACCAGAGACCGCATCAGCCATTCAGCGGGGCTGAGAGAGCTAAATTTTTGATGGATCATTTCAATTTACAATCACACTAAATGATGGAGGGTGAGAGAATTTAACAGAAGTTTACTTCTGCTAAAGGAAAAGATCGCTTTTTCAGAGAGCCACGTCTTTTTAAACTCCTGGGCATTTCTGATATTTTGAGAGAATTAGAAACACAGGTTTTGTGGCTACATAGTGAAATTAAGGTGCTGGAGACAGTGAGTTCTAGTCCAGCCTTAGGCATAAAAGCCGACTGGGTAACTTTGAACCAATCACCAGAAGACGGTGAGTTCTAGTTCCGCCTTAGGCAAGAAAGGCAGCTGGGTGGCTTTGGGCCAATCGTCAGGAGATGGTGAGTTCTAGTCCCGCCTAAGGCATGAAAATTGACTGGGTAACTTTGGGCCAATCACTAGGAGATGATGAGTTCTAGTCCAGTCTTAGCTATTAAAGCCGACTGGGTAACTTAGGGCCAATCACCAGGAGATGGTGAGTTCTAGTCCAGTCTTAGGTATGAAAGCCAACTGGGTAGCTTTGGGCCAATCATCAGGAGATGGTGAGTTCTAGTCCCGCCTTAGGCATGAAAGACAGCTGGGTGGGCCAATCGCCAGGAGATGGTAAATTCTAGTCCTGCCTTAGACTTGAAAGCTGGATGGGTGACTTTGGGCCAATCACCAGGAGACTGTGAGTTCTAATCCCGCCTTAGGCATGAAAACTGTCTAACCTATAAGTGATTAAATCACCCCTGGGAATAATGGAATTATGGTGGTATACAAAACGGACAAATGAAACACGAACATGGCAGAAACTGGTTGGCATTCCTTGCTCTTTTATTATGTCTGGGAAAGGGGGTGGGCAGGTTCGAGACCCAAGAGCAGAAAGATGGGGTGAGCTCCCGTTCCTTGCCTCAGCCTAGCAGTTCGAAAGCATGGGAATGCGAGTAGATAAACAGGTACCACTTGGGTGGGAAGATAACAGCCTTCTGTGCGTCTTTGGTGTTTAGCCATGCTGGTCACGTGGCCATGGAAATTGCTGGCACTCTCAGCCAAGAAACAATGTCCCCTAGACTCAGACAAGACTGGACAAGGAAAATCTTTATCTTTACCTTATTTTTATTATGTCCAACGGACGTTCAGAAGATTGCAAATGACCAAGCCATTCCAGACTGCCTTAGACTTTTCTTTTGATGTTATCGGTCAGAGATGGATGTTCCTACCTAATCTGTGATTATTAATAATGCGGACAATAGAGCATTCAGATGATTAAAAGCCAGCTCCTGTCGCCACCGATGTTAACATCATAAAGTGAGCACACAAAGCCTTTTTGAAATGCCTCTAAAGGTTAAAATAATCGTTGCTTCTTTTTCACCGGATTATTAAAACTGCGAAATTAAACAGGAAGATTGATTTTTCCCTCGCCAGTGCCTTGGCAAATGAAAGAGGGATATAAACATAAGAATTCAGGCAGTCCTCGACTTACGACCACAACCGAGCCCAACATTTCTGTCGCTAAGTGAGACAGCTCTTCAGTTAGGCTTGCCCCATTTTCCCAGCTTTCTGGCCACAGGTTGTTAAATGAATCACTGCAGTTGTTAAGTTAGGAATACGGTTGTTAAGTGAGTCTGGCTTCCCCGTTGACTTTGCTTGTCAGGAGGTCGCAAAAGGGGATCATGTGACTTCGGGACACTGCGACCATCATAAATATGAACCGGTTACCAAGCTTCTGAATTTTGATCACGTGACCCTAGGGATGTTGCAACCGTCATAAGGGTGAAAAACGATAATAAGCACGGGTGGAATTCAGCCGGTTAGGACCGCTTTGAGCGAACCGGATGTTAATTTTAATCTGGTTCGCCGAACCGGTAGTTACAAGGACTGGCTGACCCCATCCACCCCACCCCGCCCCTCCCAGGAGTCTCCACATGGCCTGTTTTGGATGCCAGGTAAGTACAGTGGCTGCGCAGAGGCTCTGGGAGGGTGAAAAACGGGCTTCCTGGAAGTTCCGGAAGTCCGGAAACGGGCCTCCGGAGCCCGCGGGAGGCCGTTTTCGCCCTCCCAGAGGTTCGAGAAAAGCCTCAGGAGCTTTGGGAGGGTGAAAAACGGGCCTAACGGAAGTAACAGAAATCCAGAAATGGGTCTGTTTCTGGCCTCCAGAGGGCCTCTGGAGCCCGGGGGAGACTGTTTTCACCCTCCCAGAGGCTCAAGAAAAGCCTCTGGAGCCTGGGGAGGTCGAAAATGCCCCCTCCACCATGGTGCAGGAGGCCGAGTAGGCCACGTCCACCATGGCCACGCCCACTCAGCAACCGGGCAGAGAACCGGTTGTTAAACCCCTGGTCATAAGTCACTTTTTCCAGTGCCATTGTAACTTCGAACAGTCACTAAATGAACTGCTATAAGTTGAGGACTCCCTGTACACAGGAGTGGGAGAGAGAGAGGGGAGAGAGTTAAATAAAAGTTGCCTTTACAAGCGTCAACCCGAGGAGTGCATTAAAGGAACCCTTAGACTTTCCTTTGCTAACATTTCCCCCCCCCCCCCAAAATTGCTCTCTCTCTGCTCCACCATTAGGTCACCAGCTATAATCATAGCCTCTTGAGCAACATTAAGCTTTTAGATAGCACTTTAACATCCCATTTTAGTGCGAAAGGCTTTTCTTTTTATTCCTTTTTGTACACGCGTCGCCTGGTAGCTCTTACCCTTTCATTAGCCGGTTTCATTACCGCCACTTCAGTTTTCATATTAGCGAATGGGCTAATTTGCCTTGGCAACTCGGTTTGGGCTAACCACGTTACGTTCAATCGGCAGAGATTTCCCGGGAAGAAACTCCGCTTGGATCTGCCAGGGGAGATCTGGCAAAAGCTCATCTCCGCTGCAATCAGAACCGAACATCTGTTTGCAAGGATGCTGTCGGAATTGCAGCGTGCCGAAGGAAAGCTTGGAATTTCTGGAAATCGGAACCAGAATCAGAATAACAGAGATGGAGGGGGACCTTGGAGGTCTTCTAGTCTAACCCCCTGCTCAAGCAGGAGACCCTACACTGCTTCAGACAGGTGTTCTGTCCAATCTCTTCTTAAAGTCCTCCAGTGGTGGAGCGGCCACAACTTCTGGTGGCAAGCTGTTCCACCGGCTAATTGTCCTCACAGTTAGAAAGTTTCTCCTTAATTCCAGGTTGCTTCTCTCCTTGGTTAGTTTCCATCTATTGTTTCTTGTCCTACCCTTTGGTGCTTTGGAGAATAGCTTGATTCCTTCTCCTTTGTGGCAGCCCCTCAAATACTAGAATCCTGCTATCAGGTCCCCCCGTACTCCTCCTTTTCTCTAGATTAGCCAAACCCAAATCTTGCAACCGTTCTTCATATGTTTTAGTCTCCAGGCCTTTTAATCATCTCAGTTGCTCTCCTTTGCCCTTTTTCCAAAATCTCAATATCTGTTTTGTAGCATGGTGACCAAAACTGGGTGCTGTATTCCAGATGTGGCCTTACTAAGGCTTTACAAAGCGGTACTAATACGTCACGTGATTTTGATTCTATGCCTCTGTTTATACAACTCAGGATTGTATTTGCTTTTTTTTGGCTGCTGCTCCACACAGCTGGCTCATATTCAAACGATCGTCCACTAGGACTCCAAGGTCCCTCTCACAGTGACTGTTTTTGAGCCAGGTCTCGCCTAATCCGTACTTATACCTTTGATTTTTTTCCCCCCTGCCTAAATGTCAAACTTTGCTTTTCTCCACATTAAAAATGCATTTTGTTGGATAGGGCCAGAGGGGGGATTCAGCCGGTTTGCGCGAACCGTTGGTGGAAATTTGGCCAAATTTGGTCTCTGAAACGGTAACAATAGCCCCTGAACTGGTCCTCCGGTCGCCGCTTGCTCGCCCTGCCTGCCATGTTCGTTGCCGCCATGTTCTTAGAGCCAGCACATCCCATTGCCTTGCAAATCTAACGGGATGAGCATGTGCGAAGAATATGGTGGCAGCGTCAGCAGCTTTTTCCACAACCTCCGGTACTTTTTGGCGGCCTGCCGAAAGAAGCCTGGGAGGCTTCTTTGCCAGCCGCTTTCCAGCAGCAGCGGCTGACTGGGGAGCACCGAAAACTACAGTCAGCTTGCCTTTTTTTTTTTTTTTTAATTTGATTTATATGCCGCCCTTCTCCGGAGACTCAGGGTGGCTTACAATGTGCTCAGCAATATCCTTCATCCTTTTGTATATTTATACAAAGTCAGATTATTGCCCCCACAACTGGGTCCTCAATTTACCTACCTTAGAAAGGATGGGAGGCTGAGTCAACCTTGAGCCTTGGCGAGATTCGAACCCTGCAGTAATTGCAGGCAGCTGGTCTTAATAACCAGCTTAATAACAGGGTGCCTTAAACCCCTGTACTACCAAGGCTCTTCCGGATTCTTTGTTCAGGCTGCTTACCTTCCATAGCGGCTGGTCCAGAAATGGGGATGACTGGCGAAGGGAGGGTGGGGGTAGATAGGTGGAAATTCCAAAAAAATTCTTACCTTTTCCTGTGGGCGTGGCTAGGTGGGGGGGTCATGTGGGCGTTGGGCGTGATATCAAGCTGGTGACGCCCACTCAGTCACATGCCCCCCACCTAGCCACGCCCACCGAACCAGTATGAAAATTTTTGAAACCCACCACTGAATAGGGCCCATTATTCAAATTTGTCAGGATCTTTATAATTACATAAAGCCAGAGCTTTGGAATATTTAGATTCATGTGTCTGGTTGTTGATTTTTTTTTTTTTTTGCTAGCTGCTGTCACCATTTTGATTTAATTCAATTTCCCTGTTTCCGGCCGTTTCCCAATTTTTTTTTTTTCCAGAAGGGGTTTGATTTCCCAATGCGATGTAAGCCTATATCTAAAAACGACCACACGATGACATCACCGGGAGCAAGCAAGGATGACAGAAGAAAAGGCTAAGCGAGGACATGCAAAAACCAAAACGAGAAAGCAATTTTTTTCTGGGTTTTTTTTTGCAAAGAAAAGTGAAATATCATCAGAAAGGAAGGCTGGTGTTTTTGTTTTGTTTTTTTTGCTGTTCTGAAACTTTTTTTGTGGAAATCAAGGACGGGTGGCTTTGGATCCATTGTAAAAGATAAACAGGGATGAAGGGAAAGGGAATAAAATTAGAATGAAGGGGAAACTGATTGATGTGTTTGTTGGATATGGAGGTAGTATGGCCATAATTGAGCCCAGCATTTCTGTTGTTCAGGGAGACATTGGGTTACGGGAGTTTTGCCCCATTTTATGACCTTTCTTGCCACTGTTGTTAAGTGAATCACCGCACTTAACTTAAATGGGGGAAAGGAATTATGAATTAACGACGTCTACTGCATACAAGGAAAATCGATATAAAATGTTTTATAGATGGCATATGCCACCAGAGAGGTTAGCAAAAATGTTTAAAGATAAATCAGCTAAATGTTGGAAATGTCATCAACTACCAGGATCTTATTATCATATGTGGTGGACATGTCCAGAAGCCAAAAAATTATTGGAATAAAATTAAAACATGGTTGAGAGATGATACAGTTATGTATTGAATTTAAACCAGAGCTGTTCCTATTGGGTATTCTTCCAGAAAAGACTAGTTAAGGAAAACACTTATTTGATTATACATGCAATAACAGCTGCAAGAATTGTTTATGCTCAAAATTGGAAAGCAGAGAAAATACCTTTGGAAGATGAGGTGATAAAAAAAAAAAATTATGGACTGTGCGGAAATGAATAGATTGACTTTAAGGATTAAAGATAGGGAAGAGATAGAGTGTTATAGAATATGGAACTGTTTCTATTATTGGCTGGAAAAGAGATATAAAAGATAAAAGCTTTATGATTATATTTAAACATTTGATAGGCAGAATTTTGTTTTAGTAAGGAGATATTAGGACCTAAGGGGCGTTGCAACGGTCATAAATATGAATCTATTGCCGAGCATCTGAATTTTGATCGCATGACCGTGGGGAGGTTGCAATGGTCGTAACTGTGAAAAACGGTCATAAGTCACTTTTTTCCAGTGCCGTTGTAACTTCGAACAGCCACTGAGTGAACCGTTGTAACTCGAGGACTAGCTGCACTGGTTGACTTCTATCTGATTTCGGCATCATTTCCCAAGGTTCAAATCAGCCTTCAAACCACGAGGAATGTTCTCGAAAGAGTTCGGCTGACGAGGCAACTGCAAGTCCTCCTCTCATGAACAAGGACAGGAAAACGGAAAATCAGAGTCGGAAGGGACGTCGGAGGTCTTCTAGTCCAGCCCCCTAATCAAGCAGAAGACCCTCCCTGTATCATTTCAGAGAAGGGGCTGTTGTGACCCAGGCCCAAGTAGGTATTATCAGACGCAATCAGTTTGAAACAAACAGGCTTTATTAGAACAGCTGAGAATTAACTCCTTCTCAGCGTAGTCCAAACTAATTCAAAACAAATTCTTCATGACACAATTCTTCAGCCTTATCACCAACCTTGGTCTAATTAGGCAACCTGCCAAAGGCTTTTCTTGGCAAAAGTTCAGAAGCAGAAGACGCCGACAAGAAATAAATACAGCAAGACAAGGAACAAATCTATCAACATTGTTTTCCGATAAAGAGCCCAAGAGCCATTGCTGGTCTTTTAAGCCTTATGGCCAGCTCTTGGCCTTACTCCCGAGTTGTCCTTTTTGCTTTAGCTGCTCTTGCCTTCTGGCAGCTCTGTGCATGTGTGAACTAGGAACAGGCTCCTCCTGTTCCTCTGCCTCTCTGCTGTCAGCCTCTGGTGGCTCAGGAGTCCGCACATCACTCCCAGGTGGCCCTGGCCCCATCTCTGCCTCCGATACAGAGCCCTCATCTGGGCCTTCCCCAGCCTCCAGGACTGGCCCATGTTCTTCCTCAGCCTCCTCACTGTCCGACTCCGCTGCCAGCTCCACAGGCTGCTGGCGGACCACAACACTGGCTATGCAATCTCTTCTTCCAAACTTCCACTTTTGGAGCATGAACAACTTCTGGAGGCAGTACCCAAAACCTCTGTAGGTGATAATCAGGGGTAGGCTTCAAAAACTTTAGCACAGGGGTTATCTGCTCACTTGTTGGGTGGGCGTGGCCTAGTCGGCCTCCTGCACCATGGCAGGGAGGGGCGTTTTTGCCCTCCCTGGGCTCCAGAGGCTTTCTTTGAGCCTCCAGGAGGGCGAAAACGGCCTCCCCAGGCTCCAAAGGCCCTCTGGAGGCCGGAAACGGGCCAATTTCAGGCCTTCCCGAACTTCCGGTAGGCCCGTTTTTCACCCTCCCCGAGCCTCCACACACATCCTGTGCTTACCTGCATCCAAAATGGGCCCCGTGGAGACTCCTGGGAGGGGCAGGGTGGGGTGGGCAGGGCCAGCCAGATGTGGGGGAAAAAAAAGCCTTTTTTTTTCCCCCTGAAGCTCTGTTTTGGAGGCTTTCAGAGGCAGAAAAAAAAGTTTTTTCTGAGACAGAGTTTTAGAAGTTTTAGAGGCAGGAAAAAAAAGCAAGGCACGGAGCTCACAACCAACAAACCTGTTGCTAAAATTCACCTCTGGGAACAGCTGATTGGGTTATTCTGGGAGGCCGATCCACATGCCAATCAGCTTTTTTCTTATTTTATTCCCCCATAAACTAAGGTGCGTCTTATACTCCGAAAAATACGGTATATATGTTAATTGTTTTCATATTCTTCCTTACTTCGTTCCAACCTCTTCAAAAAAAGGTTCATATAATGGGCTAATTCAAGGTTAACCTAACAAAATTTATTCCAGCAAACATTTTTTTTTTCTGAATCGACACGATTCGCTGAACTGTAATCTCCCCATTTGGCTGGGGTAGGTGACTGAGGCTCGCTTCTTTTCGTGGCTCAGATGTCATGCAAATACCGCGAGCAGAGAGAACAAACAGCTGTGTTCGCTCCACATGAGGGTCACTCGTGGAGAATAGGATCACGTTGGCTGGCCGTGACCCAGCATACTCAACCATAGACTTGAGGTCTGGCTGGGTTAAGAAAACACACCAAGGCACAAAGCGACGCACAGCGCAATTGAGCCTGACGTGGTGGGAAAAGCCAGCTGAAAAATAAGAACCGAAGGAGAAACCAGAAGATGGAAAAATTGAGGAGTGACATGATGCTGGAGGAACCACTAAATGTTAGAAGAATCGAGTTGGAAGGGACCTTGGAGGTCTTCTAGTCCAACCCCCTGCTCAAACAGGAGACCTTGGCCTATACTATTCTGGACCAACGGAAGTCTCTTCTTGAAAACCTCCATTTGCAATTTCTGGAAGCAAGTCGTTCCATTGATTAATTGATCTCCCTGTCACAAAATGTCCCCTTATTTTCAAGGTTGGCTGTCTTTTTAATGATCTTCTGCTCATTACTTCTCGATCTCTGGTGTTTTGGAGAATAGGTTGACCCTCTCTTCTTTGTGGTAGCCCCTCAAATATTGGAATCCTGCTATCATGTCACCTTTAGTCCTTTTCTTCATTAGACTAGACATACCTGGTTCCCTTAACCATTCATCGTACGATCTAGCGTCCAGACCCTTGATAATCTTTGTTGCTCTTCTCTGCACTCTTTCTAGGGTTTCAACATTATCAGGGGATGTCTTATTTTGGGGGAAACAGGGTAATCTTCTCATCGTTCCTATCACCCATCTCCTCCCACTTATGACTGCATGACTGTAACTTTGTTGCTTGTATCCTTACGATTGATATTGATATTGATTGTTTCCTAGTATGATTTGATTGCTTATTTGTACCCTATGACTATCACTAAGTATTGTACTTTATGATTCTTGACGAATGTATCTTTTCTTTTTATGTACATTGAGAGCGTATGCACCAAAGACAAATTCTTGTCTTTGTGTGTCCAATCACACTTGGCCAATAAAGAATTCTATTCGATTCTGCTATCACTATCTCGTGATCTTGATGCTATCCTTCTGTTGATGCAACTGCTGATGTCCTCTCCCAACTACACGTTACTCTGTGTGCAACTCAACATGCAGCTATCCTCCAATAAAACCTCCAATAAAACAGACTGTGTGCGTAGATCTGGATGCTTCATTTAAAGAACAGGATATGGTGAAACTGGGGAAAATAGGGATACATACAATGAGAACCAAATACAAGATAGACAGCATTGAGTTACTGCTGAACATAACAAGTAATAAATACAAGCAATTTAAATATCACCAGCGATGCTCTGTGTGGGATGTGGGTTTTAAGGGACCTATAGGCTCCCTTAAAAAGCAGGAAGCAGAGTCTTGGTCCCGGCAAAACCTCTTTTACTTACCCGAATGAATTTCTTTCATTCACAGTCAGCAAGGCCTGTCCAAACAGTTTTTCAAAGGAATATGTATCAACACAGACCTTATCTTGCTTGGAAAGCTGCCTGGTAACTAGTTTCCAACCGCAGTACAAGGCAAAACTTGGCACAGAGTCTCTAGCTGCCTGGTAACTAGCTGGGCGAATTTGGGCCAATCACCAGGAGATGGTGAGTTCTAGTTCTGATTTAGGCATAAAAGCCAGCTGGTGTTGTGGCTCCGTTACCTGAGCCTGTGTTATTGGAGGGAGAAGGCTCCGAACATGAAGGAGAGGAGTTGGCCAGGCCTCTCTCTCCAGGACCCTCCTCTCTGGCAATGCCTCAGGTGTCTCCTGAAGGAGAAGAGATTGGCCAGGAGCCAGGTATCTCCTCGCAGTCGGACAGTGACAGAGATAAGTCTTGGCTGGATCCAAGCCAGCGTCGGAGAGACAGGTGCGCGCAGCAGAAGAGGAGGCATGCCAGAGATTAGGCTGAGTCACTGGACCACACTCCACAGGGGATAAAAGGGGGTGAGGTGGCCATTCAGACTCTGTAACGGACAAAACAAACTACTAGCGAGTCACATTGTATCTTTGAAACAATGTTATCTGCCTTGGATTTAATACGGACTGGACTTGACAATTCTTGAACTGTGTGTATCTTGTTTGGGTTTATCTGTCGGAGGAACAACCCCTCCCTCTATGAGTAAAGTTCTTGGCAAGCAGCTACTGGGTTGCTGCCAATCCTCTTATCGGAAGAATTTGTTGTCTGCCAGTTTTATTTAACCCCTGGCTATCTGTTTGTGTGCATGTGTGAGACTGGGACAGAACAGCTGGGTTACCTTGGACCAGTGACTTGCTCTCAACCTAGGAAGGAGGCAATGGCAAATTCCTTCTAAAAAACCTTGCGAAGAAACCTGTCTAGACAGTCTCTGAGAATCAGACACGATTGAACTTAATTAAAAAAACAACAACCTTGAGCCTCGGTGGGAACTGGAACCTAATTTAAAAAGAAGAAAACACAACCCTCCATAGAATTCCATAATTCTGGGAAGATAACAGCTTCAAATAATTTTGAAATTCCTTTCAAAATTCGCACTTCGAAGAGAACTTCTGACCAGTTCTGATTCTTCAAGAGTAGATTTGGGTCCAAATCTATTTTCATTTTCCCGTAATAAACAATTGTTCCCATCCCAACACAGCTGTTTCGTGAAATTATCAGCAAATGACACACCATATTAATAATTCTTATTTGGGCTATTTTCTCTCCAGCAGTTCGTTATGCAAAGAACAAAAATAAATGCTCCCACAAGCAGCCTTGATTATGTTGATGGTTTCAAATACTCATCATTCCTTGATCCAGCTGGGTTGAGCTTCTGGGAGTAGAACATGTCTCCCAGTACCTCTTCTCAAAGCCCAATTACTATAAGAGCAGTTGGGATCCAATAAAGTAGGTGAAAGACAGCAGAAGACAAACTTAAGTAAGGTTTCTACACACAGGAAATTGCATTAGAACACGGAATAGCAGGATTGGAAGCCGTGGTGGAATTCAATTTTTTTTTACTACCAGTTCTGTGGGCGTGGCTTGGTGGGTGTGGTGTGGCTTGGTGGGCGTGGCAGGGGAAGGATACTGCAAAATCCTCATTCCCACCCCACTCCTGGGGGAAAGGATATTGCAAAATCTCCATTCCCACCCCACTTTGGGGCCAGCCAGAGGTGGTATTTGCTGGTCCTCCGAACTGCTCAAAATTTCCGCTACTGGTTCGCTAGAACCTGTCAGAACCTGCTGGATTTCACCCCTGGTTGGAAGGGACCTCAGAGGTCTTCTAGTCTCACCCTCTGCTCAAGCAGGAGACCCTAACATCCCAGACAAATGGTCTCAATTGATTCACTATTAATTATTAAGTGGTTCAAACTATTCACTAAGTCTACATTACTATTACTATTAATCTTCTCATCGTTCCTATCACCCATCTCCTCCCACTTATGACTGTATGACTGTAACTTGTTGCTGTATCCTTATGATTTATATTGATTGTTTCCTAGTATGATTTGATTGCTTCTTTGTTCCCTATGACTATCATTAAGTGTTGTACCTTATGATTCTTGACGAATGTATCTTGTATTTTTATGTACACTGAGAGCATATGCACCAAAGACAAATTCCTTGTGTGTCCAATCACACTTGGCCAATAAAGAATACTGTACTGTACTGTAGTGTACTGTACTGTACTGTGTTGTGTTGTGTTGTGTTGTGTTGTGATGAAACATCCACAATTTCTGGAGGGAAGCTGTTCAATGATTAATTGTTATCACTGTCGGGAAATTTCTCCTTAGTTCTCTAGGAAGAAATATCCAGTTCCAGTTCCAAGCCGGGAATAAAATGGAGGCTGATTGGAAAGGAAGATTCTGTTTATTGGTGAACAGAACCACCAACAGCATGTGGTTCTGGGGCAGCTGACCAAATGGAGTTGAGAGTGGGTCGGTTTTTTATACCTTCTTTGGGCTTTGTATTCGAGCTTCCTGTTCCTGTGCAAGAACATGTCCTTTAATAGTCTGTTGGCTGTTATCAGATTCCTATCTAGCTGGACACTAGATGGCAGCAAAGATATGGGCTTTGTGCATTCTCTGCTGTCATCTAATGGTCAGTTGGATTTTTGCAACTCACATACAGGTCATCCTCAATTTAGGACCACAACTGAGTCCCAAATTTCTGTGCCTAAGTACTCGAGGTACTGTCACAAAGAGGAGAGAGTCAATTTATTGTCCGAGGCACCTGAGGGCAGGACAAGAAGCAATGGATGGAAACTAATCAAAGAGAGAAGCAACCTAGAATTAAGAAGAAACTTCCTAACAGTGAGGACAATTAACCTGGGGGCTGGTGACCTCCAGGGGGAGGGCCTTCTCTGTGGGGGCACCTACCCTCTGGAATCAATTGCCCCCAGAGATAAGGAGAATCCATGACCTCAGTGCCTTCCGCCGTGCCCTTAAAACCTTCTTTTTCCAGCAAGCCGGGCTGGCCTAATTTTTTAAGTGTTTTTAATTGTTTTGTTTATCGTTTTTAATTAATGGGGCCAAATTTATATATATATATATATTTAATTGTATTTTAATATTTGTACTTGATGTTTTTACTTGGCTGTTCACCGCCCTGAGTCCTCAGGGAGAAGGGCGGTATACAAATTCAAAATAAAATAAAAATAAAATAAATAAAATAAACCAGCGGAACAGCTTGCCACCAGAAGTTGTGGGCACTCCATCACTGGAGGTTTTTAAGAAGAGATTGGAGAGTCACTTATCTGAAATGGTATAGGGTCTCCTGCTTGAACGGGGCTGGACTAGAAGACCTCCAAGGTCCCTTCCAGCTCATTCATTCTATTCTAATCCTCCAGTTCATGCATCAGGACTGCTCCGTGTTATAATTGAAGGAATGGCTATCTCCTCGGTTGACCAAGCTCGATGAGGCCTTATGAATGCAGATTAGAAAATTCTCAAAGCTCTTATCTCAAGGCACATTTTTTTTTTAATATCCTGTCCAATTAACACCCACGAAAGTTCGGGATTGATGCCCGCACCGACAATGCCGTTCACTGGAGCCACCCCGAAGGTGAATCATCTCCACCATGATTGTTCTTTCAAGCTCGGCGACTTTCGAAGCCACACATTTGATTTTTGGGGGGATAACCTCCTTTTCCCTTGGTCTCTCTGTTACTCCAGGTTTTCTATTCACATAACAAAGCTTTGAATTCTTTCATCGTTTTGTTGATTCTCTAGTTCTGGACTATCATATAGGTCAGTGATAGCTAACCGAGTGCCCAAAGCGCATCTGAACCCCCAAAATGTAATGCGTGCACGCACCCATGCGTGTGCCTCATCCCCCGTGCATGTGCCTCACCCCCCGTGCATTCACTCGCAACTTCACATGTCCCCCGCTCCAGTGCAAGCACGGCAGAAACCCAGCTGGCTGGCGGGAGGTGTGCACACATGCGCGGTGGAGCTGAATTGGGGTGACGGCTCGAGTGCCCACATAAAGGGTGCTGTGTGCCACCTGTGGGACTACAATCTGTGGGATTGTCGTAGTATTGTGATAGCAGCAGCGTGCAAGAGTTGAAGAAAAAAAAACCAGGCAAATGAAATTTTAGAACTGCTCCACAGAAGTGTGATTTTTCAAATCTTGGGAAGTAAGCTTTTCCCTTCATTTTGATTTTGGACATATTCCATCTGGAGGACTGTACCGTATCTAATTCTGGACACCACGTTTCAAGAAGAATTCAGAAATAAAAATGTGAAGAAGTTAAAAAAAAAACAAAACAAAAGAGGCAAGCAGGATAATTGGGGGATTCAAAATCAAGTGTTATGGAGAGATATATTAGGAATTGGGGAGGTTGATCGAGAAAAAAGAAAAGAAAAGGGAAAGGAAGGGAAGGGAAGGAAATGAAGGAAAGAATAGAGAAAGGGAGGAAAGGAAAGAAAGGAAGGAAAGAAAAGAGGAAGGAGAGGGGAGGAAAGGAAGGAAAGAAAGAAAAGAGAAAGGAAAGGAAGAAAAGAAAAAGGGAGGAGGAGAGAAAAGGAGAGAAAGAAAAGAGAAACGGAGGAAAAGAAAGAAAAGAAAAAGGGAGGAAAGGAAAGCGAAAGAATGGAAAGGAAGAAAAGAGAAAGGGAGGAATGGAGAGGAAAGGAAGGAAAAAAGAACAGAACAGAAAAGAAAAAAGAAAAAAGAAAGGGAAAGGGAAAGGGAAAGGGAAAGGGAAAGGGAAAGGGAAAGGGAAAGGGAAAGGGAAAGGAAGAGAAGGGAAGGAAAGGGAAGGAAATGAAGGAAAGAATAGAGAAAGAGAGGAAAGAAAAGAAAGGAAGGAAAGAAAAGAGGAAGGAGAGGAGAGGAAAGGAAGGAAAGAAAGAAAAGAAAAAGGAAAGGAAGAAAAGAAAAAGAGAGGAGGAGCGAAAAGGAGAGAAAGAAAAGAGAAACGGAGGAAAGGAAAGAAAAGAAAAAGGGAGAAAGTAAAGAAAGGAAGGAAAGAGAAAGAAAGAAAGGAAGGAAAGAGAAAGAAAGAAAGGAAGGAAAGAGAAAGGGAGAAGAGGAGAGGAAAGGAAGGAAAGAAAAGAACAGAACAGAAAAGAATAAAAAAGAAAAAAGAAAGGAAAAGGGTGAGGAATATGACGGCATTTTGTCAAATTCCTGGTGCAGAAGGTAATTGAGACTTTTTCTCTCTTATTTCAGAGCACCAGACCTGGATAAATGCATTGACTACAGATAGTCCTCAACTTACAACAAGTCATTTAGTCCCTAAGTTACAACGGCACAGAAAAAAAGTGATTTATGACCGTTTTTCCCTCTTACGCCCATTGCAGCATCCCCAAAATTAGGTACTCATAATTCAGACGCTTGGCAACTATGTTCATATTTATGACGGTCGCCATGTCCTGGGGTCACGTGATCCCCGTCTGCGACCTTCTGACAAGCAACGTCCCTGGGGAAGCCAGATTCACTTAACATCCGTGTCACTCATTTAACAACTTCAGCGATTCACTTAACCACAGTGGCAAGAAAGCTGGTAAACGGCAACAAAACTCACTTCACAAACATTGTAAGTTTGAGTCCCTTCCTACAGTTCCAAAAAATAAAAGCTGGGACAATTGGGAAAACAACAACAGATTGAGCAACCGTAAAAATTGATGGCAAAATGAAAATACAAAAAGAAAGGTAGATTAGATAATTATTTGGAGACATAGAATATTATCTTCTTTCTGGTTTGCAAGTGGGGGATAGAGGAAAAAGTCCTATTGCCCTACCTAGAGGAAGGCTTTATTCTTTTAATACCAAAATTTAATAACAAAGCATATTATCTGGTCACCTCCCGTCTTGACTACTGCAACGCTCTCTACCTAGGGCTGCCCTTGAAAACCACTCGAAGGCTTCAGCTGGTGCAGAATGCGGCCACGCGGGTTGTGATGGGAGCGTCCCGATGCTCCCATGTTACACCCCTCCTGCGCGACTTGTGATGGGAGCGTCCCGATGCTCCCATGTTACACCCCTCCTGCGCGACTTGTGATGGGAGCGTCCCGATGCTCCCATGTTACACCCCTCCTGCGCGACTTGTGATGGGAGCGTCCCGATGCTCCCATGTTACACCCCTCCTGCGCGACTTGTGATGGGAGCGTCCCGATGCTCCCATGTTACACCCCTCCTGCGCGACTTGCATTGGTTACCGGTTGCCCTTCGGGTGAGGTTCAAGGTGCTGGTTATTACCTAAAAAGCCCTTCAATGGCCTAGGCCCGGGATATTTGTCAGACACCCTACAGCCAGCGACAATCCCCAATTGTCCGGTGCTTTCCCACAGACAGGGCCTCCTCAGGATGCCGGCGGCCAGACAATGTCGGCTGACGACCCCCAGGGGGAGAGCTTTCTCTGTGGGCGCACCCACCCTCTGGAACCAACTTCCTTTGGCGCTCCGGATGGCCCCTGACCTTCGCTCGTTCCGCCGCGATTTGAAGACCTGGTTATTCCGCAGCCTGGACTGATGATGGGGTGTGTGTGTGTCTGTGTTAATGAATTTTTAAATTGTTTTAAATTGGGATTTTAATTTTATATTGGCAGGAATTATGCATTTTACCGTTGTGAGCCGCCCTGAGTCCTCGGAGATAGGGCAGCATATAAATTGCATAAAATAAATTGCATAAAATAAATAAATAAATAAATATTTACGCTGCGAGATCATTGCGGTTCTAAGGCACACAGTGGAATACTTTAAAAAAAAAATAAAAATCAAATCCTCCAAAATCCGCAGTCCTTTGAGACGCTGTGTTATAAAAGGCCACTTCACAATTTCACTCCCGGTGTGTTTTAAAGGTCACAATACATTTTTTTTTCTCCCCCTTCAAATTGGCTGGAGATATTTGTCGCTACCTAACCTGGTATCATTTTTAACAAGTCACAAAATGTATCTTGTCTGGATTTGTTTAGCGAGAACGGAGGCACAGATCACAGACGATCTGCCCGGAAATTTCCCAGGAAGCCATAGCAACTGGGAGTTCAGGGCAAAGTATACAAAAACTTGGGAGGTTGGTGTGGAAAGAGATCAGATAGTGATGGCGAACTTATGGCACATGTGATGGAAGTGGCACGCAGAGCCATCTCTCTGTCGTCCGTTGCTCTTCTGGGTTCCAGTGCTCCAGCCAGCTGGTCTTAACACATGGGAGTGCTGGAAACCGGAAGACCAGCCGCCCGGCGCGCATGCGTGCACTGGGTGGCTGCTCTTCCAATTTCCAGTGTGTGCATGCTCACTGGCCACCTGGTGTTCTGGTTTCTGGCATGCATGCACGCGCAAAGACCAGCTGGCTGGTGCGAATGTGCATGCCAGAAACCGGAAGATCATCTTCCCAGCGTGCCCATGCGCACCAGGTGGCTGGTCTTCCGGTTTGCAGCACACGCGCATGTTCACACATTCACATTTCGGCACTCGGTGCCAAAAAGGTTCGCCAACACTGGTCTAGTGGTTAAGGCATCAGGCTAGAAAGCAGAAGAGAGTGAGTTCTAGTCCTGCCTTAGCCATGAGAGCCAGCTGTGTGACTTTGGGTCAATGACCAGGAGATGGGGAGTTCTAGTCCTGCCTTAGGCATGAAAGCTGGCTGGGTGACTTTGGGTGAATGACCAGGAGATGGGGAGTTCTAGTCCTGCCTTAGGAATGAAAGCCGGCTGTGTGACTTTGGGTCAATGACCAGGAGATGGGGAGTTCTAGTCCCACTTTAGGCATGAAAGGCGGCTGGGTGACTTTGGATCAATGACCAGGAGATGGTGAGTTCTAGTCCTGCCTTAGGCATGAAAGCCGGCTGTGTGACTTTGGGTCAATGACCAGGAGATGGGAAGTTCTAGTCCCACTTTAGGCATGAAAGGCAGCTGGGTGACTTTGGGTGAATGACCAGGAGATGGGGAGTTCTAGTCCCACTTTAGGCATGAAAGGCAGCTGGGTGACTTTGGGTGAATGACCAGGAGATGGGGAGTTCTAGTCCCACTTTAGGCATGAAAGGCAGCTGGGTGACTTTGGGTGAATGACCAGGAGATGGGGAGTTCTAGTCCCACTTTAGGCATGAAAGGCAGCTGGGTGACTTTGGGTCAATGACCAGGAGATGGGGAGTTCTAGTCCCACTTTAGGCATGAAAGCCGGCTGTGTGACTTTGGGTGAATGACCAGGAGATGAGGAGTTCTAGTCCTGCTATAGGCATAAAAGCTGGCTGGATGACTTTGGGCCAGTCACCAGGAGAACAGGGAGTTCTAGTCTTGCACGAAAGGGTGATTTTAGGCCATCGTTTTCTCTCAACCCAACCCTCCTCACAGGATTGTTGCAGTGGGGAAAATAGGAGGATGAATATTAACTACGTCTGCCATGTTGAGTTGTTCCTAAAATAACAAAGGCGGGATGGATAAACAAACAAACAAACAAACAAATATGCTTAACCAGTTAAAAGCCTGGAATATCTTACCTGATTGTCTCAGTCATTAACTTTCACAAGTTTTAAGTTTAACTTAACTCCTGTGGACCTCACCCCATATTTAAGAGATCCCTAAGGGTGATGAAGTGGGTTTTTGAACTGGTGGGTTGCCCCTGGTTCGGACCGGTTCTATAGAACCGGTAGTAAAACCGGAGGGAGGCTCCGCCCACCGACCCTGATGTCATCAGAACGCTTCTAAGCATGCGCAGAAGAGCACGCGTGAGGCCCCGTTGCGAACTATTTAGTCATGTTTTCAAGGCTGGGCACATGCCCGGAAGGTGTGCGCAGGGCGAACCGGTGGTAAAAATATGTGGATCCCACCTCTGCCTCAATTGTAGCCGTAAGTTGTAGTTATCCCCGTGTACATTTGGCCCTGTCTCCCGAACTTCCATAATGCAAACAGGCTGCAGCAGCACCACGTCCGTATTTGACAAATGTCCCCAGTTTAATGGATTACAGTATTTAGATATGGCTGGGTAGACAAGTCTGGAATTAAAATGACCGTTTAAGAGGAAACAGAAGATTGGAGAGATTAATTAGGACACTTATAGGCACAGGCTGTGGAACAGACCATGAATTATTGGCATCAATCATATGGTTAAAGCAGGGGTCAGCAACTTGTGGCTCCGGAGCTGCATGCGGCTCTTTGGGCCCTCTGCTGTGGCTCCCTGTCAGGTGATCCCACCACTGGGGGGCCCCGCCTTTCACCCTCCCCTCCCAGTCATTCCTCACCTGGCCTGAGAAGGTAAGGGCAACGGAGGGGGATGGGAGAAGTGGCCAGGGCAGAGACAGAGAGATACAGAGAAAGGGGGAGAGAGAGAGAGACATAGAAAGATACAGAGAGAGAGGGAGAGAGGGGGGAGGGAGTGAGGGAGGGGAGAGAGAGATATGTTAAAAGGATTTTGTGGCTCCCGGTGTTTTTTAACAAGTGGTTCTCTGCCCTAATGACCGGCTGGGTAGGCGTGGCTGGGGGGGATCATGTGACTGGTGGAAGTGAGTGACATCGAGTTGGCCACGCCCACTCAGGTTTTGTGGCTCCCGGTGTTTTCTTTTCTGTGGGAAACGGGTCCATATGGCTCTTTGAGTATTTAAGACCCCTGGGTTAAAGTTTTAAAATCGAAGAGGATGAGCGTACCAGCAGAATTAAGCCGGAATGACACACAGTCAGAATATATTCATTCATTCATTCATTTATTTATTTATTATATTTCTATACCGCCTTTCTCCCGTAGGACTCAAGGCGGTGTACAGTCAAGAAAAATATAGACACACAAACATCATAAAATTGCTAATTAAAATTATTACTTAGTTTGGTCAATTAAATAAAACCCAGAATTAGATAACATTTAAAAAATCATTCACATGTTCGTATGTTTAGCCCCGCATGTTGGAACATCAGGGTCTTGAGGGCATGGCGGAAAGCATGGAGATCAGGGATATTCCGTATCTCCGGGGGCAGTTCATTCCAAAGGGTTGGAGCCCCCACATAGAAGGCCCTCCCCCTGGGAGTCGCCAGTCGGCATAATTTGACTGACGGTACCCTGAGTAGTCCCTCCCTGTGAGAACGAACTGGTCGGTGGGAGGCTATTGGTGGCAAAAGACGGTCTCGTAGGTACCCAGGTCCTAAGCCATGGAGCGCTTTAAAGGTGATAACTAACACCTTGAATCGCACCCGGAAGACTACCGGGAGCCAGTGCAGCTCACGTAGGAGAGGTGTTACATGGGCGCAACGAGCTGCGCCCATAATCACCCGCGCGGCTACATTCTGGACCAGTTGGAGCCTCCGGGTGCTTTTCAAGGGGAGCCCCATATGATCAGTGGAAAGGTTTAATGGGCATAATAAATGGGAAAGGGACTCCAAAGAAGAGATAAGCGCCATTATGAAAACAAAACAAACAACCCCCCCCCAAATTTTCAAGGAATAAAAAATCTAAGTGGCTTTCCAAATTCAGTTTTCCTAAATGGCCAGCAAAAAAACAAAAATCAAAGGAGGAAAATTCCGCTTAATTAAAAGGGCAGACGAGGGTTGAATGCAGATTGTCAAAACCGAGCAAGAAAGGACAAAGATATTTCAATCAATAATTTCAGCAAATATAGTAGAATGATAAATGTTTAGAATAAGATTTTTTCTTTTCTTTTTCTTTCTTTTTTTTTTTTTTAAGATGTAAATGGAACAATTTGGAACAAAATTGGTTGAGGGAATGTGAGTAATTGTATCTATTTTATACCGGATCAAATCCTTGCTTTAAAAAGATGTATTTTATGTTGTATGTTTAAAAAAAAAATAAAAAAAAATTCAAAAAAAAATTTTCAGCAAATGGAGAACAATAACAAGACAAGGAAAATGGGAGAAGGTTAGAAGGGGGAGGAGGAAGAAGAGAGGAGTGGGGGAAGGGAAGAGGAAGTAGGAAAGAGAAGGAGAGGAAGAACGAAGAAAGTAGGAGGAGGGAAAGGAAGGAAGAGAGGAAGGAAGAGAAGGGGAGGAGAAGAAGAAAGGTTGTAGCAAAATAAAGAAAGGTAAATGGAAAAAAGAGCAGCCCTGAATAAGCAAAAATTGAAAGTTAAAAGATAAGATGAATGGAAATGGTGGATAAATAATTGTACATGCAAATATGTGTCTGAGAAATAAAAATAAAAACTTTTTTGAGGAAAAAATAACAAGACAAGGAAAATGGGAGGTTTTTTTTAAAACAAAACAAAATAACTACAACAACAAAAAGAAATAATGACATCAAACAAACATTTACAACTATGGTAGAACTCTCCGAGAGCGAATGAGTGAGGGATTATGTTATGAGATTGTATCTCCATTTCAACCCTTTAATTGACTTTAGGCAGAAGATAGTTAAGAGATGCAAATTTAATTAAGCAGTGATGTCAAATCTCTTCTGACACTCTTGATAAATTGGATTATAGAATCGTTCCAGAATGTAAGTAAGATTATGAGAGGCGATAAACAGGTGTCAAACAGAAAACCTTTATGTACGGTTGAAATACCCCCTGAACTATTTGCTACTACGAGTTAAGGGGTAGTTAAGTGCTAAGAGCTGCATATCAACAAATAGGGAATAACACTGTGCAGTAGAGAGATTGGAAAAGATCAATGTAGATAAGTAGTTCTCGACTTATGACCAAAACAGAGCCAAAAACATTCTGTTGCTAAGCAAGATAGTCTTTAAGTGAGTTTTGGCTCATTTTACGACTGTTCTCACCCCCCGGTTGTTAAGTGAAACATTGCAGTTGTGAAAATAGTAACACCGTTGTTAAGCAAGTCTGGCTTCCTCATTGACTTTGCTTGTCAGAAGGTGATATGGCCTGTCAGTGGCCTGTGCAGTTAGTAGCTGATTCCGACAGCGAGGAGGCTGGTGTGGTGCTGCGCCAGCAGCCTGTGCAGTTGGCACTCGAGTCAGACAATGAGGAGGCTGGAGAAGATGTGGTGCCAGAGGCAGGGATTCAGCCAGGACCTTCAGAGCCTCCAGAAGCTCCTTTAAGTGAAGAGGAAGAAGAGGAGGAGCCTCTTCTCGATGCACGAGCACGCAGAGCTGCCAAAAGGCAGGAGTGGCTCCTCAGGAGGAGGTCTCCTCTAGAGTAAGGCTTGGGACTAATTGGCCACTCCCTTAGCCTATTTAAGGAAGGACGATGACTGATGCAATTTGCAGGAAACAACTTCGTTCACATTCCTTCAAGTCTTGATTCCAGAAACGTTTGATTTCGGCTCTTGTTTTTCTCTTATCAGTTTTCCTGCAAATTGTTTCTGGGCATTCTGCCAACCACAGTAAGATTACGGTTATCTGATATACTGTGCCTCAGAATTGAGTGATTATTCTTTGGATTCTTGTCGGCTGTTAATGAAGTTAAATTAACAGCCCTTGTTCAGAAAAGACCGATTTAAACTGTACTTGTGTTCGAACAACTACTAAGAAAGCTCATTAGTAGTCCTTAATTAGTAAACTAAGGTTTCTACGGACTTTGTATGTGCTGCGTTCTTTGGGGTCCGTAGCTGGGGCAGAACAGAAGGTTGCAAAAGGGGATCATGTGATCCCGGGGCACTGCAAACTGCCGTAAATAGGAGTCAGTGTCCAAATTTTAATCGTGTGACCATGGAGATGCTGTGACGGTCATATAGTGTGAAAACAGTCATAAGTCACTTTTGTAACTTCAAATGGTCACTACATGAATAGATGTAACTTGAGGCCTACCTGTATACCAAACTTAAAAAAAAAGAAAGAATAGAATAGAATTTTTTATTGGCCAAGTGTGATTGGACACACAAGGAATTTGTCTTTGGTGCAAAAGCTCTCAGTGTACATAAAAAGAAAAGATTTTTTCATCAAGAATCATAAAGTACAACACTTAATGATAGTTATAGGGTACAAATAAGCAATCAGGAAACAATATCAATATAAATCGTAAGGATCCAAGCAACAAAATTACAGTCATACAGTCATAAGTGGAAGGAGATGGGTGGTGGGAACGATGAGAAGATTAATAGTAATGCAGACTTAGTAACTAATTTGACAGAGTTGAGGGAATGATTTGTTTAGCAGAGTGATGGTGTTGGGGAAAAATCTGTTCTTGTGTCTAGTTGTTCTGGTGTGCAGTGCTCTATAGCGTCGTTTTGAGGGTAGGAGTTGAAACAGTTTATGTCCAGGATGCGAGGGGTCTGTAGATATTTTCGTAGCCCTCTTTTTGACTTGTGCAGTATACAAGTCCTCAATGGAAGGCAGGTTGGTAGCTATTGTTTTTTCTGCAGTTCTAATTATCCTCTGAAGTCTGTGTCTGTCTTGTTGGGTTGCAGAAGGAATGGATAAGAACGAAGAAATGACCAAATAATTACATAATTTTTCACCTCAGCAAAAAATTGTGTCAGATAAACCGGTGGCTTTCAGAAAAGGCAGAGAGAAGGAATAGAGGGGGAAATATTAGTGTAGACTTCTTATATCATAAAATGGAAGAAATAATAAGAGAAAATGTGGAATAATTGAATAATGATAGACTATAAATGAACATAAGCCAAAATGAGCCAAGGTGGCGCAGTGGTTAGAGTGCAGTACTGCAGCTACTTCAGCTGACTGCTAGTTCAGCAGATCAGCGGATCCAATCTTACCGGCTCAAGGTTGACTCAGCCTTCCATCCTTCCGAGGTGGGTAAAATGAGGACCCAGATTGTTGGGGGCAATATGCTATTTAGTATACTGTCTTTGGCGTAAGCCGCCCAGAGTCCTCGGAGAGTGAGCGGCATAGAAATATGAATAATAAAATAAAATAAAAATAAATAAGTATGCATTATTATTAGAAATATATAAGCGGATTGAATGTAAGGATTATGATTAACTTGATTAGCTTTATTGGTATTAGAATGTATGACACGCAGATGCCACACTGTTCACGGATTGATTTGATATTTTGATAAAAAATAAAAAACTTGGGGGAAAAAGAAAGAAAAGGCAGACAGAAGACAAGAGATCAAATAAGTAGCAAAAATGGAGAAAACAGTGATCAAAAGGAGGAGGTGCATTATTGATTTATTAACCAGAAAAAGGGTTTTGATTAGGTAGATCATTCCGGAAGGTGGAATATATAAATTTTAATAGAAGTGCCAGAGAACCAGATTATTTGTCTGATGATTCTTGACAGTGAACACAAAGCTTCCTTAAAGATAGTCTTGGGGGAGAAAAATAATGTTTAAGATTGAAGGAGAAAAAAAAAAAAAAGCATTCGATACGTAGATTTGTTTTAATTTAAGCAGCTAAGATGGCCGCAGCAATTGAGACGACAGCTGGAATCAGATTTGGATGCTGAAGTGACAGTTTGAAATATGGAAATAACATCGCTGGTGGCTGAAAGTATACAAGACTTGAAAGAACTGACGAGGGACATTAAAAAAGTGATTTTTAAAGATTAAGAAGAGAAAGATAAAAACATCATAATTCTGAAGTGAATGCCTGCATTAATTTGTAACTATTGGGGCATCCTTTTCTCAAAAATTTGAAGAGTGCTCCTTCAGCCAAACCTTGCTTGAAATGTATGCCTAGATTATCTTCCCATTCATTGGTTTTAAGATATCTATTCAGTGGTGAAATCCAATTTTTTTTTTACTACTGGTTCTGTGGGCGTGGCTTGGTGGGCATGGTGTGGTGTGGCTTGGTGGGCGTGGCAGGGGAAGGATACTGCAAAATCTCCATTCTCTCCCCAGTCCTGGGGGAAGGATACTGCAAAATCTCCATTCCCACCCCACTCCAGGGGAAGGATACTGCAAAATCCCCATTCCCACCCCACTCTTGGGGGGAGGATAAAGCAAAATCTCCATTCCCACCCCGCTCTGGGGCCAGCCAGAGATGGTATTTGCCGGTTCTCCGAACTACTCAAAATTTCCGCTACCGGTTCTTCGAACTGCTTCCATTAATTAATTGTTCTCACTGAAATTTCTCCTTCTCCTCCTCCTGAAATTTCAACCAATTTCTTGGCTGGATCTCTCTCTAATGATCTCCCACCCGTGATCTCTTGTCCTGTCCTAAGGTACTTTGGAGAAATAGATCTTAAAACAGCATTTTATGATTCTGCTCTTTGTGTACACAGTTTTATGTATTCTCATCTTACTAATGTTGAGCCTAGAATTTATATTTCTATGATCGCTGTGAAGAAAGTTAGCACCCACACCCCTCTTAGAAGAATGAAATACTTTAGGAAATATTAAAAAGGCAGAATATTATATTTCCCTGGATGAGAAATTGAGAAACACGCTCTTGGAGAAAGAAACTCAGCCTCAGCTCCCTGCCTCCAGCAAATATTTCGGTGCCATCTTATCTACAAGACAAAAGACCTTCTCCCTAAGGACATAGTAGGATTAGCCCTCTATCCATCTAGCAGCAGTGCTCACAACATGGCACCTGGGGATATTACATCACCCAGCACAGTTCAACCAGACCTAGCTCAGAAAGAACTCCTAGGATTTGCACAAGACCTCCTACAGCAAGCAATAGAACACCTGCCCTTGCCACAGGAACAGGAAGCTCAAGTTCAAAGCCCAAGAGAGGGTATAAATAACACTCAACTCTTCACCCAATGTGTTCAACTGCATCAGGACCATGTGCTTAATGGTTCTGCTCCATTAAACCAGCTTTCCAAGCAGCCTCTATGTTTCCAGCGTCTTTCTTCCTACCCCTTGGAACTGAACCCAGATGGACATTTCTTCCAACAGCTGGCACGTTCCAGATGTTAGGATGGACCCCAGTTTAGTATGTAGCATGTTGGTTTAGTGTACACTTACATCTAAGCAAAGTCCGAGGCCTGTTTTTTCCCCCCAACAGTAGCTTACTCTTTCAGCCTTACAAAAATAAATAAATAAATAAACAAACAAACAAACAAACAAACAAACAAACAAATAAATAAATAAATAAACTTTTATAAGTTGGCATAAATTTATAAATTTTATAAATTTATAAACTTATAAGTTGGCATGAAAACTTTTCTTTCCTTATTTCATCTGTGCCCACAAATCATCTTTTTCCTCTGAAACCACTGAAAGAATCTTTGGTAGTCTTGCATTTTTTTTTCCGCCTCTGTGCATGCCAGATGTAAGAATTCTTATCTTATCTTCTTGGTTTTGTTTTCTCCAAAAGTAGAAATGATAAAAAGACCAAGGGGGAGATTGAATCGATCAACAGCTCTCAAACACAAGCAACTGGTGCACCACCAGATGAGCTGCCTCAAATCTTTTCCATTTGTCTGTCACAGTGGGGGTAGATTAAATCCGTTTTTTGTCGGCTTGCGGCTCTTCATCTTATTTGCTGTTCCTTGGCTTACAGTTACAGTTACAGAATTGAGTTGGAAGGGACCTTGGAGGTCTTCTAGTCCAACCCCTTGCTCAAGCAGGAGACCCTATACCATTTTAGAACAAATAACTGTGCAGTCTCTGACGGAGCAACCACAACTTCTGGTGGCAAGCTGTCCCACTGGTGAATTGTCCTCACTGTGTCAGCTTCCAAGCTGCCATAAGGAAGGAGAGGAGAGGCTGGAACTTTCACCTACTTAATTCCCCTGAAGAACTGTCTCCACGGAGATGGGATGGGAGGGGAGACATTCCTGTGAACTGATGGAGATGGGATGAGAAGAGTGACTTGGAAGATGGCCAATGAGACGCAGAGAATTGGGAACCGGAAAGAGAGGTTTTTTTTGGGGGGGGGGCAAAGTTCAATGCTAACTGCGCATTGAGTCAGGGTCAGTTCGTTATGCTCAATAAAGAGAAAAATTTCCTCAAAGATCGGGTGTTTGGAAATTCATTTATTTGGAGATAACAACGAAGCTTGACACACTGTTAGGAAGTTTCTCCTCAATTCCAAGTTGCTTCTCTTCTTGATTAGTTTCCATCCATTGTTCTTGTCCTGCTTTCTGGTGCTTTGGGAAATAAATTGACCCCTTCCTCTTTGTGGCAGCCACTCAAATACAGGAATACTGCTATTATGCCCCCCCCCCATAGTCCTTTTTTTCTCTAGACTAGAATACAATAGAACAGAATAACAGAGTTGGAAGGGTCCTTGGAGGTCTTCTAGTCCAACCCCCTGCTTAGGCAGGAAACCCTACACCACTTCAGACAAATGGCGATCCAACATTTTCTTAAAAACTTCGAGTGTTGGAGCATTTACAGCTGTCCAAACTCAAATCCTGCAACTGTTTTAGTTTATGTTTTAGTTTCCAGACCTTTAATCATCTTAGTTGCTCTCCTCTGCATTTTTTCCAAAGTCTTTTTTATAATGTGATGGCCAAAACTGGATGCTTTATTCCAGTGGTGAAATTCAAATTTTTTTACTACCGGTTCTGTGGGCGTGGCTTGGTGGGTGTGGCAGGGAAAGATACTGCAAAATCTCCATTCCCACCCCATTCCAGGGGAAGGATACTGCAAAATCCCCATTCCCTCCCCACTCCTGGGGGAAGGATATTGCAAAATCTCCATTCCCAGGCCACTCTGGGACCAGCCAGAAGTGGTATTTGCCGGTTCTCTGAACTACTCAAAATTTCCGCTACCGGTTCTCTGAACTACTCAAAATTTCCGCTACCGGTTCTCTGAACTACTCAAAATATCTGCTACCGGTTCTCTGAACTACTCAAAATTTCCGCTGCCGGTTCTTCAGAACCTGTCAGAACCTGCTGGATTTCACCCCTGCTTTATTCCAGGTATGGTTTTACAAAGGATTTATAAAGCAGTACTAATTCTCCATGTGATTTTGATTCTATGCCTCTATTTAATACAACCCAGGATCGAATTAGCTTTTTTGGCTGCCGCCGCACATGGCTGGCTCATGTTTAAGTGATCGTGTATCACTTAAACATGGATCTGAAGCTTAAGAAAGCAAGATTGTCCTAGTCCTGTGATGGCGAACCTATGGCATGCGTGCCACAGGTGGCACGCGTAGCTATATCGGTGGACATGCGAGCTCAGCTCCAGCATGCATTCTCGTGCCGGCCAGCTGATTTTCAGGCCTTCTTGGCCCACCAGAAGTAGGGAAACAGCCTATTTCCTGCTTCCGGAGGGCCTCGGGGGGTGGTAGAGAAGGCCTATTTTTCTCTCTCCCCAGACTCTAGAGCCTTTCTAGGAGTCTGGGGAGGGCGAAAATGACCTTCCTCACCCCCTGGAGGCCCTCCAGAGGCTGGAAACGGCCCATTTGCCAACTTCCGGTGGGACTGGAAGGCCCTTTTTTTGCTCTTCTCAGGCTCCGGAGCCTTTCTAGGAACCTGGGGAGGGTGAAAACAGCCTTCCCCATCCCCCCTCGGAGGCCCTCCGGAGGCTGGAAACGGCCCGTTTGCCAACTTCCGGTGGCACGTGCACACGTGACACCACTCTGTGCTCTCCCCCGCTCCTGGCATGCAATGGCAAAAAGGTTAGCCATCACTGTCCTAGTCTGTTTCCCCCCCCCCCAAATGTCTTGTGGCCAGCCTCCCTGCAGTTTGATTTTCTGTCAGATGACATAGCTCAGAAAAGCAGATGGTTGAAATTTCATACTCACATTTGCTTGGGAATTCTATACAGTTTCATATAATCAAATTCTCAGGGAGCTTACGGTGAGAATTAAAAAAAAATACATTAAAGTATCATTAGACTCCACATAAACTGGAATATGCAAAGCCTTTACGCCCAGAACGAGAATATCAAACTAGATTAAAGCCGAGAAGACGTAAGGCCATATAAAAAATTTAGCAGCAAAGTAAAAACGATTTTTTTATATATATATATATAAAAAAGATGATCCAATTTCACTGCAGAAGTGAATATTGTTTGGGAAGTTAATATGCACCCACTGCGATGCAAAATACTTTGTATACAATTCCTGCGTTTGACTTGTTCTTGGCAGCGTGAGTCATTTTAAAATGGTTAGGAGGCAGCAACTGAGTTTTTATTCTTCAAAACATGTTCTGATCAACCACGAGAGCTGAGTTATCTGCAGGACACGACTTCAAGGCGGATTTTGTGTCCTTAACACAGCTTTCTTCTTGGTGTTGACTTTTAGGGGCGCGGGGACCAGCGTTTCCCCCAAATCCCTTACCTGCGATGCCTGGAGGTGTGGTCCAAAGAAGTCTAGAAAGAACTATCTGAAGGAAGAAGAAGAAGGAAGAAGGTTCTCCAGAGCACCTGAAGGCAAGACAAGAAGTCACAGATGGAAAGAGAGATCCGATCTAGAACCAAGGAGACGTTTCCTGACAGTGAGAACAATTAATCAGAAGAATGGATTGACTCAGGGGTGGGCTTCAAAAATCTTAGCAAGGGGTTCTCTGCTCGGTTGCTGGGTGGGTGTGGCCATGGTGGGTGTGGCCTAGTCGGCCTCCTGCACCATGGCGGGGAGGGGCATTTTTGCCCTCCCTTGGCTCTGGAGGCTTTTCTTGAGCCTCTGGGAGGGCGAAATTGGCCTCCCCAGGCTCCGGGCCCGTTTCCAGCCTTCCCAAACTTCTGGTAGGCCCTCCCTGAGCCTCCGTGCGCGGCCTGCACTTACCTGCATCCAAAACGGACTGCGTGGGGATTCCTGGGTGGGGAGGGGCGGGGTGGGATTGGGGGTTCTCCAAACTGCACAGAATCTTAGCTAGAGGTTCTCCCGAACCCCTGTGAACCCCCAACAGCCCACCCCTGGCTTGACTTCAGAACTTGTGGGTGCTCCATCACTAGAGGTCCTCCTCTTACTCCTTCTCCTCCTGTAAAAACCCTGCTCCCTTCTAGCACTGATGATGTTACCTAGTTGGCTGATGAAATGTCTTCAAGAAAACCATCAAGCTCAGAGACCACCAAAGATCTCACAGTCCTCCTCCTCCTCCTCCTCCTCCTCCTCCTCCTCCTCCTCCTCCTCCTCCTCCTCCTCCTCCTCCTCACAAACCCCACTCCCTTCTAGCACTGATAATGTTACCTAGTGGGTCATGAAATATCTGGGGGAAAAAAACCAAGCTCAGATATCACCAAGGACCCCAAAGTTATCCTCCTCCTCTTCCTCCTCCTCCTCCCCCCCTTCCTCCTCCTCCCCCACATACCCTACTCCCTTCTAGGACTGATGATGTGACCAAGTTGGGTCATGAAATGTCTGCAAGAAAATAACCAAGCTCAGAGAGCATCACGGATAAACATAAAGCTGTGGGGCCTGGAGATTATCCAGCAAAAGTTAGCCAGCCATTTTTATGGGATGGTCTGAGGATTCCTGCTCTGGGCAGCAGATTGGACTAGATCAGGGGTCTGCAACCTTAAATACTCAAACAGCCATTTGGACCCATTTCCCACAGAAAACAAAACCCTTCCCGTGCCTGACTATTTCTTGAGCGGCCACAAAACTAGCATATGTAGTTGAATTAAACGTTCTGTTTTCTTCTGAAACTTTTCTTTTCTTGGATTTATCCATGGTTGGCCTACCAGGGGTTGAAAAGCTCAATAATAAACCGTGTGCCGGTGGGTGTCACACATTGGCGGTTGTGATGCATATTTTGAGTGACAGGGAGCCACAGCAAAGGGGTGAAAGAGCCATATGCGGCTCCAGAGCTGCAGGTTGCTGACCCCTGGACTAGATGATCTCCAGTGTCGCTTCCAACTCCAGGATTCTCCGATTCTATCATCTCTGCCACAGCTCTTCTCTACTGCTGGGTCTGTGTGTTTTCCCTGTGTATCTGTAGCTCATGGCCATCTAGAAACTCAGCTCTATCGAACTGCACAATAGGCCACTGAAGAACTTCCTGTAATGATCTTTTGTTCCGTTGTTTGTAGCGAAATGCTCCGTTGGGCCATCTTAAAAAAAGAAAAAAAAAAAGAGTGGAAACAAAACAACGCTTCCATTAAAGAGAGAGAATTAAAGGATAATGACGGAAGCTATTTGTTTGTGGACAATGGTCTTTTTGATGGTTATCGAGATTGTAGGATGCTTGCTTTCCACAGTGTGCTAAATAGCTCGTTGCATTACTGGAACTCGGGCTGCTTATTTGGCCTTCCTGGCCTTGCCAAATGCTCAAAAGGTTAATGGTCTTTCTTGTGTTGATAGCATCCCAATCCTGGAGAAAGTCCAAAATTGAGCTGTGGATTAGAAAGAGGAAAACTGGTGTCCCATCGTTGGATATCTTGTGTAGAAGGCTGTTATTGTCTCAGAAAATGTGCATTTCCAGACTTTATATTCCATGCTTGAGAAACGTATTATAAAGGCCATTTGCCTACAGGAAGTCCCACACTTCCTTTCTGGTTTTCTGAAAAAGGAAAGAAAAAGGAAATTAATATATATATCTATTGACCTGTCCATAAAGGGTCTTCCACACCATTTGAAAATTATCATAGAATCATAGAGTCGAAAGGGACTAGAGAAGTCTTCCAGTTCCAACTTCCTGCTCGGTGCAGGATCTGCTAGAGCAAGATTTCTCAACCTTGGCAGCTTTAAGATGAGTGGACTTCAACTCCCAGAATTCCCCAACCAGCATTCCCCATAAAAGTCAGCTGGATGACTTTGGGCCAATCACCAGGAGACAGTGAGTTCTAGTCCTGCCTTAGGCATGAAAGCCAATTGGGTGACTTTGGACCTATCAGCAAAAGATGGTGAGTTCTAGTTCTGGCTTAGGTATGAAAGATGACTGGGTGACTTTGGGCCAATCACCAGGTGATGGTGAGTTCTAGTCCCGCCTTAGACATGAAAGCCAGCTGGGTGACTTTGGACCTATCAGCAAAAGATGGTGAGTTCTAGTCCTGCCTTAGGCATGAAAGCCAATTGGGTGACTTTGGACCTATCAGCAAAAGATGGTGAGTTCTAGTTCTGGCTTAGGTATGAAAGATGACTGGGTGACTTTGGGCCAATCACCAGGTGATGGTGAGTTCTAGTTCCGCCTTAGGCATGAAAGCCAGCTGGGTGCTTTAATTTCTTAGCCCAACTCTCTCTCTCAGTCCAACTCATTTCCCAGGGTTGTCGTTGTGGGGTAAATAGGAGACGGGAGTATTAAGTATGTTTTCCACCTTTTGAGTTATTTATGAAGTAATAACGACAGGAGAAAAATGTAATATGGAAGGAAGGAAGGAAGGAAGGAAGGAAGGAAGGAAGGAAGGAAGGAAGGAAGGAAAGAAGGAAGGACTAAATTGTGTTGCTTCTCTGTGTCATATGATATATGTGGGTATGTGGCAGGGGTGGGTTCTACTTACCTTGACTATCGGTTCACAATGGGGCCACGTGCCCGCCCAGAACTTCGCTCGCGCACACATGTACTCTTCTGCGCATGTGCAGAAGCGTTCTGATGATGTCGGGGTCAGTGGGTGGAACCTCCCTCCGGTTTTACTACCGGTTCTATAGAACCGGTCCGAACCGGGGGCAACCCACCACTGGTATGTGGGTACATGAATAATTTAGTATTTATTTATTTATTTATTTATTTATTTATTTATTTATTTATTTATTTATTTATTTATTTATTTTATCTTGCCATGTTTATGTAGTGTACATTGGAGGTGGTGACCCTTTGAGAGCTGTAGGCAACGAAATTTCATTTTAACGTATGCCGATTAGTGTACGTTCGAAGTGACAATGAAGTTATTCTAAGTAGAAGTCGAAGGAAGGGAGGGAGAAGGGAAGGGAAGGGAAGGGAAGGGAAGGGAAGGGAAGGGAAGGGAGGGAGGGAAGGAAGGAAGGAAGGAAGGAAGGAAGGAAGGAAGGAAGGAAGGAAGGAAGGAAGGAAGGAAGGAAGGAAGGAAAATCTGATTTAAAGAAAGGAAGAAAAAAACATAACCCCAAAACTAACAGGACTTGGCTAAATACCTGAATTAGATGATCACCAGGAAGAGATGATGAACTAAAGTGTCTCAGAATAAGTCATTTTTGGGGGGCTATTCTTGCCAAAGAAACACTATGATTAACGTCCCTGTAGCCACCTACAGTATTGATCAAAGATCTGACTTTTTAGTCCATGCTGATTTAGAAATCTAAGCAGATCAGATCTGCTTAGTCCTTGCTTAGGAGACAATTGGATGGAAATTGTAGGTAGACCGAATGGTTAAAAAGAAGAAAAAATCCCAGGAGGGGAAAAGGCCAAACCACTTCCTTATTGTTGTCAAGAAAACTACTACAAGGATATTTCCATGAAGTCACTGGGATTTGAGCTCCATTTGAAGTTGCCTTGTCTTTCTATAGGCCAAACTGGACAAGTGACCAGAGATAAGACTTTAACTGAGTTCTTAGCTGTGATCTTGGAATAGAATAGAATAATAGAGTTGGAAGGGATCTTGGAGGTCTTCTAGTCCAACCCCCTGCTTAGGCAGGAAACCCTACACCACTTCAGACAAATGGTTATCCAACATCTTCTTAAAAACTTCCAGTCTTGGAGCATTCACAACTTCTGGAGGCAAGTTGTTCCACTGATAAATTGTTCTCACTGTCAGGAAATTTCTCCTTAGTTCTAGGTTGCTTCTCTCCTTGATTAGTTTCCACCCATTGCTTCTTGTCCTACCCTCAGGTGCTTTGGAGAATAGTTTGACTCCCTCTTCTTTGGGGCAGCCCCTGAGATATTGGAAGACTGCTATCATGTCTCCCCTAGTCCTTCTTTGCATTAGACTAACCATGTCCAGTTCCTGCAACCGTTCTTCATATGTTTTAGCCTCCAGTCCCCTAATCCTCTTTGTTGCTCTTCTCTTCAGTCTTTCTAGAGTCTCCACATTTTTTTACATCATGGCGACCAAAACTGGATGCAGAATTCCAAGTGTGGCCTTACCAAGGCATGATAAACTGGTATTAACACTTCACGTGATCTTGATTCTATCCCTCTGTTTATGCAATCTAGAACTATGTTGGCTTTTTTGGCAGCTGCTGCACACGGCTGGCTCATATCTAAATGGTTGTCCACTAGGACTCCAAGATCCCTCCACAATTACTACTATTGAGTCCTATTGAGACTATCTTGGTCCTTTTCTGTCCCTGTTCATTGGTATTTTTTGATCAGGATTACCACGATCAAGACTCTTATACTGCACTGTCCGAAATAAAATGAATCAATCCAATTTAATAATAAAACAAAACTTTGGGAAAGAAACTACAAATTTACAATGGCAACCACTTATCAGGAAAATCTGTACAAAATCTTCTATAGGTGGCACTTGCCGCCAGTGAGATTGGCAAAGATGTTTAAATACAGGTCGGCCGAATGTTAGAAATGTAATCAAACACAGGGCACATATTACCATATGTGGTGGACACGTCCAAAAGCAAAAAAAAAAAAAAGACGAAAATGCATACATGGTTACAAAAAATGTTAAAACAGCATATAGATTATAAAGCCAGAATTATTTTTGTTAGGCATACTGCCAGAAAAATATGAGAAAGAGAATGTATATTTAGAATAGAATAGAATAGAATAGAATAGAATAGAATAGAATAGAATAGAATAGAATAGAATAGAATAGAATAGAATAGAATAGAATAGAATAGAATAACAGTTGGAAGGGACCTTGGAGGTCTTCTAGTCCAACCCCCTGCTTAGGCAGGAAGCCCTACACCCCTTCAGACAAATGGTTATCCAATCTCTTCTTAAAAACCTCCAGTGTTGGAGCATTCACAACTTCCGGAGGCAAGTGTTCCACTGATTCATTGTTCTCACTGTCAGGAAATTTCTCCTTAGTAATAACTTAATATTAAATGTCTTGACAGCAGCAAGAATTGTATTTGCACAGGACTGGAAAAATAAGGAAACACCTACAGAAGAGGCAATAAAAAAAAAATTAGACTGTGCAGAAATGGACAGATTGACATTGAAGATAGAAAGAAGAAACATGGGACTTTTTTAAACAAATGGTTAGACAACAGAGAAACTAGGAACTGGAGAAATAGTATTGTGTAAGCAAATTAACAACATGCTGTTCACAAAGCACTTACGTATGTAAAGAGAAAATGTATAAATAAATAATAATAAAAATAAAAATTAATAATAAAACAAAGTTTCCTAGTGTGGAGGGAATGATGATAAGGAAACCACAAAGGCTCTTAAAATAAAGCTCACTCAAAATATATGTTGCTAAAGGATGTGGGCACAGATAGTTGAGTAGCATCTCTGCTTTATCTACTGTCACACAATTGTATTTCCTGTTTATGTAACCAAGCAAAGTGTAAAGACGTGCTGAAGAAATCACTCGGGTCTTTCCAGCTTTATAAGAAGACCCAACCTTTGTCCAACAATAGAGATTATACTGTTGTTTTCCAACCATGGTGTAAGTAGTAGACTCCATGAAGATCAGGGCTGGGGAGGGGACCCCCTTACAGTAATAATATTAATGTGAATAAAACTGTTTGTGGGATTTTCTTTAATGTTGCGAGATTCGTGGCTATCTGTTGACCAATTTTCGAATGAGCATGCGTTCATCATCTAGCAGTGTTTTACAATCAGAATACCAGAGTTGGAAGGGACCTTGAAGGGACCTAATGTTGGATTTTCCCCCTTACCAGAGGGAGCCCCCTTGTGGAGTACTGTGAAGCTGTGGCAACTCCACTGTGCTGTACAGTAGAAGCCATTTTAAGGCAGTACAATAGAAGCCATTTTAAGGCACAACAGGCTATATCTTAATAGAATACCCCCCAAGGGGTGTTAGGGGTGTCTTACCCCCACAGTATTTGTTTCCAAAGAGTAAGTCATCTGTGTACCAAGTTTGGTTGAAATTGCTCAAGGCGTTCCAGAGTTATGCTGGAACATACACACATCCATTTATATATATATATAGATTCTCACTTGTTTCCTGCCTCCCAATTGTGGGGAATCATGTCTTTCATTTTGAACAACTCCTAATGTGAGAAATTTGGAAAAGAAAAATGAAGGAGACAAGTACATGCCACTTCCCTAAGACTGCCAAAGAAACAGCTCAGATGCCGTCAGAAAGAGTCAAACGGAGCTCAACGGTGTCTTGACCTTTTTATGCTTCCCAAACTAACAGAAGGTTGGAAAACAATTGTCTAAAGAGGCTCAAGGCTCTGTCACGAGGATAATTCTCTGAAGACTGAACAGACGGGGACTCAATCTGGTGTAGGAAGAGGAGCCAGCAAAAGGGAAGATTTTGCTCAAAAGGAGATCCAGATCCAGTGGGAGGCGGCTGCAGAAAGAAAGTTTCTTGAAAGATGTCTCCCAGTGGATCCCTATGAGAAGAGACCTAGGCTGTGATTGAAAATGTTGTAACTTCTCCATTCTAAGCCTCCTTCCTGGTCTTGACCCAAAACAGAATAGCAGATTGGAAGGGACCTTGGAGGTCTTCTAGTTCAACCCACTCCTCAAGCAGGAGACCCTACACCATTCCAGACAAGTGGCTGTCTAATCTAGGGGTCTCCAATCTTGGCAACTTTATGACCTGTCGACTTCAACTCCCAGAATTCCACAGCCAGCACACACCCAAGAACCGAATTTTTGGATCCTCCTCTAAAAATATCTCAACATTTCTCAGGCAAAGGCCATCAAAACATCTAGAGGTGTTTGAACATAGCACGATCTTGTGATTTTGCATGAAAAAGCAAATAATCTACCTATTCGTATTTCTGTTGGTCTTATCTCTTTGCTCGTTAAAGGCCATTTGCTTGCAATCTTTGGATCTGAGGAAACCTAAAAAAAAAAAAAAAAAAAAAGGAAACAAGAATTGCCTCCTTATTATGATTCTGTTGATTGTGCATTGAAAGTGTGCCACTCTGAAAGAATGCAGCTCAACAAGAATTTTAATGTCCTGTAGCACATCAGATTGTATTTATGCATCTCAGTGAATATATTAAATCTCTTGCCATTAGCAACCAACAGGGTTGAGAAGCTGTTTGTCAACCCCAGAAATGCTTAAAAATTAGGCAATGCATTTTTGATGAGCTGCATGGCTGTTAGACCTGGGTGAATCCCCCAAATTCAATTTTCATTACTCCAAAGCTTACTCCCACTAAAGCTTCTGGTTAAGCTTTTACCACTGAACACGCTTCTTTGTGAATTCCAATCACACTTCTCCATCATTGCTCTCTGTGAATAATTTTCTGTTCCATCGCTTTGCAGAAGTATGAAGTCAGGCCAGGCTGATTAAGAAAAAACAGAGATTTGCATAGTGCCAGAAAGCTATTTCAGCCTAAAAAATGGAATTTATGGGTCCTTCTTGGGGAACATAAAGTCATCTTCCAATTGAGTGTGAAACCTAGTGAGTGTTTCTGGGCAGATTCTCTGGGTATATCGAAAATGTCTTGCCATTCAAGACCATAAGTAAATTATATTGCTATTTATTGGAACAAGACTTTATTTATTTATTTATTTATTTATTTATTTATTTATTTATTTATTTATTTATTTATTTATTTATTTATTTATTTATTTATTTATTTATTTATTTTGTATACCGCCCTTCTCCAACAGGACTCAGGGCGGTGAACAGCCATGGTAAAACATAACATATAAAATTTAAAAGCAATTTAAAAAACATTAAATAATTTTGGCTAGCCATTTAAAACAACCTGGATTAAAACCAATTACAAATTAAAACCGAAGGGATGGGATCAAGCCAGCCCGGCTAGGTGAAAAAGATGTGTTTTGAGGGCCTGACGAAAAGTCCGGAGGTCTGGTATCGTGCGTATCTCTGGGGGTAGGTCGTTCCAGAGGGCAGGTGCCGCCACAGAGAAGGCTCTCCCCCTGGGGGTCGCCAGCCGACATTGTCTGGCCGACGGCACCCTGAGGAGTCCCTCTCTGTGGGAGCGAACTGGCCGGTGGGAGGCTATTGGCGCCAGAAGGCGGTCTCGTAGATACCCCGGCCCTAAGCCATGGAGCGCTTTAAAGGTGGTCACCAACACCTTGAAGCGCACCCTGAAGATCACAGGAAGCCAGTGCAGCTTGCGCAGGAGAGGTGTCACATGGGAGCTCCCTGTCGCTCCCATAATCCCCTGCACGGCCGCATTCTGGACCAACTGGAGCCTCCGGGTGCACCCCAAGGGATGCACCCCAAGGGACTTGAGGAACAAGTCAAAGAAACGATGATAATTTGGAGTAAATATTTTGGGCATAGTATTGATTCGGACAACTGGCAAATACTGAACTGATCAGTGTTCCAATATCTCAGGGGCTGCCCCAAAGAAGAGGGAGTCAAGCTATTCCCCAAAGCACCTTCTAAAGACAGGACAAGAAGCAATGGGTGGAAACTAATCAAGGAGAGAAGCAATTTAGAACTAAGGAGGAATTTTCTGAACAATTAATCAGTGGAACAACTTGCCTCCAGAAGTTGTGAATGCTCCAACACTGGAAGTTTTTAAGAAGATGTTGGGATATCCATTTGTCTGAAATCGTATAGGGCAGGGATGTCAAACTCGTGGGCCGGACGTTTCGCTTCTCATCCAAGAAGTTTCGATGCGAGTGTGAAGATGCTACGTATTTTCATATATGGTGGACATGCAGAAAAATTGAGGCTTTTCGGATAAAAATATGGTGGATTATTCAAAATATTTTAAAGAAAAAGATTAAATTTACACCACAGTTTTTTTTTTTTGTTGGGAGTAGTTACGGATTGTACTGTAATAGAGACTAAGTTGGTTTTTAATTTAATAACAGCTGCCAGGTTACTGGTGGCACAGTATTGGAAGAAGGAAGATCCACCTACTATTGAGGAATGGACACTAAAAGTCGTGCATTTGGCAGAGATGGCAAAAATTTCATCATATCTTAAAGACCATTCAAACGAAAGATACATATCGGAATGGAGAAAATGGATCGACTATATTTATTTATTTATTTATTTATTTATTTGTTTATTTGTTTCAATTTCTATACCGCCCTTCTCCAAATAGCACTCAGGGCGGTGAACAGCCAAAGTAAAAATCAGGACATACAAAATTTAAAAACAGTTTAAAATAATTAAATATTTTGGCCGTAAATTAAAACAACCCAATTTAAAATCAATTTAAAATTTAAAATATTCAAAACAAGTACCAGACTAAGAAGATTCATATAGCTTATGAATGAAACATTTTCAGTCTTTAGTTTATATTTATAGGGTTCTGAGCTACAAGGAGTTAAAGACCTAGAGAGAATTTGAAGTTAACAATTTGTTAGCATATTTTAGTTTTATGGTTTGTGAATGCTATACCCTGTGCTTGTCCTGGGAAGTCTAGGGAGGGGGGGTGGGGGGGAAGGGGGAGGGGGAAAGGATGGGTGGGAGGGCAAGGGGGGGGGGAGGGATGGTGTGAGGGGGGAAGGGGGGGGAGAAAATGTTTGTATTTCCTATAAAACTTTTCAATAATAAAAAAAAGAAGTTTCTTCCGTTCTCTTTTCTTCAGGATGTGAAGTGAAATGTCTTCAAAGACAAAACAACAACAGGGAGTCCAGCGGCCTCTTGAAAAAGCATCTTTGGGACTTCCAACTCTTGTTATTCTGTGAAATGTCTCCACCACCCAACTGATGGCTGGAGACAGTGGTGAAATCCAAACTGGTTTGATACCAGTTTGCTGGCTGCGCATGCGCGCTGCATGTCCAATGCGTGCTGCGCGCACATGCAGAGTGTGTACCAAGCGCGTGCTGTGCACACACATGTGCAGTATGCACCAAAAGGAGGCTTGGTTAGGTAAGTAGAAGCGATGGGGGGAAATCAGCTGTGGCGCGCGATTTAGCATTGGCTTGCAAAGATGTTGCAAGCCAACGCAATCCTAAACTGCATTAACAGAGGGATACAATCAAGATCAAGGGAGGTACTAATACCACTCTATAAAGCCTTAGTAAGACCAGTGGTGGGTTCCTCCCAGTTCCGTCCAGTTCCACCGAGCCGGTAGCGGTGACGATATGACATCACCGAACCGGTTCTCTTTGTTCGGGAGCTGCCCGCCACCACATTATTCTTACCTTTTATTTGGCCCCGCCCCCAATCTATTCGCTGCCTCCCGAGCCCCAGCTGATCGGCTAGAAGGAAAAAAACTGTTTAAACTCTTGCCGTGGGGCTTCAAAGGGCCGTCCTACAGATGATCAGTGTTAAAATGCAGTGTGGTGGTAGACCGGTGCCTCCAAAAACAAATGAGTAGACCGGTACAGCTCTGCAAGCAGTTAAAAGACTGGTAGACCAGTACCTCTGCTAAACCCTAAATAATTGTCACATGACCATCAAGCCACGCCCACAAAATAAGCCACGCCCACAGAACCGGTAGTAAAAAATTTTAGAACCCACCCCTGAGTAAGACCACACCTAGAGTCCTGCATCCAGTTTTGGTCACCACACTATAAAAATGATGTTGAGACTCTAGAAAAAGTGCAGAGAAGAGCAACTAGGATGATTAGGGGACTGGAGGCTAAAACATACAATGAACGGTTGCAGGAACTGGGCATGGCTAGTCTAGTCTAGTGAAGAGAAGGACCAGGGGAGACAGGATAGCAGTCTTCCAGTATTTGAAGGGCTGCCACAGAGAGGAGGGGATCAAGCTATTTTCCAAGGCCAGACAAGGAATATTGGATGGAAACTGATCAAGGAGAGATTCAACCTGGAATTAAGGAGATATTTTCTGACCTTGAGAGCAATCAACCCATGGGACAGAAGTTGCCTTCAGAAGTTGTGTGTCAGTTTTCCAGAGCAACCTAACTCCAATTAAAACCTCCGAAGCAAGCATTTTCTCAAAGTTCCCATTTATTAGAGTAGGTATACTGGCACATCTGAGAGTTCCGTGTTTTCCCTCAGTAAATCAAAACCCCAAATCCAGCCCCTGCACCCATTGGTCCATCATATGGCCCCATCCCCATCCATCCCAACTTGAACCATCACTGCAACGACTCCTCCTCCAGATGCAGGAACACCATGACTTTGACCGAAAAGAAGAATGCTATTATGTCTAACTACAAACCCTCTACTAGATCCCCCCCCACCTCCTAGTACAAGAAGGTGGCAGCGTGGAAGCTTCCGGTGTTAATATGGCTTCCAAAGCTAACATTGTGGGAGCTTTGTCGCTGGAAGCTTTCAAGAAGAGACTGGACTGCCATCTGTCAGAAATGGTGTAGGGCAGTGATGGCTAACCTTTTTGCCATCGCGTGCCAGGAAGGGGAGTGTGGCGGGGAAGGTTCGTGTGTGCGCGTGCCCACACCCATAATTCTATGTGCCCCGCGCATGCGCACATGACCCCCCTCCCCCCGGCTCCTGGCACGCGATAGCCCAGTAGGCCCATTTTTCTTTCTCACTGGCTCCAGATCCTCTCTATGCATCTGGGGAGTTGGAAAACGGGTTGTTTCGGGCCTCCGGAGGGCCTCCAAGGGAGTGGGGAAGGCTGTTTTCGCCCTCCCCAGATGCATAGAGAGGATCTGGAGTGAGAAATAAAAACGGGCCTTCCGCACCCCCTCCCCAGGTCCTCCAGAGGCAGGAAACAGCCTGTTTCCCTACTTCTGGTGGGCCCAGAAGACCCGAAAATCAGTTGGCCAGCGCACACATATGCGCTGGAGCTGAGCTGACGTGCCAGGCAACATGGCTCCGCGTACCACTTGTGGCACCCGTGCCATAGGTTCGCCATCACGGGTGTAGGGTCTGTTTGGGTGGGGTTGGGGGGGTTGGACTAGATGATCTACAAGGTCCCTTCCAACTCTATTAGTCTGTTAATGTTGAACCAACAATGTGCACCGAGGGGGTTTGTATCCTTGCCAAGCATCCTTAAAGCTGGAAGAAACCAGCTTCAAGTCATCCAGGAAGTTTGCGAGAGAAGTTCGCAGGACACGGGGGAGACAAGAATTCCTTTGGCATTTAGCTCCCGATGAATAATTTAGTTCCTTGCAGTGAGAACTCAGGGGTTGAGTGACCCCGAGTATTCAGAAGAGACCGACCAGGATAATAATAACTCCAGAAGACAAAACAAAACCAGGAGAGAAGAGTCAGCTTCAAGTCTCGAGAAAATGGTGGTGGTGGTGGGGGGTTGGAGATAAGAATGGGGGGGACTCGGGATAAATCCTTAACTTTGTCCTTGAGATTTTTTTTTTTTCCTAGAAAAATTTGCTAGAAGTGCAAATTTTGGACAAACCGCATTTCACAGCCGGCCATCTCTTCCGCAAGGGGGGGGGGGTGGATTGTGGATGCGTGTTTTGTGTTTTGGGATGCTCATCTAATTTTATTTATTTTTCAGTTCGCCGATCAGCAAAATTAAGGAGAAACGTCCTTAACAGTGAGGACAATTAACCAGTGGAGCAGCTTGCCTTCAGAGATTTTTGGTGTTCCATCACTGGAGGCTTTTAAGAAGGAGACTGGATAGTCGCTTGTCTGAAACGGTATAGGGCAGTGATGGCTAATCTTTTTGCCATCGCGTGCCAGGAGGGAGGGGTGGGGGGGTCGCACACGCGTATGCCCACATCTATAATTCTATGCGCCTCGCCCCCACGCATGTGCACACAATCCCTCCTGCTCCCCCCCCCGCTCCTGGCACATGATGGCCCGGTATACCCGTTTTTCTCTCTCACCTGGCTCCAGAGCCTTTCTAGGAGTCTGGGGAGGACAAAAAATGGCCTTCCCCACCATCCTGGAGGTCCTCCGGAGGCCGAAAATGGCCCGTTTGCCAACTTCTTGTTGGCAACTACCTACCTACCTTCCTACCTATCTACCCATCATCTACCCACCTACCCACCTACTCATCTATCTATCTATCCTCTCTATCATCTCACTCCCCCTCTCTATCTCCCTCCATTGTCTGTCTGTCTGTCTGTCTGTCTGTCTGTCTGTCTGTCTGTTCTGTCTGCCTGCCTGCCTAGTTATTTCGAGTAGAAAACACAATGAAGTCTTCCAAAGGACTTAAAAATCAGGGTTTTCTCCATGTGTTCCAACTTCGGGGACCTTCCCAAACCCAGATCCCCGTTCTTCTTACTAAGTCCATCCAGATTGACCTTGGAGTCTTATTGGAGTGAGATTAGATTTTGAATTATTACTTCGTGCATCATTTCTTGGAATACACACTTTGTTCTTGGGTTAATGTTGGATTTTGTTGACCCGAGACTTGTGAATAACTTCATAACTTGTTCTCTAAATTGGTGTTAGGAGAGCTATTAGGGAGACCCACCCTGGAATGTTATGCATGCATCAAACTGTCGTTATGATTTCTTGCTTGTTTTCTTTCTCCGTAGGACACACTTCTGTTTTGCTATCTTGTTCTCAGGGTCCTTGAAAGTTTCTTTTTTTTCCCCATGGTGAAGATTTGGCGTTTCCTCGGTGGAAGAGAGAGATACCAATGGCGTTGATACCACATCTTTGAGATCCTTGGTGCTCTCTCAGTTTGGTGATTTTCTTACAGACATTTCATTACCAAACTAGGTAACCTGATCAGGGCTAGAGGGAAGGAGGGTTTGCAGAGAGGAGGAGAAGGGGAGGAAGAGGAGGAGGACTGTAGGATCCTTGGTGCTCTCTGAGCTTGGTTCTTATCTTGCAGACATTTCATGACCCAACTAGATAATATCATCAATGCTAGAAGGAAGTGGGGTTTGCTGTCTCTTAATATACATTTATATACAGAGAGCGAAACCCTACTCACTTCTAGCACTGGTGATGTTACCTAGTTTGGTAGTGAAATGTCTGCCAGAAAACCACCAAGCCCAGAGAATAACAAAGAGTCCACAGTTAAACCCTAAACAGGAAGCGATGGATGAAACCTGGCAATCTTCCAGAGTGGGGTTTGGAAAACAAAATTAATCCAAATGGATTGAAGCCATCGAGGGAAGGTTGATCCCTGGGATTTTTGAATCTGGTGCCTTTGAGACAGTGTTGACTCCTGGTAACTGCCTGGATTATCCCTCGAGTTTTCTTGGCAAGTTTTCACAAAACGATTTGCCTTTTCCTGCTTCCAAGAGCTGAGACAGATTGACCGGCCTAAGGTCACCCATCTGGCTATTGCATTTAAGGCAGAATTAAAATCGTCCAACAGCTGGTTTTTTTTTTAACTTAGTGCCTTTAACTACTACAGCAGGGGTATCCAAGCTTGGCAACTTTAAAATCCCTGGATTTCAGCTCCCGGAATGGCTGGCTGGGGAATTCTGGGAGTTGAAGTCCACGGGTTTAAAAGTTCCAAGGTTGGTTGGACTCCTCTACGCTCTTGCAAACCAGCTCACCTCTAGACTGTGAAGGCAATTCTGGTTTGAAAGGAAAGGTGCGGTCCGTATATCGGTATCAAATTCATAGAATAAGAATAATAGACTTTGGAAGGGGCCTTAGAGGTCTTCTAGTCCAACTCCCTGTTCGAGCAGGTGACACGACACCATTTTAGACAAAGGGTTGCCCAATCTCCTTTTGAAAACATCCAGTAATGGACAGCATCTACAACTTCTGAAGGCAAGTTGTTCTATCGATCGATGGCTCTCACAGTCAGAAAAATTCTCCTTATTTCCAGGTTGAATCTCTCCTTGTTCAGTTTCCATCCATTATTCCTTGTCTGGCCTTCAGGTGCTTTGAAAAATAGCTTGACCCCTTTCCTCCTCTCTGTGGCAGCCCCTCAAATATTGGAAGACTGCTATCCTGTCTCCCCTGGTCCTTCTCTTCACTAGACTAGCCAGTTCCTGTAACCGTTCTTCGTATGTTATAGCCTCCAGCCCCTTAATCATGCTTGTTGCTCTTCTCTGCACTCTTTCCAGAGTCTCAAGATCTTTTTAAAAAAATATTGTGGTGACCAGAACTGGATGCACTTTTCCAAGTCTGGCTGGACTAAAGCTTTTTAAAGCGGTACCAAAACTTCACGTCATCTTGATTCTATCCCTGTATTGATGCAGCCTAGGATTGCATTGGCTTTTTTGGCTGCTGCCTCACACTGCTGGCTCATATCTAAGTGATTGTAGTGAGAGCCTGTAGTACAGTGGACTAAAGCACTGTTATTAACATCTGCTGCTTGCAATTACTGCAAGTTCAAATCTCACCAGGCTCAAGGTTGACTCAGCCTTCCATCCTTTCAAAGGTAGGTGAAATGAGGACCCAGATTGTGGGGGCAATAAGCTGACTTTGTATAAATATACAAAAGTATGAAGGCTATTGCTTAACGCATTGTAAGCCGCCCTGAGTCTCCAGAGAAGGGCGGCATATAAATTAAAGCAAAAAAAAAAAAAATGTCCACTAGGACTCCAAGGTTCCTTTCGCAGTTACTTGTATTAAGCCTTAGTAAGACCACACCTAGAGTACTGCATCCAATTTTGGTCACCACACTATAAAAAAGATGTTGAGACTCTAGAAAAAGTGCAGAGGAGAGCAACCAAGATGATTAGGGGACTGGAGGCTAAAACATACAATGAACGGTTGCAGGAACTGGGCATGGCTAGTCTAGTGAAGAGAAGGACCAGGGGAGACAGGATAGCAGTCTTCCAATATTTGAGGGGCTGCCACAGAGAGGAGGGGATCAAGCTATTTTCCAAGGCACCTGAAGGCCAGACAAAGAATAATGGATGGAAACTGATCAAGGAGAGATTCAACCTAGAAATTTTCTGACAGTGAGAACAATCCACCCATGGAACAGAAGTTGCCTTCAGAAGTTTTGGGAGATTCATCACTAGAAGCTTTCAAGAAGAGACTGGACTGCCATTTGTCAGAAATGGTGTAGGGTCTCCTGCTTGTGAGGGTTGGACTAGATGACCTACAAGGTCCCTTCTAACTCTGTTCATCTCTTAATCTTATATTTTAAAAAAAGAGGCAGTTTTCACCTAGGCTGTTACCTACACGGTTGGGTTTTTCTTGCCCAAGTGTAAAATCTCACTTTTATCTACGTCAGTTTAATCATCCTCAGATTTTAATCTTGGATTAAAAGATTTTCATCCCAGGTCACGGAGAAGTTCAGGAAGGATCTTGGCTCAGCGTTCAGCTGTGAAGTTAAGCAGAAGCTGGTATTCTTAAATGCACAGCTGTCCTCTTTTTACTGAAAGCCTATTCCTGCCAGCACCATCTGGACTCCAAGTTTTCTCCTGCGGGCCTGTTTTTCTTCTTGTTTTCCAGCTGTCCAAAGAAACAATCAGCCAGTCGGACTTCGCTCAGCTCAATGTTTTTCATTTCCCCCGCCTGAGGGTTGGTCCCACTCCGTGGCCATAAATTCATCTCGCAGAGTCCCTGGGGGGGATACGATTTGGCAAGCCCAGAACAGGCCAGTGGGTTTATTTTGTCCTTGTATGTGGGAATCGCCTACAAAAAACAGTTGTGGTTTTCCTTCTCGTGGGGAGTTTTTTTTTTTTTTAAAAATGGACATTTAGGATGGGCAGAGAAGCGGAAAGAGAAATGCGTAGCTTTTGCTCGGTGTCCCTCAAAACTAATCTGGGCTTTGCAACAGAGCAAGTCTTTCTTGGAACCCAGTTGGGATTTTTTTTTGTATCTAAAAAAAATAGCGTTAGAAATTACAAATTACTTATTGTAGATTTTCCTGAGGTGGACCCAGTGGTGGGATTCAAGTAATTTAACAACCGGTTCTCTGCCCTAATGATTTCTTCCAACAACCAGTTTGTCAAACTGCTTAGAAAGTTAATAACCGGTTCTCCCAAAGTGGTGCGAACCGGCTGAATTCCATCACTGGGTGGGTTGATGGTCAAAGGGCCATAAATCTCTGCCACTGGTCTGTGAGCCAAACCTCCCAACGTGTAAGAAGAAATGTTGGCGTTCTCCAGGGTGTAAGGTATTTGTGAGGCCGCCCATCAACCCCTGAGTCACAACTCATAACAAGACTTGGGAGAAAGACAAAAGCTTTTAATTGCTTTAGAGGGGAAGGGATAGTCCAGGAGCGGTATTCAGCTGTTTCGGATCGGTTTATCCGAACCGGTAGCGGAAATCACGGGTGGGTGGGGATGGGGTGGGGAGGGGTGGGGTGGGGATGGGGTCCCAGCTCTATGCCATCCTATTTAGACATGTTTTTGAGGCCAGACACATGTGCAGAAGACAGGTATGCACATGCACGAAGCGAGCGTGCATGTGTGGGGCGAAGCGGTAGTTACCAGAGGTGGGTTTCAGCAGGTTCTGACCAGTTCTGGAGAACTGGTCAGCAGAAATTTTGAGTAGTTCGGTAGTAAAAATTCTGATTGGCCCTGTCCCCATCTATTCTCTGCCTCCCAAGTCCCAGCTGATCGGGAGGAATGGAGATTTTATAGTAACCTTCCCCTGGAGTGGGGTGGAAATGGAGATTGTACAGTATCCTTCCCCTGCCACGCCCACCAAGCCACACCCACCAAGCCAGATCATGCCCACCAAGCCACACCCACCAAGCCATGCAATGCCCACTAAGCCACACCCACAGAACTGGTAGTAAAAAATTTTGAAACCCACTACTGGTAGTAACATAATGTGAAACCCACCGCTCGTAGCTACCCTAACTTACAGCAACAAAGTTGAAAGGAGAATTTCTCCTGGAAAACTGGAGAACAACCAGAAGACTGGAAAAGAGCCAATGTGGTTCCCATCTTTAAGGAGGAAAAAAAAAACACTTCCCAGATCCAGGAACTAATTGACCAATCAACCGGACATCAGTACCTGGGAAGATCCTGTAAAAGATAATCAAGCAACAGATTTGCCAAACAATTAGAAGCAAACAAAGCTATAACCAGTAGCCAACATGGGTGTGTCAAAAACAGATCATGCCAAACCAATCTTACTTCATTCTTTGACATGGTGACTAAATTACTAGACCGGCGAAATGCTGTGGACATAGTGCCCTAAGATTTCAGTAAGGCATTTGACAAAGTAGACCACAATCTACATATTAGTAAGCTAGAAAAATGTGAACTTAGCAGCATCACCACCAGATGGATTTGTTACTGGCTGACTGCACTCAATGGGTAATCCTTAATGGAACTACATCTACATTGCTTAATGCATTGTAAGCCGCCCTGAGTCTCTGGAGAAGGGCGGCATATAAATCAAATAAAAATAAATAATAAAAAAAAAATACATGGAGGGAAGTAAGCAGTGGGGTTTTCCAAAGTTCTGTATTAAGCCGGAGAATTCCAATCCTAATTCGAAATAGGCTAAATAATTCCTGGATGTTTGGCACTCAGACAAATCAGCCATCAACAGGCACATAGAGGTAAACAACATCTACATACCATTCCAAAGAGATAACCAAAAAGCTAAAAAGGAAACAAAAAGACCAAAACACCACTTCACCAGCTATCAACACCCAGACTAGCAGATTAACACCAAGATAAACACCAGACCAACAATCAAGAAGAAAACAATGCCCCAATCAAGGAACCACCAAGAACATGCGAAGGATCCCCGACCTCTGTGCCTTCCGTCGCACTCTGAAGACCCTATTATTCCAGCAAGCTGGTCTGACAGGATAAAGGTTTTTTAAATTGGGTTTTGATAGGGGTTTTAAAATGATTTTAGTTGGATATTTTAAATTTGGCCGAATGATTGAATTATTTTAATAAGCTTTTAACTTTTGTTGTTGAGACTGTGAGTTCTAATCACGCCTTAGCCATGAAAGTTGCTGGACTGACTTTGGGCCAATCACCAGGAGACTGTGAGTTCTAGTCCCGCCTTAGCCATGAAAGTTGCTGGACTGACTTTGGACCAATCACCAGGAGACTGTGAGTTCTAGTCCCGCCTTAGCCATGAAAGTTGCTGGACTGACTTTGGACCAATCACCAGGAGACTGTGAGTTCTAGTCCCGCCTTAGCCATGAAAGTTGCTGGAGTGACTTTGGCCCAATCACCAGGAGACTGTGAGTTCTAGTCCTATCTTTGACATAAAAGCCGGCTGGGTGGCTTTGGGCCAGTCCCTTTTTCTCAGCCCAACTCATCTCTCATAGAGTTGTAGTTGTGGGGGAAAGTAGGAGGAAGGTGTATTAGGTACAGTATGCTTGCCACCATGAATTATTTATAAAAGTAATGCAGGCAGGATAAAAGTAAATAAACACATAAAAATAAATATGAGACCTCAGCACAGGCATCAAAGCGACAGGGAATTCTGAAACCTTTGAATCTCTCCTGTCTTGCAAACTCGTCCGTTGTCTCCGTTCTGCCATGAAGTCACCTCTTCTCATCCTCTCTTCCCCTTTGTCACGAATAGAATTCTTGCTTGGTTTTTTTTTTGAAACAATAATTTTATCAGCATTTTTAAGCATCAAAGACTTTGGATGGTTTTCTGGACATTTTTTTTTTGTTTGCAATGCCACAGAAAATAGATTCGATTTTATTCCGAAAATGCCAAGGGAACCGTCTCAATGAGATGGATAATAATTATGCCTGTCAACTGGTCTCTGTTATTATTTCTTTGTAAACTTGCAGATGTTGGACCTTTTAATAAAATTGCCTTCCCCCTCCTTCCACCCCTCAACCCCCAGGATTCACCCTGGTCTGCACCCCTCATCTGTCTTCATTCATTGGCATCCTTCAGTCTCAAGAGACTATGGTATCGTGCTCTGGAAAGAGGTCCTAAAACAGCATCTGGTGTGACTAAAAAGGCCAAATGGAGAGTGGCCATCCCTTCCACACTGAGGGTAGATACATTCGGTCCCCTGCTCAGCCCCAAGATTTCGCTGGTTCCGGGACTGCCTCTTTGCCTCGGCCTGCCGAACAAGTGTCTCTTCGAATTGGAGAAGGCCATGCTGCGTCTTTAGCCTCCAAGCTGAACGATCGGAGGTCAAGGTTTCCCAGTTGTTAATGTCCATTCCCAGGACCTTTAGGTCCCTCTTGCAGATATCCTTATATCGCAGCTGTGGTCTCCCTCTGAGGCGCTTTCCCTGCACTAATTCTCCATACAGGAGATTTTTCGGAATCCGACCATCAGCCATTCTCACGACATGCCCCAGCCAGCGTAGACGTCGCTGTTTCAACAGGGTATACACGCTAGAAATTCCAGCACGTTCCAAGACTGCGCTACTTGGAACTTTGTCCTGCCAGGTGACAAATCTCTCTTATTCTCTCTTATTCTCTTATCAACTCTCTTATTCGTTGCAAAGAAAGGTTCTTTGGACACCATAATACTTTGTAATTCAGCAAGCCACCGAAAAACGCCGGCAGCTGTTTGTGGGAATGGTTGACATGCTGAGTCCACATAGCAACAATAAAATGATGATCTCGGCAACTTTGGGCTGACTCAGAGCTGCGGGAGAAGTGTCCGACAGCATTTCCCTTCCTTCACAAGATTAATTTGCTTTGAGTTAAAAAATGAGTAAACACAGGAATTAAGAAGTCCTTAGCGGCCCCAGAGTAACACCAAAGCCAGAGAAAGCTACGAGTAGCAAATTGGAAGGAGAACTGAGGATTATACAGGATATGCAAAGCTTCCCATGAATTGTGAGAAGGAATTCTTCCTTGGAGACCCTACAAATTATGAACCACTTTTCTTTCTGTGTCCTCTTTTTGGACTTGATCTTTCACCCGGGCAAAATCCTTCAGAATACAGAATTATTCGGTATTCTGTATTCTGAAGGATTTTGCCCGAATACAGAATAATGGAAGGCAACTTGGAGATCTGTGAGTGTGGAACTCCCTTGGAAATGCTGAAAGGACCCATTCACACCCATTTGTACTATTCGGGTGACCCTGAGGGCACAGATAAACCTGCAAGTGGCCTCAATGACTCTCAGAGAGAGTGCTAACGACCAGAGGACTGCAAGAAATACAAATCCTTCCATTCTCCATCATTCAGTCAGAACTGAAGAAGCTTCTGGGATGAGAAGCGAAATGTCTTCAAGGAAAAAACAAAGTCTAGGTGCCTTTTGAAAAAAAGCACTTTTGGGACAACCATGACCTGGATGACTGAGAATCTCCACAGACGGTTGTCCAATCTCTTCTTAACCTTCAGGTTTTTTTAAACCTCCATCTGAAAGATGTTTTAACTGAGTGTATTGTTGCCAAAGTAGAATGCAATGCATTAACTGCTTTGAATTCTCAAAAGGCTGATTTAAGCTTCTTAATAATAACCTTCTCTGCCCAATTTCTCTAAGAAAAAAGAAAACCAAGTAACAGACTCCAGAAAAAACCTCTTTTGTGAAGAAACTGTTCTCCTATAGACCAATCACCACACCATTCAGAGATCAATGTACAGTTAACAGTTGCCTTCACTAATGGTCTTCAGAGAGTTGGGTGTTAAGGACAATAATGCTTCTGGCTAGAGAATAGAATAGAACAGAAGAACAGAGTTGGAAGGGAAAAAGCGAAGAAGTGAAGCATCTTCAAAGAAAAACCAGAAAGCCCAGATGCCTTTTGAAAAAACACCTTTGGGACAGCCAGGAATTGGATGACGGAGAATCTCCATAGATATTTGCCTGTCAAAAAATACTTCAAATATGATTCTCTGTGGAAGTCTGACATCCTGTTGCTGGAATATTCTGAAGTATAAAGGAGACAGGCCGGGGTGGGCTGCTGGGGGTTTGCAGGGGTTCGGGAGAACCCCCAAATCCCACTCCTGGCTGGCCCGGCCCACCCCACCCCTCCCCTCCCAGGAGTCCCCACGCGGCTCATTTTGGATGCAGGTAAGTGCAGGGCACATGCGGAGGCTCGGGAAGGGTGAAAAACAGGCCTATTGGAAGTTTGGGAAGGCCTCTGGAGCCTGGGGAGGCCATTTTCGCCCTCCTGGAGGCTCCAGAAAAACCTCCGGCGCCTGGGGAGGGCAAAAACACCCCTCCCCGCCACCGTGGTGCAAGAGGCCGACTAGGCCACGCCCACCATTGCCACTCCTATCCAGTAACCGGGCAGAGAATCCCTTGCTAAAAGTTTTGAAGCCCACCCCTGGAGACAGCTACTGGTTTCTAACGCCATAACCCTTCCTTTGACTTATAGCGGAGGGGCTGCACCCAATCTTATCGTCCACCATTCATCACAGCTCTTAATATGGTACTGCTCAGACAGGTCTCTGGCTGGAGAGGTGAAGGATGGGACACTAGATCTTCGGGGTGCCAAGCCGTGTAGTTCATTGGAGTCCGGAGATAAAATTCCTGTTCCTGAAAATGTTAAGTAATTCAATGCAGTGTCCTCTGCAGAATGTTGGTTGCATTCAAGGCAGGTAAGAGTTTCCTTCTGTATCAATCATGGTTAAATAGGCTGCGTGTTCTCTTCTTAAGGCCATAAATTTAAACCTAGGTGACAGCAGATATTATATTTCCATCTAATAAGACGAGCAACTTTCCTTTATAGCCTTGACGTCCTCGCACCTCGTGTGATAAAAGTGTTTGCAGGCTCATGAGGTATTTATTTATTGTATGTATTTATAACCCAGCTTCATTATTCTGACAAATAACTCAAGGCAGTCAACACAGCCTCTGCCACAACAACACTCCTGTGAGATGGGAGAGAAAGAGACTGACCCAGCTGCCTTTCATGCCTGAGGTGGGACTAGAACTCATTGTCTCCTGGTGATTGGCCCAAAGTCACCCAGCTGGCTTTCATGCCTAAAGCGGGACTAGAACTCTCCATCTCCTGGTGATTGGCCCAAAGTCACCCAGCTGGCTTTCATGCCTAAGGCGGGACTAGAACTCATTGTCTCCTGGTGATTGGCCCAAAGTCACCCAGCTGAATTTCATGCCTAAGACCGGACTAGAACTCATTGTCTCCTGGTGATTGGCCCAAGGTCACCCAGCTGGCTTTCATGCCTAAGGCGGGACTAGAACTCATTGTCTCCTGGTGATTGGCCCAAAATCACCCAGCTGGCTTTCATGCCTAAAGCAGGACTAGAACTCATTGTCTCCTGGTGATTGGCCCAAAGTCACCCAGCTGGCTTTCATGCCTAAGGCGGGACTAGAACTCATTGACTAGAACTCATTGTCTCCTGGTGATTGGCCCAAGGTCACCCAGCCTGCTTTCATGCCTAAGGTGGAACTAGAACTCAGAGGCTCCTGGTGATTGGCCCAAGATCACCCAGCTGGTTGTCATGCCTAAGGCGGGACTAGAACGCAGAGGAGGAGGAGGATTGGCCCAAGGTCACCCAGCTGCCTTTCATGCCTAAGGCGGGACTAGAATTCAGAGGCTCCTGGTGATTGGCCCAAGGTCACCCTGTTGCTAGTTTGGTTATCCTGGTTAGGCCCATATATAAGAGACTGTAGACTTTCTTGTAATAGTAATATTTATTTCTTTTCTTCCTCAGGAACACAATTAGACCAGCACTAATCTGGGAGGAGCAAGAACTTATATACAGAGAAGGCGGGGCTAATGGTAAGTACTAACCAATGGTAAGTGACACAATGACATCACATAATGACATATACACAATCAAACATATTTACATATTTACAGATATCAGGTTAGGTATTTTCATCTGTAACAAATCCCCCTCTAAAATACCTAACTAATGGTGGGTTATTAAGATTATATATGTACATCAAGTTTGGAAGTCAAATACACATGTTGTTTGGTTGGTAATGGCTTAGTGAGGATATCAGCAATTTGTTCACTAGTATCGCAATGGACAGCCTTAATAAATCCTATACTTGACAGTTGCCTTACATGTTTATATTTTATATCGATATGTCGAGATCGTTGACCTATTGCTTCGGAAGCTGATATATCAATTGCTGCCTTATTGTCCTCATTGATAATAATTGGATAAACAGGTTCATCCCACACATTGGTTAACAAGTCATCGAACCAAGTTAGATTGTTGACCGCTTTGGATAAACAAACATATTCGGCTTCCGCTGTGGAAGTGGCAATTAAATTCTGTTTGCCTGTGTACCAGTGCACCGCACAGCCATTTATAAGAAAAACATATCCAGAAGTACTTTTTCTGGTTTTTGAATCAGTAGCCCAATCAGCATCAGCGTAGCAGGTCAAAGTTGGTTTTTCAGAAATGAATGGTTCTAAGAATAAGCACATATCAATGCTAGACTTTAGATATTTTAGAATCCTCTTAATTCCTTCCCAGTGGTATGAGTTAGGATTGCTTACATGTCTTGACAACAAATTTACAGCAAGGGTGATATCAGGCCTGGTCCAATTAGATATGTATAATAAGGACCCAATAATTGATCGATATAACGTGTTATCCTTGAATGGTTCGTACTCATTATACACATTCCTATAAAAATCAGTTGACATAGGAGTATCACAAATTTTTGAGTTAATTAAGTTACATTTTTGTATGAGTTCCATAATCTTGTCTTTCTGAGATAATTTGAACCCCTTATCTGTTTTGTCAATTTGGACTCCTAGATACTTATTTACCTTTCCCAATATTTTTAAGTTGAAATTTTTGCCTAGTTGTTCAGCGAAATTATCACATTTAATTTTGTCGTGTCCAAAATACAATATATCATCAACATAAATCAAAACATATTCAATAGAATCATTATTTTTTTTTGTGAAAAAACAAAAATCAGATGAAGTAGCTACAAAACCCATATTTTTAAGTATCTTTGATAAGCACTCATACCACCGCTTACCGGACTGTTTTAGTCCATAAAGGCTCTTGTTTAATAGCCAAATTTCTCCCTTTTTTGTATCCTTTCCTGGGGGTGCTTTCACATAAATTTCTTTATCTAGATCAGCGTGCAGATAGGCTGTCTGCACGTCAAATTGATATACTTCCAGATTTAAGATAGAAGCTAACACTAGTGCTGTTTTCACGCTTTCTGATCTAACGGTTGGGGAGTAAGTGTCTTCATAGTCATCCGGAAATCTTTGGGCAAAGCCTTGAGCCACCAACCTGGCTTTGTATAGGAATTTACCATCCTCTAGCTCCTTGATTTTATAGATCCACCTAGTGCCAATAGGGGATTTCTCAGTGGGCAGGTCTGTTGGTGTATATACATTTAGTTCTCTCAAACTATCCATCTCTTTTTTCATTGCTTCCTCCCACTTACTTTTTTCTCCTAGGGGTAGCTTAAGTATGTCATCATATGTGTTAGGAGTCAGGTGTTTAGCTTGGATAGACAGTACGTAATCATCTAATCTTTTAGGAATTATGCCCCTATTGGATCTAATGGGCCTATTCTGGGGATGTTCATCGCTATGCATATACTTAGCTTCTTTTTCGGTTAATTGATCTACTTTCAAAGTGGGGTGTCCTTTTTTCCATTCATCATTAACTATTACTGGGCATTTGGTTCTGTTAGTAGATGTGGATTTGGGGTTCGTATCTGATGTGTGATGTTTTGCGTGCGTGTGTGTAATATTTTTTGATTCTGGGTAAATTTCATTGAGATGTAATTTTGACCAGTTCATGTGTTCATGAAACACGGCAGATCTGGATACAATGAAGTGATTATTTTTATCAATGAAGCGATATCCCTTGGTTCCTGATTCGTACCCCATAAATATCAGTCTTTTGGATACCTTCTCTCCTTTGCGCCTTAACTGTGAGGGCACATATACATCAGCAGATACACCAAATACGTGTAAATGCCCAATTTTTGGTTTCCTTCCATACATGAGTTCGTATGGGGTCTTATTGATTGTGCTGGACCATAAGCGATTTATAGTGTAATTGGAATAATTAAGGGCTTCAGCCCAGAATGACTGGTTTAAGCCAGCATCATCTAACACACATTTAACCATGGTTTGTAGCAAACCATTCTTCCTTTCAGAGACTCCATTTTGGAATGGGGAAAATGGACAAGATTTAAAGTGCAATATTCCTTGTGATTTTAGCCAAGTTGAAAATTCGTTGGATAGGAATTCCGACCCCCTGTCAGTCATTATTTGTTTGATTTTGGTATTGTGTTGTGTTTCTACCATTTTAAAGAACTCCTTAAATTTTTTGAAAACCTCACTTTTGTGGTTAAGGGTGTATACAAAACCAAATCTACTATAGTCATCGACTATGGTCAGGAAGTATCTTTTTTTGTATTTAATTGAAGGTTTTAATGGGCCTACTACATCCATATGAATTAGTTGAAAGGTTGATTGTGTGGTGCGAGTGGCTTTTTTGGGTTTTGGCTTGTTTTTAATTTTGGAAGAGTTGCACACAGAGCATTCTAAGTAATTTTTACAGTTTTTTATTTTTAAATCTTCGGAACACTCTAACATTTTTCGTATGACTGGAAAGCTCGCGTGTCCTAGCTTTCTGTGGAGTAAGTGACTACAATTATCGTGAATAGGTCTTCCATTGTTTAAATTTTCAGACATATTAGTATCAGTGTTTGATGCATTCTTATCATTATTTTCATCATGGCTATCTGAATTTGGTTTTTCGTTTCTTAATTGATAGTTTGCATAGACTAGTTCGTTATCTTGTGGCAGTAGGTATGTTAGTCCATCATTTGTAAATAGTTTACCTATGTTTCTGTTGTTCTTAGTCATGAATACCTTTCCACCTCTGAAAGTGGTTTCTATTGCATTGTCTATGCTTAACTTTAGGGTTGCCAATATGTTATTTGGAATTTCGGGCACAAATAGTACCCCCTCTATTTTTCCTATACCTTTTATATGCGTGTCTCCTATTCCTCTCACTAGGACTCTATTTTGGTTTGCTACTTTAATATAATATTTCTTTTCAGTGAAGTTACTTAATATTTCTCTATTATGAGTTGTATGGCATGTGGCTCCTGAATCTATGAGCCAGGTGTTGAGTGAATCAGATATCAAAGTGTTATTATTTCTTATTCCATATAGTGATCCTTTCTTATTTTCTCTAGGGTTATTTCTGTATGTTTGTCTTTCTCTAGAGTGTGGTGATTCTCTTCTCTTATACCTGTAATCTGGGGAGGTTCTGTCTAAAAAGTGTATTCTTCTATCCTTGTGTTTATATGAGTCATTGTATCCTATATTCTTGGGGCAGTCTCTACTCTGATGTCTTTCAGATCCACATGTGAGACATTCATGTGGGTATCTGTCTCTGGCCCTGAAATCAGTCCTTCTTTGATTTCTACCTTCTCTTTGTTGTGTATATCGCTCTCTTCTAAGTCTATCTTCAGTAATAAGCTTATTGATAAGGTTTTCTAAAGTAATTTGCTCTATACTTAGGTTATCTATTAGTGTAATGTAGTTATCCCAGCTGTGATCTAATGAGTTAATTATAATGCTTTTCATGGTGTTGTCAGAAATGGTTTCTCCCCTTTGAATAAGGTCTGCTCTTACAGCGTTTAAATTCAATATATGCTCACTCATGGATGTATCATGTTTTAGTTTGGCAGAATAGAATTCCCTAGAGATTTTTGTGGTAGTGGCTACATTTTTGCTATAGAACAGTCTGAATAATTTTTGATATACTTCAAATACAGTTAAATTATGCTCTATACTGGGGAGTATACTTGGGGAAATAGAAACAATTAACATATAGTATGCTTTGTGATGGAGGCAGTCTATTTCATAGGTCCAAGGCTTATTTGGTGGGTTATCAATAAAAAATAAAACATTTTCTTTCATATATACAATCTGTAAACACTGATCCCATTCCATTAAGTTGCTTCCATCTAATTTCAATTTTATAAAGTCTGGAGGTATTGTCCCTGAGTGTAGTGAGGTGTTATTCATGTTTAGTAGCTGTCCATGGTTTAAGACCTTAGCATACTCACAATAAGGTCTGGGGATGGTAGATGTATGTCTGTATTTACTTATCTCTATGTTGTCTTGACTTGTATCTATGTTTCCTTTTTCCTTTTCTGCAGGCTCTTTCTGGGCATGCTCAGTCTTCATTTTCTTCCAGCAGTCGGCGAGGGAGGTTCCTTTGTTTGCAGCTCCCGGGGTGATGTCCCAGACGGCCTTCCGTTGTTCTGTTTTGTCTCCGGAGGGCCTCTGGTGGCTGGAAAATGCCTGGGATGCTGCTCTGCTCGTCGTGGAGTCTCCGGAGTTGCGAGGATCGGGGGAGAAGACACTGGAGGCTTGTCGGCCATTTTCTCTGCCGCTGTTGCCAATGGAGCCGGGTTGCTCTGCGAGTCGCTCTTCGGTAGGTGAGTATGATTGCCAGCGCGTCTTTCTTCGGGTGGCTAGGTCTTTGTTTAGGCAGTCTGTTTCTTTTTGGCTTTTTGCTGATGGTAGTTTAGAATTTTCTAATTTATTTCCTGATAGTTCGTTTGGTATTTTTAGTTTAGTCCCGAGTGCTGCAGTCAGCACTTGTATAGCGTTGTCTATTTCTACTTCAGTAGGTTGAGTTTTGCTTTGTTTAAATAATTGTTTTTTATTTGTTTTTGGGCTCAGGTAGTCATCTTCTTGGTAGTTTTTGTTTTTTATTTCGTAGTTTGAGGTTTGGAATTCTTTTAGTAGTTGGTCAGGCATTTTAGAGGTATTAGGTGGGTAAGATGGCTGCCATAAAAAAGGCGGGAAGCTGTCGCCATCTTTGGTGTCGTTTTTGAAGTTAGGGGTTGAGTTTCTTACCTCGTAGTTTTCTTGTTTGTTATTTTCGTTATCTGCTGCTGTTCCGTGGTCTTTTATCATGCTGCGGATTTTCACAAGCAGATTTGATTCGGTTGTAGTTGTTTCTATTAATTGTAGTATTTTTCTTTTTACTTCATCTTCTTTGTTTGGTGTTGAGAAGGGTTCTTCTGCTTCAGCTAGTGGTTGTTCGTTTTGCGTTAGCTGTTCATATTCTTGAGATTGCGTTTGTTTCTTCATGTTTTCAATTGGTGTATATACGTCAGGGGTCAGCTGGGCTGCCATTCTTTTTGTTGTGTATCTGGTGGCAGGTCTTCTTTTTTCTTTTTGTGAGTCTTGCATCTTTATGTTTGGTTGGGCCTACCAAACCATCCTCTTGCTACCAATTTGTTGCTAGTTTGGTTATCCTGGTTAGGCCCATATATAAGAGACTGTAGACTTTCTTGTAATAGTAATATTTATTTCTTTTCTTCCTCAGGAACACAATTAGACCAGCACTAATCTGGGAGGAGCAAGAACTTATATACAGAGAAGGCGGGGCTAATGGTAAGTACTAACCAATGGTAAGTGACACAATGACATCACATAATGACATATACACAATCAAACATATTTACATATTTACAGATATCAGGTTAGGTATTTTCATCTGTAACACACCCAGCTGGCTTTAATGCCTAAGGTGAAACAAGTCACTATTGGATGATTCACTTAAAGTGCATTGATTATCACGTCAAAAGGATAATAACATTGGACTCATTATAACATCTGCCTTTTTTTAGCAAGAGAAATTGTCGTCTTGATTGTGGTTGTAAGTGTCGGAATGTCTATTTTTCACTATTTTGAAGCATCATTTTTTTTTTTAATGCAAAGTACCATCTTTGGCCACCATTTTATGGTCTGTACCATGTGGACACCTCTTAGAATAACTTAGGAGTTGGATAGGACCTTGTAGGTCATCTAGTCCAACCCCCTGCCCAAGCAGGAGACCCTGTACCATTTCTGACAAGTGGCTGTCCAGTCTCTTCTGGAAAGCCTCCAGTCATGGAGCTCTCAAAACTTCTGAAGGCAACTTCTGTTCCATGCGTGGATGGTTCTCACTGTCAGAAAATTTCTCCTCATTTCTAGGTTGAATCTCTCCTTGGTTAGTTTCCATCCATTATTCCTTGTTTGGCCTTGGAAAATAGCTTGACCCTCCTCCTCTCTGGGGCAGCCCCTCAAATATTGGAAGATGCTATCATGTCTCCCCTGGTCCTTCTCTTCACTAGACCAGCCATGCCCAGTTCCTGCAACCATTCATCGTATGTTTTAGCCTCCAGTCCCCTAATTATCTTGCTTGCTCTTCTCTGCACTCTTTCTAGAGTCTCAACATCGTTTTGATAGTGTGGTGAGCAAAACTGGATGCAATACTCTTACTAAGGCTTTACAGAGTGGTATTAGCACCTCTCGTGATCTTGATTCACTCTATTAATGCAATTGAGGATTGCGTTGGCTTTTTTGGCTGCCGCCGCATACTGCTTCCTCATAACATCTGGGTCATTAACACCTGCTGGCTCATTAATTAACTAATTAATTAACTTGGCAGATGTTAATTTTATTAACAGTCTAGAAATTAGGCCTTTTGCAGAAAAAAGATGTAAAAAAGATGTTGAGATTCTAGAAAGAGTGCCGAGAAGAGCAACAAAAATGATTAGGGGACTGGAGGCTAAAACATATGAAGAACGGTTGCTGGAACTGGGTATGTCTAGTTTAATGAAAAGAAGGACTAGGGGAGACATGATAGCAGTCTTCCAATATCTCAGGGGCTGCCCCAAAGAAGAGGGAGTCAAGCTATTCTCCAAAGCACCTTCTGAAGGCAGGACAAGAAGCAACGGGTGGAAACTAATCAAGTAGAGAAGCAACTTAGAACTAAGGAGAAATTTCCTGACAGAACAATGAATTAGTGGAACATCTTGCCTCCAGAAGTTGTGAATGCTCCAACACTGGAAGTTTTTAAGATGTTGGATAACCATTTGTCTGAAGTGGTGTAGGGTTTCCTGCCTAAGCAGGGAGTTGGACTAGAAGACCTCCAAGGTCCCTTCCAACTCTCTTATTCTATTCTATTCTAAAATTGAGATCTGTCCCAATTGGAATTTTTTTATAGCTGAAGGAGGGGATCAAATTTTTGGAAGCCGTTTGCGGGAATGTTGGAAGCATTCTCCACCCTTCTCTTCATGTATCGTATCGAAGTGGATAACCCTCATTTCATAAGGCAATAGAAATAATTTTGTTCAGATGGTTCAGTAAGGAAGAAGGTCTGTCTTTTTTGCTTGGGGTTTGTTTTTATGAGTCTGCAAGCAGTTTTAGGACGGTCGCTTCGTCGGATTTTGTGGGTTCTGCTTTTTAGGACTGTAAACATTTTGCTGTAGGGGCAGTACATAAATGCTGTAAATAGAACGAATAACAGGATAATAATCAATAAAGCTCGGGTACCAAAAGGGGGCTGTTAAGGGAAGTTGATTGAAAAGAACTGCAGAATTTATTTTCCCTGGGTGCATCAATCAACGTGTGGAGATGCCACTGCAGAATTTTAATGGAACCATGTGCACATATGTGCGCTAAAAATCTCCCACATCTTACCTCCTAGTGACACAACGTACGTATCCTTGTCGTTTTCTTGGCAACTGAAGTTGTTTGCTTTGCGTTTGCAAGAAGAGTTCTTTCTTTCTTTCTTTCTTTCTTTCTTTCTTTCTTTCTTTCTTTCTTTCTTTCTTTCTTTCTTTCTTTCTTTCTTTCTTTCTTTCTTTCTTTCTTTCTTTCTTTCTTTCTTTCTTTCTTTCTTTCTTTCTTTCTTTCTTTCTGAGCAAGGCATGCATTTCTGGTGGTCTAAAAGATAGACCATTAGAAAAATATATGGAGGTTTTCAACCTTCGGAGACGGTTCCGTGGCACTAAATTTGGAGCTTGGTTTTGGGATATCATAACCAGCGGAGGGTTTCGCATATTCTTACCACTGGTTCGCCATGAGTAGGCACGCTTGCTTCACGCACGTGCGCCAGGGGTGGGTTCTACTTACCTTTACTACCGGTTTGCAACGGGGCCGCGCACGTGCTCTCTGCCTGCGCGTGCCTTCTGATGATGTTTGTTCTGTCCCCAACCACACGCACACACACCAACAGACGTTCAAGAGTTAAAGACCAAACCAGCCGGCAAAATCCTTTTCCTTATGATAACGGAACTTGGCAACAACCTAGTGGCTGCCTGCCAAGAGTTTATTATTTACGAAGAGGAGAGATAACTTCTCCCCACTCCTGGTACATCAAAAGAAACAGCTCAATAATTACGGAGTTAATCAAGTCCAGAGATAATCCAGCAAAGTCTATAGCAAAAGTCCGGCAATGCAGAATGGCGTGGAAGCTTTCAGCTTTGTTCGTCACAAGGTTTGACTCGCCACCACGCTCCCTTTTATACCCTGTGGGGTGTGGTCCAGTGACTCAGCCTAATCTCGGGCACGCCTTTTCTTCTGTTGCATGCGCTTATCTCTGCGATGCTGGCGTGGATCCAGCCAAGACTCATTACCCTCATCACTGTCCACCTGCGGCTGTGTGGACTTGCTTGGGCCCGGCCCTATCTCTTGTCCTTCGGTGGACACCGAAGGCATTGCCAGAGAGGAGGGTCCTGGAGAGGGAGGCCTTGCCAACCCAGGCTCAGGTAACGGAGCCACAACAATGTTGGGGTCGGTGGGCAGAGCTTCCCGCCGGTTTTACTACTGGTTCTATAGATACCAATGGCGTTGATACCACATCTTTGAGATCCTTGGTGCTCTCTCAGTTTGGTGGTTTTCTTACAGACATTTCATTACCAAACTATGTAACCTGTTCAGGGCTAGAGGGAAGGAGGGTTTGCAGAGAGGAGGAGAAGGGGAGGAAGAGGTGGAGGACTGTGAGATCCTTGGTGATCTGTGAGCTTGGAGGTTTTCTTGCAGACGTTTCATGACCAACTAGGTAACATCATCAGTGCTAGAAAGGAGGGAAGTTTGCAGAGGAGAGGAGGAGGATCAGGAGATGGGAGAACTGTGGGGCCCTTGGTGGGCTCTGAGCTTGGCGGTTTTCTTGCAGACATTTCATTACCCAACTAGGTAACATCTTCAGTGCTAGAATGGAGTGGGGTTTGTGGCGAAGAAGGGGAGGAAGAGGAGGACTGTGAGATCCTTGATACTCTCTAAACTTGGCGGTTTTCTTCTAGACCCATGATGGCGTACCTATGGCACGCGTGCCACAGGTGGCACGTGGACCCATATCTGTGGGCACACAAGCATTGCCCTAGTTCAGCTCTAGCGCATATGCGCGTGCCAGCCAGCTGATTTTCGGGCCTTCCGGGCCTTCCGGGCCCACCGGACGTCGGGAAACTGGCTGTTTCCAGCCTCCGGAGGGCCTCTGGGTGGGATGGGGAAGGCCGTTTTTGCCCTTCCCAGGCTCCAAGAAAGCCTCTGGAGCCTGGGGAGGGCGAAAAACAGGCCTACTGGGCCCACCAGGCCATTGCGTGCCAAAAGTGGGGTCACGGGGGGGTCACACACGCATGTGCGAGAGGTGGGGCGCATTGAATTATGGGTGTGAAACCACACACCACCACCCCCGTGCGACCTCCGCTTTTGGCATGCGATGGCAAAAAGGGTAGCCATCACTGTTCTAGACATTTCATTACCCAATGAGGTAACACCATCCGTGTTAGAAGGTTGAGTTTGCAGAGTGGAAGATAAGGCAAGGAGGAGGAGGAGGATGGAGAAAGAGGAGGAGTGGAAGAAGGGGAGGAGGAGGAGGAGGAATGTGGGGTCCTTGATGCTCTCTTGGTGGTTTCCTTGTAGACGTTTCATGACCAGACTAAGTCACATCATCAGTGCTAGATGTGAGTGGGATTTGTTCTCTCTTTATGCAGAAGACCATTTCCCCCCCTGCTTCCTTTCTCTTCTTTCGCTAGGTCTCACATGTTTGGCGATTGGCATTTCCCTCCCAAACCTTTGCAAAAGAAGAGATGTTCAGACAAATAGGCCCAGAAAGATGGTGTTCGTCTTACATAAATCCCGGGTCAAGGTTGGCCAAAAGGAAGTGTGTGAACGCAGTTGTGTTTTCATTGCATAATCCTTTGCCTGCGGTTTTTCCTGGCCTCCCAAGTTGCCGTCAAATCCCACAGGAAGATTTGACGGAGGGGACCATCATTTTTTTTTCTTTTTGCACTTTTTCAAGATTCTCGTTGCTCCTGCCTAGAGCGGAGGGACATTCCTGCCCTTGAGAAATAGTTGAAGAATTTCTGATTTTTCCCTCCGAGAATTGGGGAGAAATTCATGCTTGGCTCCTGAAGTTGGGAAGGTCATTCGCAGGCCCCGTCGGATAAGGTAGACCTCTTGACTTGCAACAACTTGGTTAGGGACCGTTCGAAGTCACAACTCACTAACAGCTCTTTAGAGTTTAGAGTTTATTGGATTTCTATACCGCCCTTCTCCCAGGGGACTCAGGGCGGTATACAGCCACATTAAAACACATGGATTTATAAAATTTAAAACCAATTAAAACAAATATATACAATTTGGCCCTCAAATTAAAACACACATACACCCACTTAAAATTCATATTAGGCCAGTCCGGCTTACTGAAACAGGAAGGTCTGTCTGTCTTTCTTTCTTTCTTTCTTTCTTTCTTTCTTTCTTTCTTTCTTTCTTTCTTTCTTTCTTTCTTTCTTTCTTTCTTTCTTTCTTTCTTTCTTTCTTTCTTTTTTAGACTTTTATACCACCCCCTCTCCCGAAGGACGCAGGGTGGTGAACAGCCAAAATTAAAAAACGTGTAATATAAACATTAAAATAGTATAAAACAAAATTAAATTTATCTTTGGCTTCCCTCAATTTAAAAACCCCTTACCCATAAAATTCACCAATTAAAATTTTTTTTTAACCCAGCCCGGCTTGCAGAAATAAAAAAGTCTTCAGAGCCCGGCGGAAGGCACGGAGGTCCGGGATCAGTCGTATCCCTGGGGGTAGCTCATTCCAGAGGGCGGGTGCCCCCACAGAGAAGGCTCTTCCCCGGGGGGTTGCCAGCCGACATTGCCTGACCGACGGCACCCTGAGGAGGCCCTCTCTGTGGGAGCGTATTGGCCGGTGGGAGGATATCTGTGACAGAAGGTGGTCTCGTAAATAACCGGGCCCTAAGCCATGGAGCGCTTTGAAGATGAGAACCAATACCTTGAAGCGCACTCATACGAACCTCTAGGGGCAGCTCATTCCAGAGGGCTGGTGCCCCCACAGAGAAGGCTCTGGGTGTCACCAGTCGGCATTGTTTGGCTGACAGCATCCTGAGGAGTCCCTCTCTGTGGGAGGGTATTGGCCGGTGGGAGGTTGTTGATGGCAGAAGGCGGTCTCGTATGTATCCCGGCCCTAAGCCATGGAGCGCTTTAAAGGTGGTGACCAACACCTTGAATCGCACTCGGAAGACCATCGGGAGCCAGTGCAGCTCGCGCAGGAGGGGTGTTACATGGGCGTGCCGAGTCGCACCCATAACCACCCGCACGGTCGCATTCTGGACCAGCTGGAGCTTCCGAGTGCTCTTCAAGGGGAGCCCCATGTAGAGAGCGTTGCACTAGTCCAGACGGGATTTCTTGCAGATGTAATGGAACATCTGCAAGAAAATAAGCAAGCTCAGGGAAGATCAAGGACCTTACAGCCCTCTTCCTCCTCCTCTTCCTCCTCCTCTTCCTCCCCTCCTCCTCCTCTCTGCAAACCCTCCTTCCCTCTAGCCCTGATCAGGTTACCTAGTTTGGTAATGAAATGTCTGTAAGAAAATCACCAAACTGAGAGAGCACCAAGGATCTCAAAGATATGGTATCAACCTTCTGATCTGTCCCCGTCCACACACACACACAAACACAGCCAGCCGAGGGTTAAGGAAGCACTTGGAACACACCCAGCTCTTTATCTCCAACTTGGCAGCGATATACACGCCGTCTGCCAAGTGTTTTTATTTCCACAGAAAAACAGAAAGATAAATACTCAGCTTCCAAACGTCCAACAACAATAAATATTCCTCCCAGCAGTTCCGAATGAGGCTTTAGTGACTATCCAAGGTTAGTTTTGTTCGTCACAAGGATCACTGGCCACCACCCTCTATTATATAGTCTCTGGGGTGTGGTCCAGTGACTCAGTTCTAATCCCTAGCACGCCTCCTGAGCTGCTGCAATCGTTTATCATGCCTTTGGAGGCGTGCGTCCAGGAATGATGTTTCTCCTCCGCTCTCATCCGAGCCACCTGTCTCCCTGCTAATCTCCTCTCCCTCGGCCGGCACCTGAGACAGTGCCAGAGGGGAGGAGCCTGGAGAGAGAGGCCTGGCTGACTCCTCTTCCTCATGCTTGGAGCTTTCTTCCTCCGATGGGACAGGCTCAGAGGGCGGGGCCACAACACCTCCCTTGCTTCTACCATTGATGATGTTACCTAGTTGGGTGATGCAACATCTGCAAAAAACCCCCATCAAACACAGAGAACACCAAGGAGTTCACAGCATATAAGTTTAAAAATAATTTAAAAAAAAAACTGGTTTTATGTGTTAATAATAATGCATTGTACATTATGAAATCCTTCGGTGAGGGAGATAGGTGGTCCTAAGATGTGATAGATAGATAGATAGATAGATAGATAGATAGATAGATAGATAGATAGATAGATAGATAGACGGCTAGATGGCTAGATATTGTATTATTTGGATTATAAAACGCACTGGAGTATAAGACGCACCAAGATTTCGAAGAGGAAAACAAGAAAAACATAGTTTTTGGCCTCCACACATCCATTTTTTGCCCTCCCCGGCCTCCAGGACCACTCTGCAGGCCTCCCAAACCCTCTGCATGTCCCATTTTTGGGAAAACAGGCTTATTTTTGGCCTCTCAAACCCCTTATGCATCGCATTTTTGCCCTCCCCGGCCCCCAGGAGGACTCTACAGGCCTCCCAAACCCTCCGCGCATCCTGTTTTTGCAGAAAATGGGCCTGTTTTTGGCAAAAATGGGACACGCAGGGCGAAGTTTTCGGAGGCCAAAAATAGCTGTATTCGGTGTATAAGACTCACTAACATTTCCACCCTCTTTTTTTGGGGGGGAATGTGTCTTATACTCTGAAAAGTACAGTAGACAGACAGGCAGATAGACAGATAGGAGAAGGGGAGTTTCAAATGGCGCTAATGAACCCCAATTCTACCCTTTACACAAGCGTAGAAAAAGTCCGCCGTGATGTCTCTTCCTTCTGACATAATAGAAAAAGTCAATCAGGGATGTTGCCGTCACAACATCTAACCCTGAATTTTTGGTGGCGTTGATAATTCCAGCGGAAAACCAAAATTATATCCTTGAAAGTTGGACGATGCCCTCAGAATGAATCCGACGAACGAAAGTTCCCCACACCACATCATTTCTATTTTGTATGATTGCACAACATTTCTTACTCCCATTGCCGTCATCTCAAAATTGTGTGTTCCTTTGCTGAGAGTTACTGCTGGTTTTCATCTCTGTGACTAGATTCCTAATTTCTTCCTTCTGAGGTTTTCTGGGGTTGCTGGAGCTACTGAAACGTTTTACAGGAGCAAATATGTCAACAGGCTAAAAGTGTCGTGGTACTATTTATTTATTTGTTTGTTTGTTTGTTTATTTATTTATTTATTTATTTATTTATTTATTTATTTATTTAAATTTCTATACCGCCCTACTCCCGAAGGACTCAGGGCAGTGAACAGCCACAGGATAAAACACATAAATACAAAAATTTAAAATAGAATAAAAACGAATTAAATAATTTGGCTGAACAAATTTAAAATACCCCATAATTTAAAAACAGATTAAAATTTGCATTTAAAAAGGGGAGAAGATTTAGGCCAGGCCAGGTTGATGAAATAAAAAAGTCTTAAGTGCGCGACGGAAGGTGCGCAGATCCGGGATCCTCCGTATCTCCGGGGGGAGCTCGTTCCAGATCGTAGGTGCCCCCACAGAGAAGGCTCTCCCCCTAGGGGCCGCCAGTCGACATTGTTTGGCCGACGGCACCTGGAGGAGCCCCTCTCTATGGGAGCGTACTGGCCGGTGGGAGGCTATTGGTGGTGGCAGGCGGTCCCATAGATAACCAGGTCGCGTAGATAACCAGGCAACTTTACGGCCTTTTCCTTCAAGTTTTCTTCTGTATTGCTAAGGACAGTAATTTTTTTTTAAATTATTATTTTCTGCCTTACCACCTTATTGGACCATAAAAATTTTTCCAAGGAAAACACAGATCAGATGAGGGATCATATTTACCTGCACCCAAGTCTGGTCCCCACAATACAGGAGTGGGATTCAAATAATTTAACAACTGGTTCTCTGCTCTAATGACTGGCTGGGTGGGCGTGGCCATGGTGGGCGTGGCCAGGGGTGTGTGACAGGCAGCACTCAGCCTCCTGCACCCCCCTGGGAGCAAAAACTGGCCACCGAAGGGGGGAAACGTGCCATACCCCTGCATCCCGTTTTAGGCCTAAGAGGCCTCCCTGCACCCTCCTGGGAGTGAAAACGGGCCGTGGGGGCCTGCGCTGCACCCCCTGAACCCCGTTTTGGGCCTACGAGGCCTCCCTGCACTTACCTGGGAGCAAAAATGGGCTGTGGGGGCAGTGGTGAAATGTAAAATTTGTTACTACTGGTTCTGTGGGCGTGGCTTGGTGGGGGAAGGGTAATGTGACTGGGTGGGCATGTCCAACTTTTTTTTTTTAATTTTTTAAAGCATTTTTTTACAACCTATTCGGCCAAATAGGTTGTAAAAAAAATGCTTTCATAAGTAAAAAAAAAAAGGCTCTGACAATCACAGTTGTGGCGCCCGATCTTACCTTTTAAAAGCAGCAAGTAACGACACCCGGGCGGGTGGGCGGAGCCTCGCGCCGCCATCGCTACCAGTTCTCCAAACCACCTGCCACAATCACTACCGGATTGCCCAATCTGGTCCGAACCGGGAGCATTTCACCCCTGTGTTGGGGGGATGGATCTAAAAGGCCTCCTTGCACTTATCTGGGAGCCAAAATGGGACGTGTGGGGACTCTTAGAAAGGGCCGGGTCAGCCAGCAATTTAACTACCGGTTCACCCGAATCGGCCCAAACCGGCTGAATCCCACCACTGCCAGAATAGAAATAAAAGTTGAGACTCTGGAAAGAGTTCAGAGAAGAGCAAAAAAAGATGATTATGAGACCGAAGCAGTGGTGAAATCCAAATTTTTTTTTTACTACCGGTTCTGTGGGAGTGGCTTGGTGGGTGTGATGTGGCTTGGTGGGTGTGGCTTGGTGGGCGTGGCGGGGGGAAGGATCCTGCAAAATCTCCATTCCCACCCCACTCCAGGGGAAGGATACTGCAAAATCCCCATTCCCTCCCCACTCCTGGGGGAAGGATATTGCAAAATTTCCCTTCCCACCCCACTCTGTGCCCAGCCAGAGGTAGCATTTGCCGGATCTCCAAACTACTCAAAATTTCCGCTACCGGTTCTCCAGAACCTGTCAGAACCTGCTGGATTTCACCCCTGGACTGAAGGCTAAAACATGTGATGAAAGTTTGCAGGAAGTGGATATGTGTCTAATCTAACAAAGGGAAGAACTAGGTGTGATATGATAGAAGTCTTCCAATATTTGAAAGGCTGTCACAAGGAAGAGATAGACAACCCAGTGGTGGGCTGCTGCTGGTTTGGACCAGTTTGGGCGAACCGGTAGTTCCGACCAGCGGCTGGCCCCGCCCACCCACCCTCACACTATCACATCCTGTATAATTGCTGGTTTTTCGATGCTGCGCGTGCTCACGTTTTTGGTTCTGGGTAAACTGGTTGTTACAACCGGCAGCAGCCCCCCCACCCCCCACTGAGACAACCTATCCTCCAAAGCCCTTGAGGGCAGGACAACAAATAATTTTTTTGATTTTTTTTTTTTACATTGTCTATGGAGATTCTCAATCGTTCAGATCATTTTTGTTCCAAATTTGCTTTTTACAAGGCAACTGTCAGCCCCTCTGGAACCGCCTGTGCTTCGCCAGACAAACACCCACACACACACGCTCCAAAGGTGAGGCTATCCGGTTTAATCGTAGCTTACACGGTGGTCATACAGTAAGCGCTGAAATTCTTCGATGAGAAATAAAGTCGGAGACGGCCGGTTCCGCCATCTATCCAGTTTTATAGAACGCTATTCAAGCGCCCCACCCTCGCTCTATTACAGATTTAAAGTAACCGCGCTACCTATCCCGGTCTGGTTCATTGCGGGTTGCCAGCTACTTCCGGATTTCCACTATCTCCTTTCATCACCGGTATCTGCGGTTCGTTGCGGGTCGCCAGCTACTTCCGGATTTCCACTATCTCCTTTCATCACCGGTATCTGCGGTTCGTTGCGGGTCGCCAGCTACTTCTGGATTTCCACTATCTCCTTTCATCACCGGTATCTGTGGTTCGTTCCGGGTCGCCAGCTACTTCCGGATTTCCACTATCTCCTTTCATCACCGGTATCTGCGGTTCGTTGCGGGTCGCCAGCTACTTCTGGATTTCCACTATCTCCTTTCATCACCGATATCTGCGGTTCGTTCCGGGTCGCCAGCTACTTCTGGATTTCCACTATCTCCTTTCATCACCGGTATCTGTGGTTCGTTGCGGGTCGCCAGCTACTTCCGGATTTCCACTATCTCCTTTCATCACCGGTATCTGCGGTTCGTTGCGGGTCGCCAGCTACTTCCGGATTTCCACTATCTCCTTTCATCACCGGTATCTGCTTCATACTAACGTTGAGATATTTATCGCCCCCCCCCCCCCCGTTCCCCTATACCGTCCACCACCTAATATCACCGTGTCATCCTAATCGCTACAACACCCCCCCTTCGCCGTGTCTTTGTTTTTCTGGTCCATCGTGCTCTGGATCTATACAGTTGCTCATGTTCAGATGGTTCATATTCCCCAGGATCTTGTGTCGAGGAGTTGTCTGACACTCGACAGCAACTGGACTTGGTTTTTTCTTTGGAAACGTTTTGCTTCTCATCCAAGAAGCTTCTTCAATTTTTCCCCCTCCGTTTTCCTGTTTCAGCCCAGCTAGATGGCAGTCTCCAATCAATCTTGACTGAGCTTCCAAGGCTTGAGCAAGGTCAGAGGTAAAGATGGAAAACCACTGGGAAATCCCAGAGCTATTAGCTAGATTGAGATGTCAGAATAACATTCAGAAGAATGACCCTGCCAATAACTAGGATATCTTTGCCAAGGAAGTGACATGGACATGCACATAAATTCCAAAGGAACTGAGATCATTTAAAGACTTGATTATTATTATTATTATTATTTTTTTGCTATTGTTCTTGATTACTGCAACGGATCGGAAATAGAGGACAGATCTCCGGTCAACTAGGATGAGGGAACTCAACCCAAGGGCAGAGAAGAACCCAGTGGGTTCTTCTGGAGCACGTCAACTGGGCAAGGATTGGTGAGTGCTCAAGCTTTATTGATCTTTGAAGTCCACGTGCACAATTCTCCGTTGATTAAATGTGGGCGCCGGTGTTTGACGAGCTGAGACGTCATCTTTTGCATCTTGAGCTGCAGAAGGACGTTCCAGCTTGATGGCCTTGAGGTGCAGTGAAGATGTTGCCCTCGTCAGTTCACAAAACTTCTGCAAGAAAGCCATCAGGTGATGAAACTTTCGAAAACCAACCCACAAGCTCTGAAAAAGGAACCTTCATCCTCATCCTACACCCAAGCTACAGATGTTCGCCACTGCTGTATTGCAAAGTCACCAAGCTCAGAGAGCACCAAGGGCTCAATACCCTTGAGAAGGGTTGGACTTACAATTCCCAGCATTGCAACTTTGTCATAGCTGGAAAACATTATTGTTGAGACAGACTGACTAATGGCTATAAATAGGACATCCTCAATGCTCTTTTTTGGCTTTGGAAGGCCTCAAGGGTATGCATTATTTTGCCTTTATGAATCTGACTTTGCGCCCTTCTCTCTCTCTCTCTCTCTCTCTCTCTCTCTCTCTCTCTCTCTCTCTCACACACACACACACACACACACACACACACACACACACACACACACACACACACACACACAGAAAGAGAGAGAGAGGTGGGGGAGAGAGAGAGAGAGAGAAAGAGAATCTACCAGTGGATATAAGAATGGTTAAACTGGGAAATGCCTAGATCCGTGATGGTGAACCTATGGCACGCGTGCGGCAGATGGCATGCTGGTGGGCACGCGAGCTCAGCTCTGGAGGCCAGAAACAACCTGTTTGCCAACTTCCGGTGGGACTGGAAGTTGGCAAATGGGCCGTTTCCGGCCTCTGGAGGGCCTCTCGGGGGTGGAGGGAAAGGCCATTTTTGCCCTCCCCTGACTCCTAGAAAGGCTCTGGAGCCTGGTGAGAGAGAAAAAATGGGCCTACCGAGCCATCGCGTGCCAGGAACGTGGGAAACGTGGGGGGGGATCGCACACGCATGTGCAGGGGCGGGGTGCATAGAATTATGGATGTGGCCATGTATGCACACGACCCCACCCCCGCTCCTGGCAAACAGGTTAACCATCACTGGCCTAGATCCTTACATGACCATCTCCAAAGCTGGTTTGCTGTCCTGCTCAATATTTTTTCTAACCATTTCCCTAATCTTCCTTTTCACCCGTTGATTTCCTGACGTTGAAGAAATTTTGGAGCTGGTGAGGTAGAACAGAATATAATAATAGAGTTAGAGTGATTTCGCAGGTCTTCTAGTCCAACCTTAATCAGGAGACCCTCTACCATTTCAGACAAATGGTTGTCCAATCTCTTCTTAAAAACTTCCAGTGATGGAGCACTCACAACTTCTGGAGGCAAGTCGTTCCATTGATTCATTGTTCTCCCTGTTAGGAAATTTCTCCTTAGTTCTAGGTTGCTTCTCTCCTTGATTAGTTTCCACCCATTGCTTCTTGTCCTGCCCTCAGGGGCTTTGGAGAATAGCTTGACTCCCTCTTCTTTGGGGCAGCCCCTGAGATATTGGAACACTGCTATCATGTCTCCCCTACTCCTCCTTTTCATTAAACTAGCCATGCCCAGTTCCTGCAACCGTTCTTCATATGTCTTAGCCTCCAGTCCCCTAATCACCTTCGTTGCTCTTCTCTGCACACTTTCTAGAGTCTCCATATCTTTTTTACATCGTGGCGACCAAAACTGAATGCAATATTCCAAAGGTGGCCTTACCAAGTTCCCATAACTTCTGGAGGCAAGCCGTTTCGCCGATTAATTGTTCTAATCGTCAGGAAATTTCTCCTTATGTTTAAGTTAGCTCTCTCCTTGATTGATTTCCATCCATTGTTTCTTGTCCTGCCTTCTTTCTCTTATGTCTTCCTAATATAAAAAGAAACTAAGGTAGCCCTTGATTTATAGCCATTCATTTAGCAACTGTACAAAGTTACGACGATTATGGGGGGAAGTGAAGTGGGAAGTGATTTATGACTGTTCCTCAGACTTATGACCATCACAGCATCCCCGTGGTCACGAAATCCAAATTTGTGTGCTCGATGACCAGCAGGTATTGACAGTGGTTGCAGCGTTCCAAATTTTGCAGGATCTCTAACGTGCAAATTCATTAGGGAATCTGGGCTCACTTAACCACTGCGGTGATTTGCTTAACAACCATGGCAACCTCCCCTCCCCCAAAATCGTACTATTGGACATGACTTCCTTAACAACCACCTCACTTAGCAACCTAAATTCTGGTCCCAATTCTGGTTGTAAGTCGAGGGCCCTCTGCTTAGCCTTTCTCCCTTAAAATAAATCTTTCTACAACTATCCGACAATTTGTAGTTTTAAAAAAATACGTTCGAACTGATCGTTATTACTATTTCTTTATATCTTTGCCTATTGTTGGAGTTTTATTTAATTCCGGATTAAAATCTTAATACATTCTCCGCTTTTAAACCTTTCAAATTTAGCCAATATGCATTTAATAAACATTAGTTTCTTAGTGTTAAGGTGATAGATAGATGCTGGGGAAATTTCTCTGTAATGTAATGTATTTTTCTAGGATGGCCTAACATTCATTTTTGTCTTATTGCGTTTCATTATTATAAAAGGGCTATTTTGGCTGATAAGCATTGCTGTTCCTTTCTATTTGCTAGAAACAGCTGAAAAATAGATCTGATTATAGGAATTGCTTTTCAAAGGAAATTACTGGGCTGCCCCTGGATGAGTTTTATGTAGAAATAAAATACTGGGTTTTGCTTTCAGTAAGTGTGAAAAATTAGAAACCTAGCCAGCCTCTATTCTATTCTATTTGCTCCCTCCTATCAATTGTTCTGTTCTATTTTTTCGCTGTCAGTGATTCAGCTACATCCAAAAAATCAGCTATAGCTTTATCCATTAGCTTTATTATTTTCATTTTTAGGCAATCCAACCGGTTAATACAATTGGGGTTTTTTTGGCTGTACAGAATGTCTTGAAAAACGTTTAGAATTCCTTGTTCTCCAAGGAAAAGTCTGTTTTCAGACTTCAAACATTCAGGTAGGTCAGAGGTGGGTTTCAGCCAGAGGTGAAATCCAGCAGGTTCTGACAGGTTCTGGGGAACTGGTAGCGTCCCTGATTGGTCTGTTCAAATCTGCCATTCAATACTCAACAGTGTTGTGGTTTTTTCCCCTCGATCAAAGCAGTCACTTTAGCCATCTCTGCTAGGCCTCAATTGTGATCGTAAATTGAGGACTAATTCTTGAATACAAAAAACTCAACTGTTTGCTTCACACCTCTAAACATTTTAAGCCGTATCTATATAGCAACAAAGTCCTCAAAACCTAAAATCAAAGTTTCGGGTTTTTTTTTCCCAGTTTGGAGCACAAAGTCCAGAAGCGGTTTCCAAATAGGAACAAAATTAGATTGAGCCTTCCCTTTAATTAAAACAATCCATTTTGCCGTCTCTGCCAATTTCCATCACTTTTGCCACCCGTTCTTCTGTTGTGGGAATTAGTGTCATTTTCTTTCTATTAAATTATATGAGGAAAAATGGCGGGGGGGGGGGGAACTGCAGCAGGAAGATTCATTATTAACGCTTCGCTAAAATCTTTGAGAACCAACTGCTGTTTACAACAGCCAACATAAATCAGGCTTACAATTTCCATTATAGCCCTATGCCGAAGCAGAAGTAGTAATTATATACATCGTGATGAAGAGACTGACTTCTCGCTTGCTAAATAGAGAATACAGAATAACAGGATTGGAAGGGACCTTGGAGGTCTTCTAGTCCAGCCCCGTCTTAAGCAAGAGACCCTATATCCATGATGCCACAGGTGGCACGTGGAGCCATATTGGTGGGCACGTGAGCTCAGCTCTGGCATGCATGCGTGCGCCGGCCAGTTGATTTTCAGGCCTTCTGGGCCCACCAGAAGTCAAGAAACATACTGTTTCCGACCTCCGGAGGGCCTCTGAGGGGGCTGGGGAAGGCTGTTTTTGCCCTCCCCAGGCTCCTAGAAAGGCTCTGGAGCCTGGGAGAGCGAAAAATGGGCCTACCGGGCCTACCGGGCCATCGCGTGCCAGAAGCAGAGGGAGCATGGGGGCGGGGCGCATAAAATTATGGATGTGGGCACACGTGTGTGACACACACCCCCCGCGCTCCCCCCGCTTTTGGCACACAATGGCAAAAAGGTTAGCCATCACTGCCAAGGTTGAGAAACACTGTTCTAGACAAATGGTTGTTCAGTCTCTTCTTGAAAACCTGCGATGAAGCACCCACAACTTGTGAAGGAAAGTCATTCCACCGATTAATTGTCCCACTATCAGGAAATTTCTCCTTATTTCAAGCCTCCCCCATAAGTTTCCATCCATTGCTTCTTGTCCTGCCCTTAGGTGCTTCGGAGACTAGGATAACCTTCTCTTTTTTATTTTTTATTTTTTTTAAAAAAAAAATTGATTTATATGCCGCCCTTCTCCGGAGACTCAGGGCGGCTTACAGTGCGTTAAGCAATAGCCTTCATCCTTTTGTATATTTATACAAAGTCAGCTTATTGCCCCCACAAACTGGGTCCTCATTTAACCTACCTTAGAAAGGATGGAAGGCTGAGTCAACCTTGAGCCTTGGAGAGATTCGAACCAGCAGTAAATTGCAGCTGTGTTAATAACAGGGTGCTTTAAACCACTGTAGTACCAAGGCTCTTCTTTTCTGTGACAGCTCCTCAAATATTGGAAGACTGCTACCCTATCACTCCTAGACCTTCTCTTCATTAGACTAGACATACCTAGTTCCACTCAATCGTTCATTGTATGGTTTAGCCTCCAGCTCCCCTAATCATCTCTTGCATCTAGTTTTGGTCACCACACTGTAAAAAAAGATGTTGAGACTCTAGAAAGAGTACAGAGAAGAGCAACCAGGATGATGAGGGGACTGGAGGTTAAAACATACGATGAATGGTTGCAGGAACTGGGCATGGCTGGTCTAGTGAAGAGAAGGACCAGAGGAGACATGATAGCAGCTTTCCAATATTTGAGGGGCTGCCACAGAGAGGAGGGGATCAATATATTTTCCAAAACACCTCAACAAGCAATGGATGGAAACTTATGAGGGAGAGATCCAACTTTGAAATAAGGAGGAATTTCCTGATAGTGATGACAATTAATGGGTGGAACGACTTGCCTTCAGAAGTTGTGGGTGCTCCAAGACTGGAAGTTTTTAAGAAGAGATTGGACAACCATCTGTCTGACTCTGTCCAACTCTGTTATTCTGTTATCCTTGTTGCTCTTCTCTGTTCTCTTTCTAAAGTCTCAACATCTTTTTTGTATCATGGTGACCAGAACTGGATGCAGTGTTTCAAATGTGGTCTTATCAATGCAACATAAAGCAAATTGAAATATCTCCAGATCCAAACTGTAGATTTACTGTGGCGTGAACACACCACGCCAAAGGTGGTCACCCCCAGATGATATAACGCATGAAAACCTGGCTTGTTCCTTCATTCAGCATGTAATAAAGGTAATTTTTAGCAGATTTTGCCAGATAATGACGATTGCGGCTTTTAAACAAGAGGCATAGTTCGTGTCCGTGATGGCGGCTTATTTATGCATGAATCAAGAACAGCTCTTGTTAATTAGACATTTGAGACAGAAATCAAAATTCATCACGCAAGCAACAAAAAAAGCTTTTTAGATGGAAGCACAAAAGATGAAATGGTGTGAAGATTAGCAACCAGCCAAGATCAGCAGGAAAGAAATGTGTTGATTGTGTTTTCTTTTGCCATAGTGCAGTGCAGGGACAGTCATAAAATTTCATCTCCTTTGGTGTCTCTTTCCTGTCCGTGGAAGAAAATACCAGAATATATATAACAAGCAATAGTCCATATTTATAGAGGTTTCAGCTTTAAAGAAGAAGAAGAAGAATATGTGTGTGTGTGTGTGTGTGTATATATGTATGTATGTATGTATGTATGTATGCATATATATATATATTTATCTATATAGTGTCAAAACAAAGTAATTTTATTTACAGGGTTTTAAAAGTATAAGTACAGTATACAAATCATAAAGTAGAATGTTTCACAAATTCACGATAATATTAATTTAACACAAGACTTGATTATAAACAACATTTTTAGTTTCACCTCCAGGAGCAAGAATAAATAAATTCATGAGTGAACCCACCCTTGAGCAAGCAATATAAAGTTGTCCGTGGAAGAAACATGTACATGAGGCTGTACAGTAGAAGCCATTTTAAGACCCACCAGGCTGTATCTTAACAGAACTTGAATCCAAAATGCACACGATCACTGTCAAAAGTACTGTGATTTGACACTATAGATATAATTCATTCCTTTTCATTTCAGTGGCCCAGGCGTTCCAGAGTTATGCTGGAACATACACACACCGACAGACCCACACACCCACACACCCTGAGGGATGTTAGATGTGTCTTACCCCCACAGTATTTCTTTCCAGAGAATAACTCATCTGTGTACCAAGTTTGTTTGAATTGCTCGAGGCGATAAAGAAATAAAGGTAGACTTGTATAGATCTATTTCAAGCTATTTAGCTCTCATCAGCTAGCCATACCCTTACTTGGATTCGAACTTGGGCTGCCTGCATATTAGGCAGTTGTATTAACCTCTGAGCCACAAGTTCTCCTCCCTTCACTTCATCAGCTTGAGCCAGGGGAGAGATTAAGTGTTTTTCTATCGAGATTCCTGGTCTACCCCACCATGTGGGAGGGAGCATACTGCATCCCTTTCGCCTTTCAGCTCCAATCCAGGAGCCCTCAAGCAGTCGCACCGACGACAAACCATTTAATACCAAATTTATATTTCGCTGATAAAGAAATAAAGGGAGACCAGTATGGATCTATTTCAAGCTATTTAGCTCTCATCAGCTAGCCATACCTTTACTTGGATTCGAACCTGGGCTGCCTGCATGTGTCGCATCCCCTGTGCCCCATTTTGGGCCTAGTAGGCCTCCCTGCACTTATAAGCCATAATGCAATGTGCGTGCGGCACCCCCCATGCATACGCCCCTCACATTCCCCCACGTATGTGTACGCATCTCCCACATGCACCCAGTCCCTGCGCATGGCAGAGACCCGAAAATCAGCTGGCTGGTGGGAGGCATGCGCATATACAGGATGTGGTGGAGCTGAGCTGGGGTGTGCCATGGGTTCACCATCACGGTCGGATATATAGATTTCAGAAAATTGCATCCCAGAAAGTAAGTTTGCATTTTGAAAAAAGTGCGCACTAAGGGTAGTTATAGTTCTCTTTTTTAAAAATAAATAAATAAATAAATACAGACATCAAGAAAATACATATTAAAAAATTCAGGGAAGATCAAAGCCATGAATATTTAAAAGCATGAATTAGGAATTGTATTGTGTGGATATTCAAAAATCTTACGCTGGGGAAAGAAAGAAATAATCATAGACATTAGTGGGAAATTGTTATTTGCATGAAATGCTGTTGTTTAAAAGCTATGCTTTCCCCCATAATGTTGGATCTGAAATCTGAATTTCGGGGGCATTTGAATATATCCTTAAATAACTGGTTTTTTTTAAAAAAAACAACAACATTGGAGCTGAATATTGCTTTAATAATACAGACATTAAAATTAGTTTGATCTGTTCATTTCTCATCTGATACTTTTCAAAATACGCAACGATGGATGACAAAAATTACATTCATTATCATATATGAGATCAGGTTGAGTATTTTTTTTAAAAAAAACTTACCAGGGTTATTTGCTTTGAACTGAAGTGAAGCTACAGCACACTCAGTTTTTAACTAAATATCTGAAAATCTGGATGCAAAATTGTAAAGTCACATCTCTACTTAACCTTGAATCTCCCGAAAGAGAGATACTGCTCTTATCAATGTTTTTTTTTTATTAAATCATTGCAAAGTGCTGAGGAGCAGATGGAGAAGAAGTTTAGATTTTGCTTTTAACAAGTTTTTTTTTAATCCTCCAATAATTCAGATGGATGATATGTGTCCAAAATATAGAAATATATTAGAATAGGAGACAAATACACCAAGGCTTAAAAAATATGGTATGCCAAATACTTTAAAAAAAATCCAACTTCTATTATTATATAATAACACCTATTATTAAATCTATGGAGTTGCTAGGCAGCTTGATGGCATGTAAACAATATCAATCGATCACATCTTGTATGAATAAATTTATCCACTGATAATATTCATATGTTAGCAATTGCAGCACTTCATTTATCCAGTTGTTATACGACATCTGTACATAAGGTCTCAAATGACTATTTTTCTAAGAGATTTCTGGATTACTTCTAACTGAAATTGGATGAAGAAAGACAACAAGGGCAGAATTGGGACTGATGTGAAATCTGTCTTCTGCGTGGACTACAGTACTTTTGAGATGTATAAAGAAAACATTAAACATTATCCCTGAGATAATAGTATAACTAGAAAATCTCAATTTAATTAATTCGTGATTAATTAAATTGATTCTTTCTTTCTCTCTCTGTATCTCCTTCCTTCCTTCCTTTCTTCTTTCCTTCCTTCCTTCCTTCCTTTTCTTCCTTCCTTCCCTCCCTCCCTCCCTCCTTCCTTCTTTTTCTCTCTCTCGCCCTCCCACCTTTCCTTTCTCCCTCCCTCCCCCTTTCTCTGTCTCTGTCTCTGTCTCTCCTTTCTTTTCTTTTCTTTTCTTTCATTCTTTCTTTCTTTCCTTCCTTCTTTCTTTCTTTCTTTCTCTTCCTTCCTTCCTTCCCTCCCTCCTTCCTTCTTTTTCTCTCTCGCCCACCCGCCATTCCTTTCTCCCTCCCTCCCCCTTTCTCTGTCTCTGTCTCTGTCTCTCCTTTCTTTTCTTTTCTTTTCTTTTCTTTCATTCTTTCTTTCTTTCCTTCCTTCTTTCTTTCTTTCTTTCTCTCTCTTTCTCTTTCTTTCTTTCTCTTCCTTCCTTCCTTCCCTCCCTCCTTCCTTCTTTTTCTCTCTCGCCCACCCGCCATTCCTTTCTCCCTCCCTCCCCCCTTTCTCTGTCTCCGTCTCCGTCTCTGTCTCTGTCTCTCCTTTCTTTTCTTTCTTTCTTTCTTTCTTTCTTTCTTTCTTTCTTTCTTTCTTTCTTTCTTTCTTTCTTTCTTTCTTTCTTTCTTTCTTTCTCTCTCTCTCTCTCTCTCTCTTTCTCTTTCTTTCTTTCTCTTCCTTCCTTCCCTCCCTCCCTCCTTCTTTTTCTCTCTCTCGCCCTCCCTCCCTTTCTCCCTCCCCCTTTCTCTCTCTCTCTTTTCTTTCTTTCTTTCTTTCTTTCTTTCTTTCTTTCTTTCTTTCTTTCTTTCTTTCTTTCTTTCTTTCTTTCTTCCCTCCCTCCCTCCCTCCCTCCCTCCTTCCTTCTTTCTCTCTCTCTCACCCTCCCTCCCTTCCTTTCTCCCTCCCTCCCCTCTCTCTGTCTTTCTTTCTTTCTTTCTTTCTTTCTTTCTTTCTTTCTTTCTTTCTTTCTTTCTTTCTTTCTTTCTTTCTTTCTTTCTTTCTTTCTCACTCTCACTCCTTCCTTCCTTTCCTTCCATTCCCTCCCTCCCTCCTTTCCCTCTCTCTCATTTTTCCTTCCTTCCTTCCTTCCTTCCTTCCTTCCTTCCTTCCTTCCTTCCTTCCTTCCTTCCTTCCTTCCTTCCTCCCTCCCTCCCTCCCTCCCTCCCTCCCTCCCTCCCTCCTTCCTTCCTTCCTTCATTTCTGTTTGGTGCTTTTCAGCATCCCTTTCTTTCTTCTTGATCAAGACATTGGATCTATACCAGTGATTGAAAAACAACAACAACAACAACAACAACCGTTCTTTGAATTATTTTGTGGGTGGCCACAGGGTAATCATCTTTTAGTAAAGAAGCCCTGGTGTATTAATTAGAGAGAAAATCACAGAGAGATTTTCTTTAAGCCCCCCTGTTGCGTTGTCAGATCTTGAAAGAAAAGCCCGCAGGTAAAGGAAATAGTGTAAAGGTTCGACCACAGAGCCTGGGAAAGAGTGATCTCATTTGCAAGGCGGATGGTGATACTGTTTATATATTGTGTTTTAAAAAGAGATTAAGCTAAGATTAAAAAAAGTAGGGAAAAAGAATATCATGGCAGAAATTGAAATACACAAATTGTATTTCGAAAAAACAAAAAAGGAGATTGGAATAGATTATAGAAATCAATATATAACTATGTTATAAGTTGCATAAGTTGTGACCTGGTCAATACTCTGTTTATAAAATATGTATGTAAGAGGAGGAGAGGGAGAGAGAGGAATGGAAGAAAGGGGAAGGGGAGGGAGAAAGGATAGGGGACAAGAGCAGGTGAGAAGGTGAGAAACGGGGAAAAGAGGGGAGGAGTGGGGGAGAGGAAGGGGAAGTAGGGGAGGAGAGGAGAGGAGGAGGAAGAACGTAGAAGAGGAGAGGAGGGAGGGAGAGCAAAGAATGACGAAGGAGAAGAAGGTTTGTTGTGAAAAGGGGGAAAAGAGAGGGTAGAAGAGCAACCCCAAATGTGATTAAAATGTCTTATTTTTATGCTTTTGTTAGAAAAAATATATATGTATGTATGTATGTGTGTGTGTGTGTGTGTGTGTGTATGTATGTATGTATGTATGTATGTATGTATGTATGTATGTATTTCTCTTTAGCCAGGTTCTTCCTACGTAAACCAAGATTTTTATGCAGCCCTAGTTCAGTGAAATCACAATCCACTAGTTTCTAGGCTTTTTTTTCTGGCAGCCAGCAAACACTCTGCTCTCCTTAGTCTCCCAATGGGCAGCAGAGTGTTTGCTGGCTGCCAGGAAAAAAAAAAAGCCTAGAAACTAGTGGATTGTGATTTCACTGAACTAGGGCTGCATAAAAATCTTGGTTTACGTAGGAAGAACTTGGCTAAAGAGAAATACACATAAAGGCCTACGAAAAGGAAAGAAAACACACACACACACACACACACACACACACACACACACATATGCAAGTCTTGGCGTATTTGGGTCCTTTCCCGTGTAAGATTGATGCAAGATGAGCCTTGGTAGTACAGTGGTCTAAGGCACCCTGTTATTAAGCTGGTTATTAAGACCAGCTGCCTGCAATTACTGCAGGTTCGAATCTCGCCAAGGTTCAAGGTTGACTCAGCCTTCCATCCTTTCTAAGGTAGGTAAATTGAGGACCCAGTTGTGGGGGTAATAAGCTGACTTTGTATAAAATATACAAAAGGATGAAGGCTATTGCTGAGCACATTGTAAGCCGCCCTGAGTCTCCGGAGAAGGGCGGCATATAAAACAAATTTAAAAAAAAAAAAAAAAAGATTGAGAGTATCTTGGTGACGTTTCGACGAGGTCCCACTTGTCATCTTCAGGCTGGTGTCTTCGGCTTCGTGCTTGTGCACGAAGAACCTGGCTAAAGCATGAAACCGAAGACACCAGCCTGAAGATGACAAGTGGGACCTCGTCGAAACGTCACCAAGATACTCTCAATCTTACACGGGAAAAGACCCAAATACGCCAAGACTTGCATACCTGTACCCGTGAAAATCTACGAAAACCTGTGTGTGTGTGTGTGTGTGTGTGTGTGTGTGTGTGTGTGTATGTATATATGTGTGTGTGTGTGTGTGTGTGTGTGTGTGTGTGTGTGTGTGTGATCAATTATGGATAAAAGAATGTACATTTACAATATGTGTATAAGAAATAGAAATAAACTTTTTTCAAAAAAAATGTATGTAAAAGAAAAACTTAAAAAAACTTGTTCAAAAAAAAAAAAGAAAAAAGAAAAAGAAAAGAAACCTAATTCTACAAGGAAAAAAAAAAAACCATTCCTTGCATGGGTGGCCCTTCTCCCCTTCATCTCTCCTTGTGTTTATATACTGAATTTTCAGCGCCATCATTTACGTTTCGTGGATCAACTCCCTGTTTCCCTCCGTCGCCTCCTGTTATGCAGATTTATGCTCAGGTTAGGCATGAATCATTGTTGATTTATTCCACCTGGCTTGTTCAGGCTGTAAGAGGTGAAATTAAACTCTTGATTCATCAGGTGACAGGTTTCAGCGGCGAGAGGATCTGTTTGCCGGAGCTGTGTTTTCCCTTCCTTTTCAGGCCTCCTCTGATATCAGCCGTGGGCTTAATGCTTTTTATTTATTTATTTATTTATTTATTTATTTATTTATTTATTTATTTATTTATTTATTTATTTATTTATTTATTTATTTATTTATTTATTTATTTATTTATTTATTATATTTCTATACCGCCTTTCTCCCGTAGGACTCAAGGCGGTGGACAGTCAAGAAAAATATAGACACACAAACATCATAAAATTGCTAATTAAAATTATTACTTAGTTTGGTCAATTAAATAAAACCCAGAATTAGATAACATTTAAAAAATCATTCACATGTTCGTATGTTTAGCCCCGCCTGTTGGAACATCAGGGTCTTGAGGGCACGGCGGAAAGCATGGAGATCAGGGATATTTGGTATCTCCGGGGGCAGTTCATTCCAAAGGGTTGGAGCCCCCACAGAGAAGGCCCTCCCCCTGGGAGTTGCCAGTCGGCATAATTTGACTGACAGTACCCTGAGTAGTCCCTCCCTGTGAGAATGAACTGGTCGGTGGGAGGCTATTGGTGGCAAAAGACGGTCTCGTAGGTACCCAGGTCCTAAGCCATGGAGCGCTTTAAAGGAGATATCTAACACCTTGAATCGCACCCGGAAGACTACCGGGAGCCAGTGCAGCTCGCGTAGGAGAGGTGTTACATGGGCGTAACGAGCTGCGCCCATAATCACCCACGCGGCTACGTTCTGGACCAGTTGGAGCCTCCGGGTGCTTTTCAAGGGGAGCCCCATGTAGAGAGCATAAAGCATTTTTTGTCATAAAGCCTCTACCATGTGGTGGGTATATGTATTTATTAATAAAACGTACGTGGCCACCCAACTGACTCATGATGACTGCAGGCAGCTTACCAAAAAATAAAACCCCAACGGAATAATAGAGTCAGAAGGGACCTTGGAGGTCTATGGAGATGCTCCATCATCCAGGTCCCGGTTGTCCCAAAGGTGCTGTTTTTTCCAAGAGGCAAATGGACTTTCTTGGTTTTTCTTTTGAAGACGTTTCGCTTCTCATCCAAGAGGCTTCTTCAGCTCTGACTGGATGGTGGGGAATGGAAGGATGAAAGAGGGGGGTCAAAGAAGCTATCTGTGTCAAGACTGAACAACCCTCTCTCAACAGAGGGGGAGGGGTACGACCAGGGGTGGGCTTCAAAATTTTTAGCAAGGGGTTCTCTGCCCAGTTGCTGGTGGGCGTGGCTTAGTCGGCCTCCTACACCACGGCTGGGGGGGGGGGCGTTTTTGCCTTCCTTGGGCTCTGGAGGCTTTCCTCGAACCTCTGAGAGGGCAAAAAATGGCCTCCCCAGGCTCTGGAGGCCCTCTTGAGGCTGGAAACTTCCCAAACTTCCAGTAGGCCTGTTTTTTGCCCTCCCTGAGCCTCTGTGAGTGTCCTGCACTTACCAGCATCCAAAACAGGCCTGGGAGGGGCAGGATGGACGGGGCCAGCTAGAGTGGGATTTGGGGGTTCTCCGAATTGCACAGAATCTTAGATAGAGGTTCTCCCGAACCCCTGCGAACCCCCAGCAGCCCACCCCTGGATACGACCTCATCTATCTCCCAATCTACAACACAGTCCTTTCAACAGTTTTATACCCATTTGCACCACGAAGGTGATCCTGAGGACACAGATAAACCTCCATTTACGACCTTAATGACTTGCTAAAAAAAAGTGTGTTAGAAGAATTATCCTTCTGGGTTCAGCTCGAAGTGGGGAAAAAGTCACTGGAAACATGGAGACTGCTTGGAAAGATGGTTTAATGGTGGACAGGATCACATGGTTTGAGTTCCTGAACAGAAAAGGGGTGAGATACTGCAAGTCCCCGGGTTTTATGCCCTCTCTGGCTTTGAACTTCCTGGGGCCCCGAAAGAGTATCCTGATTGGTTGTCAGACTCCCAGGGGGTGGGGGTCTTAGCTAGCCTTGCTGGCTGATGTAATCTTCCCAGGTGCCATGTGGTGAGTTTCTGTTGCTAGATGGTTCCTATTGTGTTGCAGATGATGGTACATTGACAAAGATGGGTCCTTTGGAGAATAGGTTAACCCCCTCCTCTCTGTAGGAACCCCTCAAATACTAGAAAACTGCTATCGTGTCACCCCTAGTCCTTCTGTAGGAAGTTAGCACTCACCCCTCTCCTAGAAGAATGAAATATTTTAGGAAATATTTAAAAAAAGGCAGAATATTATATTTCCCTGGATGAGAAATGGAGAAAGATGTTTTAAAGACAAAGCAGCTTCCTACCTCCCCCTCCACACACCTTTGTCAATGGGCCATTAAGGCCTCAGCCAAGCTCACTCATTTCCCCCCCCACCTTTGTCAATGGACCATCATCTGCAACACAATAGGACCCATCTAGCAACAGAAACTCACCACATGGCAAGACTCAAGCAGCTTGAGAGACAACCTACAAAGTTAGCTGAGACCCCCTAGACCACCTGGGAGTTTGACAACCAATCAGGATACATTTCTTATATAGGAACAAGAAACTCAGAGGTGGGGCCCAACAGACGGCATAAAACCAAGGCACTCCCAGCATCGGGGGCTTCTTTCTTTGTTTTCTACTCAGGAACTCAAGCCATGTGAATCCTGTCCACCATTAAACCATTTTCCCAAGCAGTCTCCATGTTTCCAGTGTCTTTTTCCCCACTTGGAACTGAACTCACATGGACATTTCTTCCAACACTTCCATTCCCTAGACTGGACATATCCAATTGCTGTAAGCGTTCTCCCTATGTTTTAGCCTCCAGCCCCCTAATCAGGGGTGAAATGTAAAATTTGTTACTATCGGTTCTGTGGGTGTGACTTTGTGGGGGGGGGAGTTAATGTGACTGGGTGGGCGTGGCCAACGTCTTTTTTTTAACTTTTCAAAGCATTTTTTCTAATGCTTTGAAAAGTCTCTCAGCCGATCAGGCAAGTCAGCTGGGATCGTCAGAGAGGCTTTTTAAAAAATGCTTTGAAAAGCCTCTCTGCTGATCAGGCAACTCAACTGGGATCGTCAGAGACTTTTCAAAGCATTTTTTAACCACCTCTTCGGCGAAGAGGTTGCAGAAAAAAATGCTTTGAAAAGCCTCTGACGATCCCAGCTGAGCCGCACGATCATCAGAGGCTTTTTTTTTTTAACTTTTCAAAGCATTTTTTCTAATGCTTTGAAAAGCCTCTGCCAATCAGGCAAGTCAGCTGGGATCGTCAGAGAGGCTTTTTAAAAAATGCTTTGAAAAGCCTCTCTGCCGATCAGGCAACTCAGCTGGGATCGTCAGAGAGGCTTTTTAAAAAATGTTTTGAAAAGCCTCTCTACCGATCAGGCAACTCAGCTGGGATCATCAGAGACTTTTCAAAGCATTTTTTTACCACCTCTTCGGCGAAGAGGTTGCAGAAAAAAATGCTTTGAAAAGCCTCTGACGATCCCAGCTGAGCCACGGCTAATCATCTTGGTTGCTCTTCTCTGCACTCTTTCTAGAGTCCCGACAACTTTTTTGTACCATGGTGACCCAAACCGGATGGAATATTGCAAGCATTAGAAAGTGATACTAACACTTTGCATTTCTTCCTCGCATTTCACACCTCGTCACATTTTCATTGGGTAATGAACCGAAGGGAACGAGTGTTGACGCTTTTATTGTGCGAGGAACAGAAATGGAATTAGTGTGCGTTAGCTGAAGGTTGAGGTATACTCCCGGCTCATTTAAACATCACTAGGTTAATGTTGGCATATTGTGCCGAGTAACCGATATTATTAGAAAAAAATGAACAGCTTGAACGGTAATGAGATGCGCCCCTCACACCGAGAATCGAGTATCTTGTGAATAAACAAGACCTTAATAAAATGATTATATTTCGGTCATCTTCAAACACGGCTCTGCGTGTTTCTGAATTTTCCAATGACTGATGAATTTTTCAAGGGTGTTGAAAGATCGGTATGAACAAGGTGACTTCTGCTATGCTAAAGCCACCGCACGGATGGGAAGTTTATTTTTACTTCTCGAGGTGATGGCTTCTGTCTTTGGAAAAATGGGAGATACACCGAGGGAAGAATCAGAAATTCAATCCTTGTGAAACGTAGCAGCAGGGAAAGACAATTGACCTATGCAGGGTAAAGCAACAAGAAGATGACAACTCAGAAATAACAGAATTGTACGGGACCTTGGAGGTCTTCTAGTCTGACCCTCTGCTCTGGCAGGAAACCCTATTCCATTTCAGAGAAATGGTTGTCCAGTCTCTTCTTGAAAACCTCCAGTGATGAAGCACCAGAGGTGGGTTTCAACAGGTTCTGACCAGTCCTGGAGAACCGGTAGTGGAAATTTTGAGTAGTTCGGAGAACTGGTAGTAAAAATTCTGACTGGCCCCGCCCCCATCTATTCTCTGCCTCCTGAGTCCCAGCTGATCAGGAGGAAATGGGGATTTTGCAGTAACCTTCCCCTGGATTGGGGAGGGAATGGAGATTTTGCAGTATCCTTCCCCTGGATTGGGGAGGGAATGGAGATTTTGCAGTATCCTTCCCCTGGATTGGGGAGGGAATGGAGATTTTGCAGTATCCTTCCCCTGGATTGGGGAGGGAATGGAGATTTTGCAGTATCCTTCCCCTGGATTGGGGAGGGAATGGAGATTTTGCAGTATCCTTCCCCTGGATTGGGGAGGGAATGGGGATTTTGCAGTATCCTTCCCCTGGATTGGGGAGAGAATGGAGATTTTGCAGTATCCTTCCCCTGGATTGGGGAGGGAATGGAGATTTTGCAGTATCCTTCCCCTGGATTGGGGAGAGAATGGAGATTTTGCAGTATCCTTCCCCTGGATTGGAGAGAGAATGGAGATTTTACAGTATCCTTCCCCTGGATTGGGGAGGGAATGGAGATTTTGCAGTATCCTTCCCCTGCCACGCCCTCCTAGCCACGCCCACAGAACCGGTAGTAAAAAAAATTGAAACCCATCACTGTGGAGCACCCACAACTTCTGGAGGAAAGCAGTTCGGTTGATTAATTTTTCTCACTGTCAGGAAATTTCTCATCAGTTCTAGATTGGGTCTGCCCTATATTAGTTTCCATCGATTTCTTCTTGTCCTGCCTTCAGGGGCATTGGAGAATAGATTGACCCCCTCCCCTTTGTGGCAGCCTTTCAAATACTTGAATTCTGCTATCCCTACTCCTTCTTTTCACTAGACTAAACCAATGGTGGGTTTCTACCAGTTCGTGCGAACTGGTAGTGGCGGTGGCGGGAGGCTCCGCCCACCTTGCCCGGACATCATCAGAAGCGCCGCGCACGAGCAAAGCGAATGCGCGCACGTGCACACTCACAGTTCCAAACCAGTAGTGAAGGTAAGTGAAACCCACTACTGAACCAGACAAACCCAATTCTTGCAACTCAGAACCTATCAGGCTCCAAAAACCCAAGGAGATTCTTCTAAGCCAGGGCTGTCAACCACACAGCCCGGATGGGTCATGCGCTGGCCACACCCACGCTCGGTTTAGCGAAGGGGGCAAAAAGTCACGATACGTCACTTGACGACGCCATGATGACGTGAGTTTGACACCCCTGTTCTAAGCAGTTTCTTTTATTGTTCCTCACTTACAGATTCGAATCTTGCCAAACTAAAGCAGACTATTTGCACCATTAAATGTATACTCTGGGAACTATTGAGGAGGAACCGTCTTTACTCTCTTTCTCATACACAAGCTATCTGAACTGCGTTGTCTCTTGCTCCTCTGGAAAAGACTACCTTTCTGTTGGGAATCCAGTCTACATTCCATTACAGAACCACCTTAAATGCACAGGAGTGACTATATCACCAAGAGGCATAATCAGTGGTGGGATCCTACCCGCTTAACAACTGGTTCTGTGATCATGAGCTTCGCTACATGCGCATGCGCAATTGAACAGCTGATTGTCGGAGCAAACCGGTTCACTCCCAGCTGATCATCAGAGCTACCGGTTCGTCCGAACCAGCCCGAACCGGTAGAATCCCACCCCTGGGCATAGTGGCATATGCTTGCAGAGCAAAGCTGCTTTGGAGGAAACGTCTAACGAGGAGATCTATTACTTCTGAATTCACATATGCATTCTGGAGAAAGTGCATATGGAAAATTGGAACCTGCAGGTTAAGATTTCACCTTTAGAAAGCCACCCTGTTATTAGCAATGATTTCACTTTTTGAGCTTCTGTTTCACATGTAGAATGGAACACTTGGATTCAGTCTTAACCTTGATCTTTCTTGAAACCTGGTCATTTGCAAATGTCATGGCTGGTTTTATAGGTTTCTAGAGAAAATGAATGCCACAGAGCCAGTTTGATGTAGTGATTAGGGCCCCTGGGGATGGTGAGTTCTAGTCCTGCCTTAGGCATGAAAGCTGATCAATTGTCATTGGGCCAATCACTAGGAGACCGTAAATTCTAATCCTACCTTAGCTATGAAAACTGACTGGGTGACTTTGGGCCAATCACTAGGAGACAGTGAGTTCTAGTCCCACCTTAGCTATGAAAACTGACTGGGTGACTTTGGCCAATCACCAGGAGACTGTGAGTTCTAGTCCCACCTTAGCCATGAAAATTGATTGGGGAACTTTGGGCCAATCACCAAGAGATGGTAAACTCTAGTCTCACTTTAGGCATGAAAACCAGCTGAATGACTTTGGGCCAGTCCTTTTCTCTCAGCTCAGCCTACCTCATTGGGTTGTTTTTCTGAGGAAAATAGAAAGAGGAAGGACTTATCCTCCTCCTCCTCCTCCTCCTCCTCCTCCTCCTCCTCCTCCTCCTCCTCCTCCTCCTCCTCCTCATTATTATTATTATTATTATTATTATTATTATTATTATTATTATTATTATTATTATTATTATTATTAGCTGCCTTGAGTTATTTATAAAAAATAATAAAGGCAGGGTTAAAAATTCTGATAAATCAATAAATCAAATCTATAAGAGGGAATTACTAATTACAATTGAGGTGGAATTAAGGGCAGATGTCTAGTTTTCCAAATATGACGAATTATTCCGCCTCCCGCTCGATCTGAAATTTAAAATACTGCCCAAAAGAGGCAGTGAGATGATTAGAATACAATTAAGGATAATTTCAGAATCTGTTTACTGTAGCTTGAAGCTTCGGCACCTGTAGTCTGAAATGATACTTTATCAGAAATGGAAGAAAAATGATGGGAAAAAAACAGTATTCGGAAAAGATGCCGCAAATATCAATGCAATATATTCAGCATGCTTCTAATTATGCTAATTGCATTATGTAAATCCGAGTTCGGGAATGCATATCTAACTAACATCTTTGTGACTGATCTCCTGAAAATAGGTTTGTTGTTTTGGTTCAAATAGCTTCTGTTTTCTCTCTTGCAAATGTATTTTGTTTTTTTTTAAAAAAACCCTATAATCCTCTGGATTCTGTCATTGAAATACTGATAGGCAGGGGTGGGCTTCAAAAATTTTAGCAAGGGGTTCTCTTCCTGTTTGCTGGGTGGGCGTGGCCATGATAGGCGTGGCCTGTCGGCCTCCTGCACCATGGCAGACGGGGGGCAGCGTTTTTGCCCTCCCGGGCTCTAGAGGTTTTCCTTGAGCCTCCGGGAGGGCAAAAACAGCCTCCCCAGGCTCCAAAGGCCCGTTTCCGGCTTTCTCAAACTTCTGGTAGGCCCATTTTTCATCCTCCCCGAACTTCCGTGTGCACCCTGCACTTTCCTACATCCAAAACGGGCTGCGTTGTTGTGGAATGATGAGACCAACACAACTTTTCTAGGTTAGTCAGAGACAGTGTATTGCGCAATAGGTTCAGAGCCAGTTTTGTACATGAAGCTTTGAACAACTTTATGATCCTGAGACCCCAGTTTTATACATTTTCAAACAAAGGATTCTGTTAACTCAGCAGTTTTATCATTGCAGACATTCGTTAAATCAAATGACATTTTTCTAATTACTAAGTTTCATATTATTCTTGCCAAACAATCATAATTCTTCTTGTAAATCACCGAAGCATAGATTCAAATTATCTCTTGTTGATATTTCATGTGGTCATCCTTGGTCTCTTTAACCTTCAAACTGTATATCACCAAATGTCTCTATCTCTGACAACCGAAGGGCCCCTCTTATAGAATGTTTCTACTTCAAAGGAATTTGTCTGCCTTTGTACTATTTCAACTGGATACATTTGCTTAAACAAGCACATTTTCTTTCTTACAATACTATGAATAAAGAGGGCCCTTCAGTGATCATCTAGCTGGACCCGCATTACCTACATTAGAGTGGGGACTCCTGGGAGGCAAGGGGCAAGGTGGGCGGGGCCAGCCAGGAGTGGGATTTGGGGGTTCTCCGAACTGCACAGAATCTTAGCTAGAGCTTCTCCCGAACCACACCTATCAGCAGCCTACCCCTGCTGATAGGTGTGGCCATCAATGGGGAATGTTCATACTGATCTCAAATTATGAAGGAGTTACAAAAACAGGTGAAAATGTCAGAAACCACAAGGCTGAGTAGGCGCTTTTGATGAACGTCTGAATTTCCAATGGTTTGTATTATCAGCTTGGACTGTGCATGCAGATAGTCCTAGACGTACGACCACAATTGAACCCAAAATTTCTGCTGCTAAGCGAAACAGTTGTTAAGTGAGTTTTGCCCCATTTTACGACCTTTCTTGCCAGAGTGGTTAAGTGTATCACAACAGTTGTTAAGTTAATAACATGGTTGTTAAGTGAATCTGGCTTCCGCATGGATTTTTGCTTATCGGAAGGTCGCAAAAGGAGATCATGTGACCCCGGGACACTGCGACCGAGTCAGTTGCCAAGTGTCTGAATTTTGATCACATGATCATGGCAGGGGTGAAATCAAGCAGGTTCTGACAGGTTCTGGAGAACCGGTAGCGGAAATTTTGAGCAGTTCAGAGAACTGGCAAATACCACCTCTGGTTGGCCCCAGAGTGGGGTGGGAATGGAGATTTTGCAATATCCTTCCTCCAGGAGTGGGGAGGGAATGGGGATTTTGAAGTATCCTTCTCCTGGAGTGGGGTAGGAATGGAGATTTTGCAGTATCCTTCTTCTGCCACGCCCACCAAGCCACACCCACAGAACCGGTAGTAAAAAAATTTGGATTTCACCACTGGATCATGGGGATGCTGCAACGGTCATAAGTGTGAAAAATGGTACTAACTTCAAGCAGTCACTAAATGAGCTGTCGCAAATCAAGGTCCACCTGTACGTAAAAAAAGTTCCAGGAGTTTTTTTCCCCAACTGTTTGTCCATCGATCCCAAAAGATCTGGTCTCAATTGAATATTCATCTTTACAATCCTTCGAATCCGTGCAATTTTTCTGAATTTTTCTAAATGTAGGCTTGTGATCCCCAGGGGGAGGGCCTTCTCTGTGGGGGCACCTACCCTCTGGAATCAGCTGCCCCCAGAGATAAGGAGAATCCAAGACCTCGGTGCTTTCCGCCGTGCCCTTAAAACCTTCTTTTTCCAGCAAGCCGGGCTGGCCTAACACTTTTTAAAATGTTTTTAATTGTTTGTTATTGTTTTTAATCATGGGGCCAAATTTATATATATATATATATTTAATTGTATTTTAATGTTTGTAGTTTATGTTTTTATTTGGCTGTTCACTGCCCTGAGTCCTCAGGGAGAAGGGCGGTATACAAATTTAAAAATAAATGAATGAATGAATGAATGAATGAATGAATGAATGAATGAATGAATGAATAAAGAAAGAAAGAAAGAAAGAAAGAAAGAAAGAAAGAAAGAAAGAAAGAAAGAAAGAGGTGAGGCATAGTTTTTTTAAAAATTTTCACGTGTTTGTGTTGGTAATTCTAGTCAGTGACCGTAATAAAAATGCTGTTTTCTTCCAGCAATTGATGCAAAACTGGGAAACTCAGTCACGAGCGAGATGGTGAGAGAACAAAGGAAGGGATTCGGAAAACTTTTGAGGGCCTCACGTTGAGGGTTTGAGATGCAGACTGTGTCCCTCTCTCTCTGCCTTTGTTAAAATAATTAAAGAGGGCCGAACATTACGGATGATTGAACCAGGGGAAAAAAAGAAAAAAAAAAAGAAGAAGAAGAAAGCTTTTCCTCAGCTAATTGCTAAATACGTGTAATTGTGCCTCAGGACTGCCGATGAGTTTGCCTCCCCTGTAACTGTGTCAAACAGTTTGTGCTCTTCACAAGAGGCCTCCTATTTGTCCTTCTCATTACAGGCAAGAGAAGGCCAGGGTGAAGCACCTGCTAGCAATTATGCAAATGAGACACGATAATGCGAATTATCTGGTTTGCATAACGATGACATCCGATCAGTCTAATGTGACACTTGGGTCAGGTTGGATCGGGAGCTGATGAGAATTGCATAGCTAATTTCCAGAGTTTGGGGTAATCCCCAGAGGTGGATTTCACATACTTTTACAACTGGTTTGCCGCACACCAAAAATGTGTCTTGCACACATGCATGCGGGTAAATAGGACGGCATAGAGCTGGGGTGGGAGGGAATGTTCTTCCCCAGCTACGGACCCCAAAGAACGCAGCACACACAAAGTCCGTTCAAATCTTAGTTTACTAAATAAACCAGTTTTTTACAACAACGGCTGTTAATTAATTGCATTAACAGCCGCCAAGAATTCAAAGAATAATAACTGGAAGCTTACTGTGGTTGGCAGAATGCCCAGAAGCAATTTGCAGGAAGCTGATAAGATAAGCAAGACAAGACACGAAGGTATGTGAACTAAGTTGTTCCCTGCAAATTGCTTCAGTTGGCGTTCCTCCTTAAATAGGCTAAGGGAGTAGCCAATTAGCCCCAAGCCTTACTCTCGAGGAGACCTCCTCCTGAGGAGCCACTCCTGCCTTTTGGCAGCTCTGCGCGCCCGTGCATCAAGAAGAGGCTCCTCCTCTTCGTCCTCTTCACTTATGGGAGCTTCTGGAGGTTCTGAAGGCCCCGGCTGAATCCCCGCCTCTGGCACCACATCTTCTCCAGCCTCCTCATTGTCCGACTCGAGTGCCAGCTGCACAGGCTGCTGGCGCAGCACCACACCAGGCTCCTCGCTGTCTGAATCAGCTACTAGCTGCACAGGCCGCGTACGGGCCACAACACTGGGCGGCGCAGGTTGCCACTACCGGTTCACCAATCCCTCCGAACTGCCTATGTCAGCGTTCCAAATTATGATCTCCTCCAACGCTGACATGAATGAGAGAGGGAGAAGCTTTGCTTTAATGCTGAGATGAACTTTTACCTAGTTCCCTGCTCTTTAGTAGATAGTGTTACCTGGGTGACAGAGGGAGGGGGGAATTCCTGTGAAAAGAAAGTGCTTGGGACGAAGAGATGGATCTGCACGATGGCCAATGAGACATTGGGGTTGAAGAACGGAAAGGGAGGGGTTTGGAAGGAGGGGCCAGTTTTGGCTGCACAAAGAGTTCAGGGATGTCGTTCTTTCTATTCTTAAATAAAAAAAAGATTCATTAGAGACCTTGCATTTGAGAATGAAGTTTATTTAAGATAGCAGCAAAACCTGACAGCCTACTTCTTCTTTTTAAATTTTTTTTAAAATTAATGTTACAACAACAACACAACACAACATACAAAACACAAGCACACAATATGTGTTTCTTTTTACACATCAGTTTCATTCCCCTTACTTTCTATTTTCTACATTTCCCATTTTTCTCATCCTTTATTATCTTTCTCATCCCTTTGTTTCCAATTGTATTCATTTACAATATTTTACATACTTGTCACATCATTTATTCACTTTTACTTTCCCTAATCTCCAGCCAACCGTACCACTTAGTCCATACTTGATAATATTCTGTGTCTTCCTTTTCTTTTCTTTCTTTCGTTAATTTATCCATCTCTGCACAGTCCAGGATTTTCTTAATCGTTTCTTCCTCTGTTGGTACCTTTTCATTTTTCCAGGACTGTTTGTAGACTATCCTTCCCACTGTAATTATATGCAAAATCAAATATCTAATTTCTTTACTGTAGGTACTGTTCAATATCCCCAGTAAAAATGTCTCTGGTTTCAAGTCCACATTGTAACCAATTATCTCTTCTCTCCAACTTCTAATTTTAGCCCAATATTTTTTCGCCTTAGTACATGTCCACCAGAGATGGCAATATGTTCCGGGGACTTTTTTACATTTCCAACAATTTGGAGAGTGAACTGCCTACTTCTTGGTAAACTAGAAAAAAATGTAGGATAGACAGCATCACCAACAGAAGGATTCGTAATTGGCTGACCAACCATACTCGATGAGGAGTCCTTAATGGTACTGCATCTACAGCAGGGCTGTCTAAACTCAAGGTCCGTGAGTCGAATCTGGCCCATGGGGTGCTTACATCTGGCCTACAGGGCCACCCTGGAAACAGCGAAGGACCAGGCTGTAGTACCTCTGCCAGCAAAAACAGAGCCTGGGGGGGGCCATGCGTGGCCCTCCCAGGCCCCGTTTTCAGCCACGAAGGCCTCCTGCAGCGCTCTGCCAGCAAAAACAGAGCCTGGAGGGGGGGTGTACGCGGCTCTCTTAGGCCCCGTTTTCAGCCGCGAAGCCCTCCTGCAGCCCTCTGCCAGCAAAATTGGAGCTGGGGGAGGGGTGGGGTGTGGAGCCCCTCCTGGGCTCTGTTTTGCTGGCAGAGGGCTAGCAAAACAAACTAAGAACAAAACCAAAGGAGAAACGTTTCCCTTTTTGCATTTGAGCATCCATGGAGGGACAGGAAAGGAGAAAGTGAAAGAGGAAAAGAAGAAAAAGAAAAAGAAGGGAAGATTGGAAGGGAGCAAGGAAGGAAAAAGAAGGAAGGAGGGGAAGGAAGAAGAAAGGAGAAGGAAGAGGGATGGAAAAAAAAGAAAAGGAAGGAAGGGGATTATAATGAGAGGGAGGGTCTGAGGGAAATCCTGCCTTGGCCACCACAGATACCGCCCCCCGACACGAGTCACGTCAAGCTGCCCCCCGGCCATGCCCCCCCCCAAGTAAAAAACAGCCCTCAATGAAATCGAGTTTGACACCCCTGATCTACAGTAAGCAGTGGGGTACCACAACCGTCTTAGGCCCAGTACGCTTCAGTATCTTCATACATGACTTCGATGAGGGAATAGAAGCGAAACTCATCAAATTTTCAGGTGACACTAAGCTGGTCTTTTCCAGCTCCATTCTGATTGATTGAACTCTTTCCTGCTTTTGGGACAGGCCCATGGAAGGAAATGAGGCAGAGAATCCAAGACGGAAAGGAGCTAACGGGAAGGTAAGGGGAAAACAGGACATCTTTGACAAAGGGAAAAAAAAAAATCAGATTTTTTTTTCTTCTTTTTTTTTTGGCCTCTGGATTTCTATCTCTCTTCCTCCGCCCTGGCTTTCTTTCTTAAAGCAATCAGGGGAAATAATGCTTAGGAAACTCACGAAGCTACGAGTGAGTTCTGCATTTGGGTTAGAGGTCAGCAAAAGATTTCTTCAGTGACAGCTCACGCAGAAGGACCGAGAAGGGTGTCTTTTCAAATATCTGTAAAATAGAGCACAGAACATAGAATAATAAGGGTGGAAAGGACCTCGGAGGTCAGCGAAAAGTTTTCTTAATCGGTAATGCGAAGGATCAAGAATGGAAGGAGAGGAAAATAAGGAAAGGTAATCCTTGGCTTACGACCACAGTTCAGCCCAATATTTATGTCCCTCCCTCTTTCTCCCCCTCCATGTTGTCTCTCTGTCTGTCTGTCTATCTATCATATCTCTCCCCCTCTCTATTTCCCTCCGTTGTCTGCCTGCCTGCCTGCCTACCATATCTAATCTATTTCTCCCTCCATTTTCTCTGTATCTATCTGTCTGTCTATCTATCTATCTATCTATCTATCTATCTATCTATCTATCTATCTATCTATCTATCTATCATCTCTGTCTCCCTCTATCATCTCTGTCTCTCTCTGTGTCTATCTCCCTCCATTGTCTGTCTGTCTGTCTATTTATCTGTCTGTCCAACCATCCATCCATCCATTCTCTCTTCTCTCTCTCTCTCTCTTCTTTCTCTCTCTCTCACTCTCTGGCTCCCTCCATTGCCTGTGTCTCTGTTTGTCCATCCATCCATCCATCCATCCATCCATCCATCCATCCATCCAATTTATCTAATCTATTTCTCCCTCCATTTTCTGTCTATCTGTATCTATTTTTCTATCTATCTATCTATCTATCTATCTATCTATCTATCTATCTATCTATCTATCTATCTATCATCTATCTATCTATCTATCTATCTATCTATCTATCTATCTATCTATCATCTCTCTCCCCCACTCTATCTCCCTCCATTGTCTGTCTGTCTGTTTTCTGTTTGTGCCCGCCCACCTGCCTACCTACCTACCATCTCTGTTTCCCTCTATCATCTCTCTGTCTATCTCCCTCCATAGTCTGTCTGTCCGTCCGTCTGTCCGCCCATCCATCCGTTATCTCTCATCTCTCTCCCCTCTCTTCTCTCTCTCTGTCTCTCTCTAGCTCCCTCCATTGCCTGCATCTCTGTTTGTCCATCCATCTGTCCATCCAATTTATCTAATCTATTTCTTCCTCCATTTTCTGTCTATCTGAATCTATTTGTCTGCCTGTCTATCTATCTATCTATCTATCTATCTATCTATCTATCTATCTATCTATCTATCTATCTATCTATCATCTCTGTCTCCCTTTATCATCTCTGTCTCTCTCTGTGTCTATCTCCCTCCATTGTCTGTCTGTCTGTCTATCTATCTGTCCGTCCATCCATCCATCCATCCATTCTCTCTTCTCTCTCTCTCTCTCTCTCTCTCTCTCCTCTCTCTCTCTCTCTCCTTTCTCTCTCTCTCTCTGGCTCCCTCCATTGCCTGTGTCTCTGTTTGTCCATCCATCCATCCATCCATCCATCCATCCATCCATCCATTCAATTTATCTAATCTATTTCTCCCTCCATTTTCTGTCTATCTGAATCTATTTGTCTGCCTGTCTATCATCTATCTATCTATCTATCTATCTATCTATCTATCTATCTATCTATCTATCATCTATCTATCATCTCTGTCTCCCTCTATCATCTCTGTCTCTCTCTGTGTCTATCTCCCTCCATTGTCTGTCTGTCTGTCTATCTATCTGTCTGTCCATCCATCCATCCATTCTTTCTTATCTCTCTCCCTCTCTCTCTCTCTTCTTTCTCTCTCTCTCTCTCTCTGGCTCCCTCCATTGCCTGTGTCTCTGTTTGTCCATCCATCCATCCATCCATCCATCCATCCATCCATCCATCCGTTCAATTTATCTAGTCTATTTCTCCCTCCATTTTCTGTCTATCTGAATCTATTTGTCTGCCTGCCTATCTATCTATCATCTATCTATCTATCTATCTATCTATCTATCTATCTATCTATCTATCTATCTATCTATCTATCTATCTATCTGTCATCTATCATCTATCATCAACTCTGATTAATCCAACAGAAAACGGCAGAAGCCAGATCTCTTCACAGTTTTTCCTCTTTCAGTCAGAATTTAGGAATCGTTCAATCGTTGTTGTCATCAAGCCAGTCCTTTAATGTCCAATTAATGTCCTTTTCCATGCAAAGCAGGCAATCTGCAGTTCATTAGCATCCTTCTTGTCTTCCAAGTTGGATCTTTTCCGCAACACTTCCAAGGTTGTGTACAAAGCACACTTCATTAATTGCAACCACCGCAAAGGAAGGTTTCAGACACCGCATTCCAGCTGGGGGGTCACAGACCTTTCCAGGCCCTTGAGCAATCCGCAAAGGCAATGTTGACTTCCGATTACACACTCTGTGTGTGTGTATGTGCATATGTTTGTGTTTTTTTAATTAATGACTTCTATTTCCCACCCCTCACCGCTGGGACTTGCAGTGCCTGGAGGCTGTGGGGGTCTGGTTGGGGAACAAGAGATTGTGAAAAGGTTTTTAACAAAATATAGTTTATTCTTCTTACGGTTTCCATCTTCCCTTAAAATGTTAACAGAATCCGCAAGGGTCTGAGAATGTCTCCCTTAGATAATTGATGGTTGATCTGAAATTAAATTAATCAAGGAAAAAATAGCAAACGGGGTAAAATCTTTTACATAAACCTCCTCAAACCCCCAAATAGGTTACCCATGCCTCCTCCTTCTCTTCCTCCTCCTCCTCCTCCCCCCCTCTGCAAACCCCACTTCCTTCTAGCACTGATGATGTTACTTAAATGGGTCATGAAACATCTGCAAGAAAACAATCCCGCTCAGAGAACACCAAGGATCCCACAATTCTCCTCCTCCTCCTCCTCCTCCTCCTCCTCCTCCTCCTCCTCCTCCTCCTCCTCCTCCTCCTCCTCCTCCTCCTCCTCCTCCTCTCTGCAAACCCCACTTCCTTCTAGCACTGATGATGTTACTTAAATGGGTCATGAAACATCTGCAAGAAAACAATCCCGCTCAGAGAACATCAAGGACCCCACAATTCTCTTGCTCCTCTCTGCAAACCCCACTCCCTTCTAGCACTGATGATGTTACCTAGTCAGGTAATAAAACGTTTGCAAGAAAACATCCACGCCAGTAGTGGGTTTCAAATTTTTTTACTACCGGTTCTGTGGGTGTGGCTTGGTGGGTGTGGCATGGCATGGCATGGCTTGGTGGACGTGGCTTGGTGGGCATGGCAGGGGAAGGATACTGTAAAATCTCCATTCCCACCCCAACCCAGAGGAAGGGTACTGCAAAATCCCCATTTCCTCTCAATCAGCTGGGACTTGGGAGGCAGAGAATAGATGAGACGCCTCTCCTGCGCGAGCTGCACTGGCTCCCGATGGTCTTCTGAGTGCGATTCAAGGTTTTGGTTATCACCTTTAGAGCGCTCCATGGCTTAGGACCTGGTTATTTACGGGACCGCCTGCTACCACCAATAGCCTCCCACCGACCAGTACGCTCCCATAGAGAGGGGCTCCTCCGGGTGCCGTCGGCCAAACAATGTCGACTGGCGGCCCCCAGGGGGAGAGCCTTCTCTGTGGGGGCACCCACTATCTGGAACGAGCTCCCCCCGGAGATACGGAGGATCCCGGATCTGCGTACCTTCCGTCGCGCGCTCAAGACTTTCTTATTTCATCAAGCTGGCCTGACCTAAGATTTTTTCCCCTTTTTAAATGGAAATTTTAAATTTGGTTTTAAATTATTGGGGTTTTAAAATTCAGCCAAATTATTTAATTTGTTTTATTCTATTTTAAATTTTGTATTTATATGTTTTATTCTATGGCTGTTCACCGCCCTGAGTCCTTCGGGAGTAGGGCGGTATACAAATTTAATAAAATGAAAATGAAATGAGGGAGGGGCCAGTTAGAATTTTTACTACTGGTTCTCTGAACTACTCAAAATTTCTGCTACCGGTTCTCCAGAACTGGTCAGAACTTGTTGAAACCCACCTCTGATCCACGCTCAGAGAATACCAAGGACCTCTCATTTCAACCCTGAGCTACAAATATCCTTTATCAGCCCAATCTTCACTTGGCAGTTAAAATCTAAGTAGCATGGTTATTCCAGGGTTGGGCTGCTGGGGGTTTGCAGGGGTTCGAGAGAACCTCTAGCTAAGATTCTGTGCAGTTCGAAGAACCCCCAAATCCCACTTCCGGCTGGCCCCCCCTCTCCCGCCCCTCCCCTCCCAGGAGTCCCCACATGGCCCATTTTGGATGCAGGTAAGGCAGGGAACTTACGGAGGCTCGAGGAGGGTGAAAAACAGGCCTACTGGAAGTTTGGGAAGGCTGGAAACAGGCCTCCAGAGGGCCTCCGGAGCCTGGGGAGGCTGTTTTCACCCTCTCGGAGGCTCAAGAAAATTATCCGGAGCCCCGGGAGGGCAAAAACGTCCCCCCCCACCATGGTGTAGGAGGCCGACTAGGCCACGCCCACCATGGCCAGCAATCGGGCAGAGAACCCCTTGCTAAAAATTTTGAAGCCCACTCCTGAGTTATTCCATAATCAACGTGTCAGAGCTGAGACGGCTGTTCCTCTATCTCCGAGTGGGACATACACCATGTCTCTCCTTAAAGCAAAACGCACTACTGTCAGTGATTGAGAGCCCAAAGCATTTGAGGTTGGACAGAATGCTGGCTTGGATTATCCTTCAGTGAATCATCGGGAAACTTGTGGTGTGTGTGTGTGTGTGTGTGTGTGTGTTTTAAATTTAACCTCACCACTAATTCCCTGCATTCAATATAAAAACTGATTGATGGCTCCTGGTGATCTACGGCCTTTAATTTATGGATTAATCTTGCTAGCGCAAGGACTAAGAGCTGAGCACATTGTAAGCCGCCCTGAGTCTTCGGAGAAGGGCGGCATATAAATCAAATTAAAAAAAAAAAAAGGGGGAAGCTGTGCAGTTTGCATCCTAATGTTGTTTTGCACTTTCCAAAGTGGTACCATCCAAGTTGGTGAGCTTAAAAAAAAAACATTGCACCTAGTCCTCGACTTAGAACCACAATGATGCAACCGCCATTGCACCTAGTCCCTGACTTACAAGCACAACTGGGACTAGAATTTCCATTGGTAAGCAAGGCGATTGTTACGTGAATCACACGCCCAATTTTATAACCTTTATTTATTTTTTTGCCATGATTGTGAAGTGAACTGCTGCCATTAAGAGAATCCAGCTTCCTCAATGGACTTTACTTGTCAGAAGTCAACTGTGAAAGTCACAATTTTTTTTTTTTAATTTGATTTATATGCCGCCCTTCTCCGGAGACTCAGGGCGGCTTACAATGCGTTAAGCAATAGCCTTCATCCTTTTGTATATTTATACAAAGTCAGCTTATTGCCCCCACAAACTGGGTCCTCATTTCACCTACCTTAGAAAGGATGGAAGGCTGAGTCAACCTTGAGCCTTGGAGAGATTCGAACCTGCAGAAATTGCAGGCAGCTGTGTTAATAACAGGGTGCATTAAACCACTGTACTACCAAGGCTACTTATGGGGACCAGAGAACTCCGGGATATTGCAACCATTGTAAATACAAGCCAGTTGTTAAGCACCCAGATTTCGATCTGTCAAGTATTTGCAAGCCATTGGCACATGTGTCATATAGACACCAGTGGAGGCAGAGAGTGTCTCCACCCCTATGTGGAAAGGAGGGGCTTACCCTGAGTATAAAACCCCCTCCAACCTTTTCCACCTTGCTCTCTCCATCTCTCTCTTTTCATGTTTGTTCCTCATGAGACTTGATCTCTGTTGTACATAGTTAATATGATTCATCATATGAATAAATACGTTTAAGATATTTATTTATGCATCTGCCTCTGAACTCTTCTATGCTCCTGGGTGTTTCTACGATCCCAATTCCACACGATCACATGATTGTGAGGATGCTACAACAATCTCAAGTGTGAGAACTGGTCATAAGTCCCTTTTATCAGTGCCGTTTTAACTATGAACTTTAAGCGAATGATTCTAAGTTGAGGACGATGATATAGGAGAGAGAGGGAGAGAGAGACACACACACACACAGAGAAAGAGAGATGAATAAGAGATACCAATGGAGGGAGGGAGGTGGGGGGGGGAGAGAGAGAGATGAATAAGAGATGGGTGAATGGATGATGGTAGATAAAGATAGATAGATAGATAGATAGATAGATAGATAGATAGATAGATAGATAGATAGATAGATAGAAGATTGATGGATAGATAGGTAGATAGGTAGATAGGTAGATAGGTAGATAGATAGATAGAAAGATAGATAGGTAGGTAGGTAGGTAGATAGACAGACAGACAGACAGAGATGGATGAGATAAACTTAGATGGATTGAAGATAGAAGATTGATGGATAGATAAATAGATCGATAGGTAGGTAGGTAGGTGATAGAAGATTGATTGGATAGATGAATAGATCGATAGATAGGTAGATAGATAGAAAGATAGGTAGGTAGGTAGGTAGATAGACAGACATAGATGGATGATAGACAAAAATAGATAGATGATAGAAGATAGATAGATAGATAGATAGATAGATAGATAGATAGATAGATAGATAGATAGAAGATTGATGGATAGATAAATAGATCGATAGGTAGGTAGGTAGGTGATAGAAGATTGATTGGATAGATGAATAGATCGATAGATAGGTAGATAGATAGAAAGATAGGTAGGTAGGTAGGTAGATAGACAGACATAGATGGATGATAGACAAAAATAGATAGATGATAGAAGATAGATAGATAGATAGATAGATAGATAGATAGATAGATAGATAGAAGATTGATGGATAGATAAATAGATAGGTAGATAGGTAGATAGATAGAAAGATAGATAGATAGGTAGGTAGGCAGGTAGACAGACAGACAGACAGAGATGGATGAGATAAACTTAGATGGATTGAAGATAGAAGACTGATGGATAGATAAATAGATCGATAGGTAGGTAGGTAGGTGATAGATAGAAGATTGATTGGATAGATGAATATATCAATATATAGGTAGATAGATAGAAAGATAGGTAGGTAGGTAGGTAGATAGATAGACAGACATAGATGGATGATAGATAAAAATAGATAGATGATAGAAGATTGATGGATAGATAAATAGATCGATAGGTAGGTAGATAGATAGATAGATAGATAGATAGATAGATAGATAGATAGATAGATAGATAGAGATAGAGATAGACAGACAGACAGACAGATGGAGGAGAGGGCGAGAATGTTGCCTATGTTATTTGTTTGCTTTAAAAAAGGAATCTTTCGCTGCGATCAGCTTTCAGCTGTGCTCTTTATCAGACACATTTCTCGCCAACTCACATTGTTCAGTGTTACTACAAGGTCACTGTAGATGTTTCCTTTTCCCCTATTTATATATATATATATATATAAATCCCCAGCAGGTATTTTTACCTCCCTTTCTCTCTGTCTATTTTGGATTGCTTTGAAAGCAGCCGCAGGTCATTGCACGCTGGCTCTATCTGTTCGTTAGATTCTGTTTTCTTTTGAGTTACTCTGGACTCAGCTGGGTCGACCCCTATTATATTTACTCATCCCTTTCATGGCTCTGGATTTTGTGGAACCGGGTATTCTCTCAAACCCTAATTAATTACGCCGCCATATTTCCCACTTCCCATTGTCAGCTTCACGAGGGTGTTTAAGGAGAGAGAGAGAGAGAAAGAGAGAGAGAGAGAGAGAGAGAGAGAGAGAGAGGGAGAGAGAGGGAGGGAGAGAGAGGGAGAGAGAGGGGGGGATGCTTTTGTTCTCTGGGTCCTCTGGGTCGCGATTTGGATGAGAATAAGAGAAAATATGTTAAGGCCTGAAGTGATTTGTTCTCCTCAGGCCACCAAGGACCCGCTGATACCATCAGCTCCCAATCTGCGCTGCAGAAAATATTTCTGAATCTTTTATGATTCCCGTCCCATTGTTGGCTTCAATTCCTTCAGGAGAGGGAGCACATTTTTTACAATTCTTGGAAAAACAAAAAACAAAACAACAACAACAACAAAAAAAACAAAACAGATCAGGGATGAAGTTACAACCCTATAAAGAGAAACAGATGTTTTGGCTCGTGTGGGATGTCCAACCGAAACCATATATATATGGTTTTTATCTGTCTATCTATCTATCTATCTATCTATCTATCTATCTATCTATCTATCTATCTATCTATCTATCTATCTTTCTCTCTCTATCCATCTATATCTATATCTATATCTATATCTATATCTATATCTATCTATCTATCTATCTTATTTATATCTATCCATCTATATCTATCTATCTATCTATCTTATTTATATCTATCCATCTATATCTATATCTATCTATCTATCTATCTATCTATCTATCTATCTATCTATCTTATTTATATCTATCCATCTATATCTATCTATCTATCTATCTATCTATCTATCTATCTATCTATCTATCTATTTATCTATCTATCTTATTTATATCTATCCATCTATATATATAACTATCTATCTAGAGATAAAGATAGATACAGATAGATAGATATAGATATAATAGATATAGAGATAGATATAATATAGAGATAGAGATAGAGATAAAAATATAGATATAGATATAGATATAGATACCGTGTTTCCCTGAAAATAAGACCGTCTTATATTTTTTTGAACCTCAAAATAAACGCTTGGCCTTATTTTCAGGGAGTCTTATTATTTTGGGTCAAATGGATCAAGATGGGGCTCCTCTTGCTGTCTTACCTGATTTTCAGCTCTGCGTTTAAATATTTTCGGGGAGGGCTTATTTTCGGGGGGGAGGCTTATTTTAGCGCATGCGCTCAAAAGCCCTATTGGGCTTATTATCAGGGGATGTCTTATTTTCGGGGAAACAGGGTAGATATAGAGATAGATAGATAGGTAGGTAGGTAGACAGACAGACAGACAGACAGATAGATAGATAGATAGATAGATAGATAGATAGATAGATAGATAGAGAGAGAGAGAGAGATACATAGATACATAAAAAGATAAAGATAGAGATATATAATATAGAGATAGATAGAGACAGACAGATAGATAGATAGATAGATAGAGAGAGAGAGAGAGAGAGAGAGAGAGAGAGAGAGAGAGAGAGATACATAGATACATAAAAAGATAAAGATAGAGATATATAATATAGAGATAGATAGAGACAGATAGATAGATAGATAGATAGAGAGAGAGAGAGGGTCGCAAAAATGGATCACGTGATCCCGGGACACCACCACCATCGTAAATATGAGTTAGGCGACTGAATTTTGATCACATGACCATGGGATGCTGCAATGATCATAAGTGTGAAAAACGGTCATAAGCAGAGGTGGTATTCAGCCGGTTCGTAGCGGTTCAGGTGAACTGGTAGCGGCGACTGCAGATGGGCCACCACCCCCCGCCACCCCCGCCTGGACATAATGCCATCCTATTTAGCCATGTTTTCGAAGGTGGGCACATATGTGGAAGGTGCGTGCATGGGGTGAACTGGTAATAAGAATATATGGAACCCACCTCTGGTCATAAGTCACTTGTTTCACTGCCATTGTAACTTTGAGTGGTCACTAAATGAACTGTTGTGAATGTTGTAAGGATTACCAGTAATTTGCAAACCTCTCTGTCTTAGTCCCACCCTCAGATACCTTTATCATGGTCTTAAGATAAATGTAGATAAATGTGATAGGAAACCCCCCAAAACAGTTTTTTTTTAGAAGACACTAACTGAACAGACACTAAATGAAACCGAGCACTATCTGTATGCAATAAAACCAGCAATTAAAATGATATTAAAGGCTTAATCCCCACAGAGAAGGGGGAGGGCCTTCTCTGTGGGGGCACCTACCCTCTGGAATCAGCTGCCCCCAGAGATAAGGAGAATCCAAGACCTCGGTGCCTTCCGCCGTGCCCTTAAAACTTTCTTTTTCCAGCAAGCCGGGCTGGCCTAACACTTTTTAAAATGTTTTTAATTGTTTGTTATTGTTTTTAATCATGGGGCCAAATTTATATATATATATATATTTAATTGTATTTTAATGTTTGTAGTTTATGTTTTTATTTGGCTGTTCACTGCCCTGAGTCCTCAGGGAGAAGGGCGGTATACAAATTTAAAAATAAATAAATCAATAAATCAATAAACAAATCAATAGAAAACACAGTATTTTTTTTTTTTTTTAAAAAAAACCCCATGCAATTCAAAAGCTGGGTAAATAAGTTTGGATCGTAGCTGAGCGTGCGGAAATTCAGAATATCTTTCAGTGCAGAACTATCTCCTTGCCAATTAACTGTTAGCCTTGGAATTGCCCAACCGTTCCTGGAAAAGACAGAGACCTTGAGAGTCAAATGTGATTTGTCAACTCTGCGGAAAACCTGAGCTGCAAATCTGTTCTGGCATGCAGATCTCCCTTGTTTAATTAAGTGTCCGCCTCCGAAGACGATCAGCTCAGCTTTTATCAGTCACCTGTCACATACAATCGGAGAACCCAACAATGGCTTGATCCAGCCAGCAAGCACAATATCCTGATTTTCTGCTGAGCTGCGTGGCTGCCTTACGCGCATGCAGGCTGCGTGGAAAACACGGCGATTGTATAAAACAGGATAGCGTTGGGGCGCGTGGGTGGGCTCAGCCACCGGCTGTAACTATCACTTCTCCCGAACCGGTCTGAACCGGTTGAATCCCACCCCTGTCTCTCTCCCTCTATTCTCTCTCTCTCTCTCTCTCTGTGTGTCTATCTCTCTCCATTGTCTGTCTGTCTGTCCGTCCATCCATCTATCCATTGTCTCTGATCTATCTCTCCCCTCTCTTCTCTCTCTCTCTCTCTAGCTCCCTCCATTGCCTGCCTTTCCTGCTGTTTGTTCATCCATCCAATTTATCTAATCTATTTCTCCCTCCATTTTCTGTCTATCTGTATCTATTTACCTGTCTATCTGTCTTCTATCTATCTATCTATCTATCTATCTATCTATCTATCTATCATCTATCTATCTATCTCTATTTCTATCACTATATCTATCTATCTATCTATCTATCTATCTATCTATCTATCTATCTATCACCTATCTATCTATCTATCTATCTATCTTTCTTTCTTTCTATCTTTCATCTATCTAGCTATCTATCTAGCTATCTTTCATCTATCTATCTATCTCTATTTCTATCACTATATCTATCTATCTATCTATCTATCTATCTATCTATCTATCTATCTATCATCTATCTATCTATCTCTATTTCTATCACTATATCTATCTATCTATCTATCTATCTATCTATCTATCTATCTATCTATCACCTATCTATCTATCTATCTATCTATCTATCTATCTATCTATCTATCTTTCTTTCTATCTTTCATCTATCTAGCTATCTTTCATCTATCTATCTATCTCTATTTCTATCACTATATCTATCTATCTATCTATCTATCTATCTATCTATCTATCTATCTACCTATCATCTATCTATCTATCTATCTATCTATCTATCTATCTCTATTTCTATCACTCTATCTATCTATCTATCATCTATCTATCTATCTATCTATCATCTATCTATCTATCTATCTCTATTTCTATCACTATATCTATCTATCTATCATCTATCTATCTATCTATCTATATCTATCTATCTATTTATCTATATCTTTCTTTCTATCTATCTATCTATCTATTTATCTATCTCTATCTTTCTTTCTATCTATCTATCTATCTATCTATCTATCTATCTATCTTTCATCTATCTATCTATCTATCTATCTATCTATCTATCTATCTATCTATCTATGACTTGGGCAAAAAGAGAAACTTTTAGATAGCTGAGATGGCTGTTGAGGTGTGTGTGTGTGTGTGTGTGTGTGTGTGTGTGTGTGTGTGTGTGTGTGTTGTGTGTTTGTGTTTCTTTGGGAGAGAGATGCCAACACCTGACCGCCTGTCTCTCTTTAGACGAGTGGTAAGACAAGGGTGTCTTGAATGCAAAGTTAAGATGCTCAAGAGGATGCATTTCTGACTTCCCTCTATTTCCTGCCTGGTGTGCATATGAGAATATTCTGACAATAAATCTACCTTTTTTTTTTTTTCTTTTCAAAAGCCCTTCAAAGGGAAAGGCAGAAAGGTGGGAGAGAAAGAGAAATATCATGAAATTTACAGGAAGCAATAGGGGTAAAAAAATACCATGTTTTCCCCAAAATAAGACCCTGTTTTATATATTTTCTTTTGGCCACTAAAAAAGGCACCAGGTCTTATTTTCGGGGGGAGATCTCGTCCACTGACTCACCTCACTTGCGTGTGTTGTAAGGCAGCTCCCCGCATCTTCACTCTAGCTTAATTTTTACCTGTGCATCCTGGAATGGGCGCAGTCTTAATTAGGGCTTATTTTGGGGGGTAGGGCTTATATTGGGCAGATGTGTAAAAATCGAGCTAGGACTTACTTTTGGAGTAGGTTGTATTTTCGGGGAAACACGGTATCAGTAGCTCAGGGTTGAACTGTGGGGTCCTTGATGCTCTCTGAGCTTGCTTGCTTTCTTGCAGACGTTTCTTAACCCAAACTAAGTAAAATCATCAGTGCTAGAAGGGAGTGGAATTTACAAGGAGGAGGAGGAGGAGGAGGAGGAGGAGGAGGAGAACTGTGGGGTCCTTGGTGCTTTCTGAGCTTGGTGGCTTTCTTGCAGGCATTTCGTGACCCAACTAGGTAACATCATCAGTGCTAGAAGAGAATGGGATTGAGGGGAGGACGAGGACGAGGAGGACGATGCATGTGTAAAAACCAAGCTAGGACTTACTTTTGGAGTAGGTCGTATTTTCGGGGAAACACGGTATTGGTAGCTCAAGGTTGAACTGTGGGGTCCTTGATGCTCACTGAGCTTGCTTGTTTTCTTGCAGACATTTCATGACCCAAACTAGAAGGGATTTATGAGGAGGAGGAGGAGGAGGAGGAGGAGGAGGGTGGTGGAGGAGGAGAATTGTGGAGTCCTTGGTGCTCTCTGAGCTTGGTGGATTTCTTGCAGACATTTCATGACCCAAACTAGAAGGGAGTGAGATTTACGAGGAGGAGGAGGAGGAGGAGGAGGAGGAGGAGGAGGAGGAGGAGGAGGAGGAGGAGGAGAAGAATTGTGGAGTCCTTGGTGTTCTCTGAGCTTGGTGGCTTTCTTGCAGACATTTTGTGATCCAACTAGGTAACATCATCAGTGCTAGAAGAGAATGGGTTTGAGGAGAGGAGGAGGAGGAGGAGGAGGACCACGGCAACTGTGGGTCCTTGGTGCTTTCTGAGTTTGGTGGCTTTCTTGTAGACATTTCATTACCCAACTAGGTAACATCATCAGTGCTAGAAGAGAATGGAGTTTCCTGTCCGTTTATATGCTAGTGATTTGCCTTATTAATGTTGGTAGACTGGGTAAATCAAGGAACTACAACTCAGACAAACAATCAAAGGTCGAACAACAGCCTAATCCTGGAACCACCAAGAAAAACTCCAATCAGCACCAACAGGACAAACCGCTATCAAGAAAAGAGAGGAAACCCTACTTCCTTCTAGCCCTGATTATGTTACCTAGTCGGGTAATGAAATGTTTGCAAGAAAACGGCCAAGCTCAGAGAACACCGAGTTCCTCACATTTACAGGGACACAATTTTCCCTTTCGAAAATGACAATTTAGATTTGCGTGTCCCCTTTGACTTTTTGGGCTTTTTTTCAACTTCATTTTTTTAGCAGGCAAGGCACCTGCGGGTTGCAACCCACATTTAAAAAAAGAAAAAGAAAAGAAAAGCTGGAGCAGCTTCCATGGCACCGTTGTGACTGCCATCTTGACTTTTTTTGACTGCTTTGGGCACCCTTGGCCCAAAGGCCCCAAAAAATGATCTTTTTTTTTTCCTTTCCTCCAGGGACATCCTTGGCATCAGATCTGCTGCTGTGACGGAGGCCGTAGGAGGAGCACCTGCTACTTCCGACATTAATTTTGCAATATCTATAAGTGAGGAAGGGACGCGGTGGCTCAGTGGCTAAGATGCTAAGCTTGTCAATCAGAAAGGTTGGCAGTTCAGCGGTTCGAATCCCTAGTGCCGCGTAACGGGGTGAGCTCCCGTTCCTTGTCCCAGCTTCTGCCAACCTAGCAGTTCGAAAGCACAAAAAAAATGCAAGTAGAAAAATAGGGACCACCTTTGCTGGGAAGGTCACAGCGTTCTGTGCGCCTTTGGCGTTGAGTCATGCCGGCCACGTGACCACGGAGACGTCTTCGGACAGCGCTGGCTCTTCGACTTTGAAACGGAGATGAGCACTGCCCCCTAGAGTCGGGAACGACTAGCACATATGTGCGAGGGGAACCTTTACCTTTACCTTTATAAGTGAGTGTTTGTATGTTGGTGTGTTTGTGTATTTTTAGGTGTGTATCCTGAGCCTGTTTACCCGGTGAGATCAAATCAAAACATTATTTTGATATTTAATTTTAGGAACTGTTGCCAGATCATTCCCAGACTTCAACACTTGGTGCCTTTCTTTTTCGCAGGGTCATTGTTACTGTTTGGCTAGCCCGAAAGTCGTATTTTTCTGAACGTACACTCCTAATGCATTGGAGGGGGCGAACAGTAGCCTTGCCAGCACAAATACACACCCACACAAACAAACAACAGAGCCTTGAAGTTTTAAACAGCCAGGAATTTTCAGGAGAAGATGAAAGAAGAAGATTTAAGTCAGACTTGGAAAAAAAAAAACTCTACCGAAACCTACAATAGGTGCAAATTAAATTTATTCCCTCTTGATGATATCTGTCATCTTCACAATCCAGAAGGTCATCCTTCAATAATTAAAATAAACAGCCAAACAATTCCACAGTCAGAGGGAAAGGCAGGTTTTCAAGACACTGGTGAGGAAAGGTGAGAAATAGACAGATCCTTGCCTTGCTTTTGACAATTTTGCAAATATTCAAAATTCTTGTCTTTAAGAATATTCATCCTTTGACTTGGAGAAAATCTGTCGGTGGGATTGCTGAGACTGGACATTGCTGGCACATAATCAATCAATATAAAGTAGGAATATGGAATGGGAATGGGAATGGGAATTGAATAGAATTCTCCCTAGTGTGAAGAAATTTTGGCACAAAATTAAAAGGTGGTTAGAAGAAATTACACTCCAAAAGATGGATTTTAAACAGGAAATGTTCCTCCTAGGAGTGATTGATAAAAAAAATGGAAAAAAGTCTGTACTATATTATATTGCATATTCTAACAGCAGCCAGAATGACTTTAGCACAAATGTGGAACCTGACCAATACACACCATCTGAAGAAATAATAATTAAAAAGATCCTCGAATGTGCCGAAATGGACAAATTAACAATGGAGATCAAAGAAAGAGATGACTCGGACTATTACAAAGTGTAGAACAGGTTTTAAACCTGGCTAGAAAATGGAAATCAAATTACGAAATAAGAATATAAACTGAAATGCGGTACTAATATACTGGATATAAATATATGTAACAATCTTGCTTACAACAGTGTTAATTATGGGCATACAAAAATAAGAGAAGGATTAGGAAGATGGAATTGAAACGTAATGACAAATGTCGATGCAGAAAGTTGAAAAATTGTATATAAATGTTGGTAGTTTTCTATTTTAGCGTTTGATGTATGTGTTCTTTTCCTTTTCTTTTTTGTATTTGTGTTTTTTATTTTAAAAATATGAAAATAGTCTTTACCTAATAAAGACTATTTAAAAAAAGAAAAGGAATGGAATAGAATATAATTCTTTATTTGCCAAGTGTGATTGGACACACAAGGAATTTGTCTTCGGTGCATAGGCTCTCATTGTACATAAAAGCTATAAGCGATCAATCACAATCATAAGTCATCATAAAAATACATTCATCATAAATCATAAGATACGCCACAGTGATAGTCATAGGATACTAAATAAGCAATCAACATAAATCGTACTAGGAAACTAAATAAAAGCAATATACACCGTAAAGATACAAACAACCAAGTTATAGCCGTAAGTAGAAAAGGCAATAGGTAATAGGAAGGATGAGAAAAATAATAGTAATACAGTCTTAGTAAATAGTTTGACACAGTGCTGAAATCCAGTTTTTTTTTTACTACCGGTTCTGTGGGCGTGGCTTGGTGGGCATGGTGTGGCGTGGTGGGTGTGGCAGGGGAAGGATACGGCATGATTTCCATTCCCACCCCACTCCAGGGAAAGGATATTGCAAAATCCCCATTCCCTCCCCACTCCAGGGGAAGGATACTGCAAAATCCCCATTCCCTCCCCACTCCAGGGGAAGGATACTGCAAAATCCCCATTCCCTCCCCACTCCAGGGAAAGGATACTGCAAAATCCCCATTCCTGGGGGAAGGATATTGCAAAATCTCCATTCCCATGCCACTCTGGGGCCAGCCAGAGGTGGTATTTGCCGGTTCTCCGAACTACTCAAAATTTCCGCTACCAGTTCCCCAAAACCTGTCAGATTTCATCCCTGGTTTGACAGTGTTGTGGGAATTAGTTGTTTAACAGAGTGATGGCATGGGGTTGTGGGGAAACCTGTCCTTTTGGCTACTCGTTCTGTTGTGCAATGCTCTTTAACTTCGTTTTGAGGGTAGAAGTTGAAACAATTTATGAAGTTGAAAAAGTTGAAAAAATTTAAACATGGCTCCTGCAGATAGACAGACCAAGGAAATAGATTTTTCTCTAGCTCTTTTTTTTTTTTTTTTAACCAGAATGTCCTGTACTGGGCTTTTAGAACAGGTCTGTTCCTCAGGAAAACAAACGTTGTATTATTCGATGCGTTAAGCCAAGAAAACGACAGGAAGTCTTCACATCTAAGATATTCTTTTTTTTTTTTTTTTGAGAAGCCAATCTCACACCCTCTGAATCAAACAGAGTTGGGTTGTTGGCTAAGAAATGAAGCCAGTGTCTTTTTTTTCGAGAAAAGACATTTTTTGAAAATATATATATATATATATTGCTGGCAACTCTTCAGTCATTTCCACAACTGCTCCTTAAAAAAGAAACTTTTGTGCTCCTTTTTTTCTTGCAAATAAAAATTTCTTCTCTTTTGGTTCTCCAAAATTGATTCCTGCCTCCCTTTAAAAAAAAAGGGGGGGGGGTTATCACCAGAATGTGGATGGAATTAAAAAAATATGGGTTGGTGTCAACACGGAAGGAGCGTTTTAAAATAACAACGCTGCATATTTTTCCGATCTTCCTTTGACTCCAATACCAAAACAGCCCCTCAGGGCTAAAGAGAATTTGAGACTATTTTGATTTTTCCCTGTAATCTCTCTCTCTCTCTCTCTTTCTCTCTCTCTCTCAAACCCAACTTTCCTTTGCTATTTTTGGCTCAAGGATTTAGTTCTTTCCGACCCAGAGTGGAATTATTAAACCCAAAGATAAGTTTGAAAATGTTATTGTTTCCTCTATTGTCGTACCCTTGTTTGTCTCCCTATCTTTTTCTGGTTTAAGTTTTTATTTTTAAAAAATAATTCAAGATGGTGAATATAGCTAATATTCCTCCTATTTTCCCCACAACAACAACTCTGGGAGGTAGGTTGGGCGGAGAAAGAATTTCCCAACTGACTTTCTTTTCTTTTCTTTTTTTTTTTTACCTAAGCAGGTATATATAAAAGTATGAAGGCTATTGCTTAACGCATTGTGAGCTGCCTTGAGTCTCCAGAGAAGGGCGGCATATAAATCGAACCAATAAATAAATAAATAAACAAATAAAGTGGGACTAGAACTCACTGTCTCCTGGTGATTGGCCCAAAATCACTCAACCGCTTTCCTGTCTAAAGTGGGACTAGAACTCACAGTCTCCTGGTGATTGGCCCAAAATCACCCAACCGCTTTCCTGTCTAAAGTGGGACTAGAACTCACAGTCTCCTGGTGATTGGCCCAAAATCTCCCAACCGACTTTCATGTCTAAAGTGGGACTAGAACTCACTGTCTCCTGGTGTTTGACCCAAAATCACCCAACCGCTTTCCTGTCTAAAGTGGGACTAGAACTCACAGTCTCCTGGTGATTGGCCCAAAATCACCCAACCGACTTTCATGTCTAAAGTGGGACTAGAACTCACAGTCTCCTGGTGATTGGCCCAAAATCACTCAACCGCTTTCCTGTCTAAAGTGGGACTAGAACTCACTGTCTCCTGGTGATTGGCCCAAAATCACCCAACTGACTTTCCTGTCTAAAGTGGGACTAGAACTCACTGTCTCCTGGTGGCTGGCCCAAAGCTACCCAACCAGCTTTCGTGACCAAGGCATGACCTGATAAAAAATAATAATAATAAAGGCAAGATTATAAAAATATAAAAATCAAGGTTGATTTCTCTCTCCCTTTGCAGTGTTTTGTTTTCTTCATGGGAAAACTTTTAAAATATTAATTTACGTTCCTTTTCCTAGGCATGAAAACATTCGGGTTGCAAGAATGGAGGCTCCAAAATTTGTCTTCCTGGGGCGCCTGAGATTTTGTTTTCCACTCCTCTTTATTTCTCTCCAAGGATAGACTTTGTGGCGCTGAATGTTTCACCGCGGAGGCTTGATTAGTCTTCACACCTGTGACACAATTTTAACAGCTTTGGTTCTTGCTGTAAACCTTCTATATAGATATATCTTGGAAATAAAATGAATTCTTTTGTTATTGCCCTCTCTCTTTTTTTTTTTTTTGCTTCTGAATTCTTGCAGTGTCAGATGTTGTTATCATTCCATTGAGGTTAGTGAGAAGAATAAATGAATGGAAGGGCTATCTCATCTCTTAACAGAATAGTAACAGAGATGGAAGGGACCTTGGAGGTCATCTAGTCCCCCCTACACCATTTCTGACAGATGGCGGTCCAGTCTCTTCTTGAAAGCCTCCAGGGATGAAGCTCCCACAACTTCTGAAGGCAACTTCTGTTCCATGGGTTGATTGTTCTCACTGTCAGAAAATTTCTCCTTATTTCCAGGTTGAATCTCTCCTTGGTCAGTTACCATCCATTATTCCTTGTCTGGCCTTCAGGTGCTTTGAAAAATAGCTTGAGACCCTCCTCTCTGTGGCAGCCCCTCCAATATTGGAAGACAGCTGTCATGTCTCCCCTGGTCCTTCTCTTCACTAGACTAGCCACGTCCAGTTCCTGCAACTGTTCCTCGTATGTTTTAGTCTCCAGTCTCCTAATCATCTTGGTTGCTCTTTTCTGCACACTTTCTAGAGTCTCAACCTCTTTTTTATAGTGTGGTGACCAAAACTGCATGCAATATTCTTGGTGTGGTCTTACTAAAGGTTTATAGAACGGTATTAGTACCTCCAGTGGTGGGATTCAGCCAGTTCGCACTTATTCGGGAGAACCGGTTGTTAGAAGAAATCGTATTTTGTTTTTTTCCCCACTTTACAGGGCTAATCCTGTAAGGAACGCAGGAAGGAAACATTCTGCTGTTGTTTCTAGCTGAATCTTTATTGCCCTGCTTACAGAAACTGCCTCTCTGGTGAACCCTTATTACATTGTAACAGCTAAGGCACTTCGCCCACAGACGTGAGTGATGTTGAATTGGCCATGCCCACACAGTCACATGACCACTGAGCCACACCTACCCAACTGGTCATTAGGGCAGAGAACCGGTTGTTAAATTATATTTATAGGGGGAGGGCCTTCTCTGTGGGGGCACCTACTATCTGGAACGAGCTCCCCCCGGTGATACGGAGGATCCCGGATCTGCACACTTTCCGCCGTGCTTTGAAGACACTCCTATTCCAGCAGGCCGGCCTGGCCTAATTTTCTCCCCTTCTTTTAAATTTTTAAATTGAAATTTTAATTCGTTTTAAATTATTGGGAGTTTTAATTGTCTCGGGCAAAAATTATTTAATTGGGTTTTAATCATGTTTTTTAACTTTTGTATTTATGTGTTTTATTTTGTGCCTGTTCACCGCCCTGAGTCCTTCGGGAGTAGGGCGGTATACAAATTTAATAAAATGAAAATGAAATGAAATGAAATGAAATATGAATCCCACCACTGAGTACCTCCCTTGATCTTGACTGCATCTCTCTGTGAATGCAACTTTCAGGTAGGTTTGCTAAGCGAGGCAGTTCTTAAGTGTATTTCGTTTGGTTGTTAGGGAATCACGGCAGTGGTTAAGTTAGTGATATTTTTGTTAAGTGAGTCTGGCTTCCCTGTTGACTCTGCTTGTTAGGAATGATCACACGATCCCGGGACTCTGCCTCTGTCATAAATATGAGTCAGTTGCCAAGTGTCCGAATTGTGATCATGTGATGCTGCAACGGTTGTAGGTGTGAGAAATGACCCTAAATTACTTTTTTCTGTGCTGTTGTAACTTTGAACGGTCACTAAATAAAGTTGTTGTAAGTCGAGGACTATCTGTATTCTTTCCTACGTCCTAAATTTTGCTATCGGACCGAAGGAGGATCGCGTTTCTACCTACTTACTCAATGCAAAACATCCAAGCTATAAAAATCAGATATGGGAGTGGAGCAAATCTCTTTTCCGGCTCATTTGCTCTCCGAGAATTGGTTGTTTACATCTTGAGATAGTAGAAAGATTTTGCTATGAAATACGGAAAAGGAAATTTATCACGCTCAAGAGTTAGGATTTGTTGGTTTGTTCGATGATTATTGCCAGTTTTGTTCAGCTTCTAACCAGTAAAACATTTCTGGATGGCTTAAAAGAATAACAACAACAACAACAACAACAACAACAACAACAACAACAACAACAACAACAACAATAATAATAATAATAATAGAACAAAAGAAAAGAATGCAACGAAAACTCTGTGTGTGTGTGGATGTGGGTGTCAAACAAATGAACAAACAATAGACAAACATACCTTGCACGTTGTAGGTATTTTTCACAATGTACTGTATGTCTTTGGGTGTGCATTATTTTCAACGCATCCACACATTATTTTTTTTTAATAAAAGTTTTTTTTAAATTTTTTTAAGACAAACACATACAAACATACAATGTATTTTCTTTGAACAGAGTATTTGGCCGGTTCACAAATTTAAACAATATTTAGTCATTTCAATTAAGTTTACAATTTCTATATTTCCTTTTTGCCATAGGTATTCCTTATCTATTTTTTTTAACAAACCAATATTAGCCTTCATTCTCATCTCTAATCTTAATCCTAATCAAATTCAATTTTTCCCTTCTATCTATATTATACACCTTCCCATTGTCATCTATTTTTATATCTATCCTCACATTGGTTGGTTATGTAACATTACAATTGTTTAATAGAAATCCAACGTTTTAGTATTAATTAGTTAATTATATAACTATCTCTTTTTTTGTATATTAATCAGTATGAACATAAATCTTCCAATTATTTCCATGCAATCCAATTTCTTACAAGTCAATTTGTTATATTTACTAATAGTAAATATATTTACTATTAGTATACTATATATTTACTATTTACTACCAATAGTAAATAATTTCCCCCCCCCTTATGTTACTCATTAAACTCTCCCAATAAACCAAATAGTTTTGCCCATATAGTTGTGATTTGGAGGATTATATGGGCATCCACACATTATTAAAAGTGGTGGTTTCAGATTATGTTACTACCAATTCGCCGCGGACATGCCTGGTTCATACGTGCACCTGCCTTCCGCATATGTGCCTGGCCTTCCACACATGTGCTTTGCTCACATGCGCGCCTTCTACTCATGTGCCCAGCCTCAAAAACGTGCTTAAATGGGATGGCATAGAGCTGGGGCAGGCGGGTGGGCCTACCCACGATTTCTGCTCCGAACCGGCTGAATCCCACCTCTGATTGTTAACTTGAGCATTAGCATATGTGGGATTTTTTTCAACAACAGGTTACTGCGTTTCAATATACAAGTAGCCTTTGACTTACAACAGTTCATTTAGTGACCGTTCGAAGTTACAACAGCACTGGGAAAATTGTGCCGTTGTAGCATCTCCATGGTCATGTGTACAAAATTCAGATGCTTGGCAACTGACATGTACTTATGACTGTTTCAGTGACACGTGATCCCCTTTTGTGATCTTCTGACAAGCAAAGTCAATAGGGAAGCCTGACTCACTTAACAATCATATTACTCACTTAACAATTGCAGTGGATTCACTTAACAACTTTGTCTGGGGGTCACGTGATCTCCTTTTGCGACCTTCTGACAAGCAAAGTCAATGGGGAAGCCAGACTCACTTAACAACCGGGTTATTAACTTAACAACTGAAGTGATTCACTTAACAACTGTGGCAAGAAAGGTCATAAAATGGGGCAAAACTCTCTGAACAAATGTTTCACATAGCAACAGATATTTTGGGCTCTGTTGTGGTCATAAGTCGAGGACTACCTGTATTTGAGTGAAAATTAAATTGTTTTTGCACATTCTGATTCAACATGTATGAAACAAGGTGGCTTCGCCTTAAAACGTAAAACCAACAGCTTCTTTCAGGCTTAATTCAGAACAGAGTAATTGAAATCTCTGCCCTGCAGCCACGGGTGGTTATATTTAAAAGGAGAACGAATAAAATCCGTTCACCTTCATTTAGTCATAACTTCTGCAATCGATTTCATACCGTTTGCTTTAATTTAATAATTTAATTTAATAAATGAAATAATTCAAGATGACCTGAAATGCTATGCAAAGTTACATAAACTCCATTCATTTCAATAGATTTCCTCTAAGACAGGGATGGCTAACCTTTTCCAGACCGAGTGCCCAAAGTGTGCGCATATGTGTGTGAATGCATGCGTGTGCACCCAAACCCCCAAAATGCAATGCACGCATTATAGTCAAAAATCAAGATCAGAATAGTTTATTATTAATAATATTATTAGAAATTATCCTAGAACATAGAGTAACAGAGTTGGAATAGAATAGAATAGAATAGAATAGAATAGAATAGAATAGAATAGAATAGAATAGAAGAGAAGAGAAGAGAAGAGAAGAGAAGAGAAGAGAAGAGAAGAGAAGAGAAAGGGACCTTGGAGGTCTTCTAGTCCAACCCCCTACTCAGGAGACCCTATACCATTTCAGACAAATGGCTATCCAATCTCTTCTTGAGCTGAGGTGGCGCAGTGGTTAGAGTGCAGTACTGCAGCTACTTCAGCTGACTGCTAGTTCAGCAGATCAGCGGATCAAATCTCACCGGCTCAAGGTTGACTCAGCCTTCCATCCTTCCGAGGTGGGTAAAATGAGGACCCAGATTGTTGGGGGCAATATGCTATTTAGTATACTGTCTTTGGTGTAAGCCGCCCAGAGTCCTCGGAGAGAGGGGGGCATAGAAATACGAATAATAAAAATAAAAATAATAATAAATACCTCCAATATTGGATCACCCACAACTTCTGGAGGCAAACTGTTCCACTTAATTGTTAACCCTAACTTAGTCCTAAGTTGCTTCTCTCCTTGATTAGTTTCCACCCATTGCTTCTTGTCCTGTCTTCAGGTGCTTTGGAGAATAGATTGACCTTTGGGGCAGTCCATCTAATATTGGAAGATTGCTATCAAGTCAATCATAAATCATAACATATTGGGCATCCCAAGTTAGAGTAACAAAACAGGACAACAGAGTTGGAAGGGACCTTGGAGGTCTTCTAGTCCAACCTCCTGCTCAGGCAGGAAGCCCTATTTCAGACAAATGATTGTCCCATCTCTTCATGAAGACCTCCAGTGATGGAGCACCACAACTTCTGGAAGCAAGTCATCCCGTTAGTTGTTCTCATTGTCAGGATATTTCTCCTTAGTTCTAGGTTTTGTCTCTCCTTGAGAAATTTCCATCCTTGTCCTGCCCTCAGGTGCTTTGAAGGATTGAAGAAGTCTCTTTTTGAAAGCCTCCCGTGATGGAGCACCTACAACTCTCACTGTCAGGAAATTTCTCCTTAGCTCCAGGTTGCTTCTCTCCTTGGTTAGTTTCCATCCATTGTTTCTTGTCTGGCCTTTGGGAAATAGTTTGACCGCCTCCTCTTTGTAGGAGCCCCTCAAATATCGGAAGACTGCTATCATGTCACCCAGGGGTGAAATGTAAAATTTGTTATTACTGGTTCTGTGGGCGTGGCTTGGTGGAGGGGGGAATAATGTGACTGGGTGGGCGTGGCCAACTTTTTTTAAAAAAAACTTTTCAAAGCATTTTTTCTAATGCTTTGAAAAGCCTCTCTGCCCATCAGGCAACTCAGCTGGGATCGTCAGAGACTTTTCAAAGCATTTTTTTAAACCACCTCTTCGGCCAAGAGGTTGTGGAAAAAAAATGCTTTGAAAAAGCCTCTGATGATCCCAGCTGAGCTCGTGATCATCAGAGGCTTTTTTTCTTTTTGCTTTTTGCTTTTAAAAGCATTTTTTCATCAGAAGGGGTTGTAGAAAAAATGCTTTTAAAAGTAAAAAAAACAAAAACAAAAACCTCTGATGATCATGCGGCTCAGCTGGGCATGATGGGGGGGAGGGCAGGGATTTTTGCTACCGGTTCTCCGAACCACTCGCCACCATCGCTACCGGATTGGACGATCTGGTCCGAACCGGGAGCATTTCACCCCTGATGTCACCCGTAGTCCTTCTTTTCACTAGACTAGACCAGTGGTGAAATTTGGCTGTTTCTATTTGGCTTTGGTGAACCAGTATTACCGGTGGTGGGAGGGTCCGCCCACCCGCCCAGATGTCATCACATCCCGTTTTTGAACCTCTGCACATGCACAGAAGACTCACAGGAGGCGTGCACGTTCACATTTGCAAACCAGTAGCGAAGATATGTGAATTTTACCCCTGGACTAGACATATCCAAAGGAAAGTTGTCACTACCAGTGTAAGGAACGAATGCTACAGATCTTAGTAATTGGTGGATAGAATTTAAAAAGAAGGTAATCGTCCTTAAATTGAGAAAAACAAACAAACCTCCAGCTGTACTTCTGTCAGTTCAGCTGTGGCTTTAAATAACGCCTGGTATAATTAATGTTGATAACTTTTTAATGGTTTTCTTTTCTCATTTCTATGTCTGTTTCCCTCTCCCCGGTTTGGTGAAATGACCGTTTAAGTGAAAAGAGAGAAAAAGACGTTATGTTATTTTGCGTCTCTGCTGAATAACCGAGGAAAATTGCATGTCTTCAGCTTATAAACACATCAAAAAATAGATGTTTCTGTTGGATGTCAAAGCGCCTGCCAAGTTGCCATCCCTCAAATAAAATTATGTTGTGTTTCCCCCCCCCAAAAAGCGTTTTCAACAGATTTCTTACTCAGTGTTCTAAGCACATTGTTGGGGTAAAGATCATCAAATGTTTGGACGTTATAATCTAACAATTTGCTCCATTTGTTTGCCTGTTTTAAACCTAACAGTGTTTGTCCTTTTCACGAGAGGTTGTTCACAAAACATGAACAGACTGGCTTTCAAAAGAAAATATATCTAAATCCATTTGCTTTGGAACGCAGTGTTTACATCTCCTTCAGAAATGTGATTTTTGTCACATTTTGTCAGTGACAGTTTGTTCCTCTTTTGGAAAATATTAGGAGGTGAGAAAAGTTAGGATACCCTGTACTTGGAAAGGAGGGAGAGAAAGAGGGAGGGAGGGAGGGAGGGAGGGAGGGAGGGAGAGAGAGAGAGGGAGGGAGGGAGAGAGAGAGAGAGAGAGAGAGAGAGAGAGAGAGAGAGAGAGAGAGAGAGAGAGAGAGAGAGAGAGAGAGGAGCTCAAGTTTCTGATGAGTAGGAGTACATTTTGTGACTTTATTATGATACCCTGTTACTGAATGGAAGAGAATATTTGTAGCTCAGGGTTGAACTTTGGGGCCCTTGGTGCTCTCTGAATTTTGTGTAGACATTTTATTACCCAACTAGGTAATATCATCTGTGCTAGAAGGGAGGGAATTTGCAGGAAGAAGGAGGGAGAGGAAGAGGGGAGGGGGAAGAGGAGGAGGAAGAGAAGGAGGAGGAGGAGGAGAAGAGGAGGAAGAGAAGGAGAAGGAGAAGAAGAGAAGGAAAAGGAAAAGGAAAAGGAGGAGGAGGAGAAGAGGAGGAGAAGGAGGAGGAGGTGGTAGAGAAGGAGAAGAGGAGGAGGAGGGGAAGGAGGAGAAGGAGGAGGAGAAGGAAGAGAAGGAGAAGGAGAAGAGGAGGAGGAGGAGGAGAAGGAAGAGGAAGAGAAGGAGAAAGAAAAGGAAAAGGAGGAGGAAGAGAAGGAGAAGGAGAAGGAGGGGGAGAAGAGGAGAAGGAGAAGAGAAGGAAGAGGAAGAGAAGGAGAAAGAAAAGGAAAAGTAGGAGGAGAAGAGGAGGAGGAGAAGAGGAGAAGGAGGAGGAAGAGGAGAAGGAGAAGGAAAAGGAGGGGGAGGACAGTATGACGGCTGCAGTGTCCCAAGATCACGTGATCCCCTTTTGCGACCTTCTGACACGCAAAGTCAATGGGGAAGCCAAATTCACTTAACAACAGGGGCTACTCACTTAACAAATGCAATGATTCCCTTAGCAACTACAGCAAGCAAGGTCATAACGTGAGACAAAACTCATTTAACAAATGGGTGGGCTAAATTTGCAGTCGTAACTTGAAGACTACCTGTGACATTTTTTTCCCCAAGAGGTTATTCTCAGGAGGAGATGTATTTTTATGAGCCTTTTTGCGCTCCCTCCCTTTCAAAATATATTCAATGTTTGAGGGAGATTGTAATGTAATATATATATGATTTACTTTGTTCTTTTCCATTTCAAACTGCGCTGCAGCATTTGAAAAGGGTTTGATTTAGCATCCTTGCCTGCTTTTCCTGTAGGTTTGGTTTTTGCATTTGGTAGATGGCATATGTTGAATATACTGTATATATAGGTCTTTGGTTATTCGGGTTTTCTCCTGCGTAAAATTGGAGGTTTCTTGGCAACGTTTCGACGAAGTCTCATTCGTCATCTTCAGGCTGGTATCTTTGGCTTCGTGCTTCTAGGAGCAATGTGTGTGATCGCAGCTGTTTCTTCCTTTTAACTGCCAGTGGAGGTGTGAACTGATTGGGTGGGAGCTTGACTGTGTTCTGATTGGGTGGAGGTGTGTTCTGATTGGTTGGGGGTTTGGCTGTGCCCTGATTGGCTGGGTGTGTGTTCTGTTTAGGTGGGGGCTTGGTTGTGCTCAGGTTAGTCTGAGTAGCAGGGGGATTTGAGCTGGTGAGCTGTGTTGCTGTTGTTTGGCTTCGTGTTTGTGGCCGTATACTGTATATATATTCCATCCTTCCAAGGTGGATAAAATGAGGACCCAGATTGTTGGGGGGCAATAGGCTGACTCTGCAAACTGCTTAGAGAGGGCTGTGAAGCACTGTAAAGCAGTATATAAATCTAAGGGCTATTGCTATTGCTCTATCACTCCTAGTTTTCCTCTTTGTTAGGGTAGACATCCCCAGTTCCCACAATCAAGGGGTTCCCACAACCCCTTAATCATTTATTTATTTATTTATTTATTGGTTCGATTTATATGCTGCCTTCCTCCGGAGACTCAGGGCGGCTGACAATGCATTAAGCAATAGCCTTCATACTTTTGTATATACCTGCTTAGTAGGGTTTCCGCCCCCACCCCCCTAAGCGGTGTTCTTTTTTTTAATCCAAAGTCAGCTTATTGCCCCCACAATCCGGGTCCTCATTTTACCTACCTCGGAAGGATGGAAGGCTGAGTCAACCTTGAGCCTGGTGAGATTTGAACTTGCAGTAATTGCAGGCAGCTGGTGCTACTTAACAGCACTTTAGTCCGCTGCACCACCAAAGCTCTGTATCACCAAGACCATCATCTCTGTTGGTCTTCTCTGTGTAGGATAGGAAGAAGGGCTTGGTAGCTCAGCAGACTAAAAGCATTGTGATTAACACCAGCTGTCTGCAATTACTATAAGTTCGAATCTCCTCAGGCTCAAGGTTGACTCAGCCTTCCATCCTTTCTAAGGTAGGTAAATTGAGGACCCAGTTTGTGGGGGCAATAAGATGACTTTGTATAAGTATACAAAAGGATGAAGGCTATTGCTTAACGCATTGTAAGCCACCCTGAGTCTCCGGAGAAGGGCGGCATATAAATCAAATTTTTTAAAAAAGAAAAAAGAACACAAATTCATTTCATTTACATTTCAGGCTCAGCTATTGCTGAGGCCACCTATTCTTTAACGGGTGCAGGGCAGGCAGCAATTCAACCGGGATAACTCCCCTTCCCCAACTTCAGAATCAGAACACAGCTGGAAGGGACCTTGGAGATCTTCTAGTCCAGCCCTCTGCTCAAGCAGGAGATCCTATACCATTTCAGACAAGTGACTGTCCACTCTCTTCTTTAAAGCCTCCAGTGATGAAGCACCCACAATTTAGCCATGCCCGGCAAAACAGCGCCAGTGGGATTGCTGCCTGTCGTGCAATCCTTTTAAAGGAGAGGGAGTACAAAACTGTTTAATTGCAGGCTCCTTCTGGGTAACCCATGCATTAACTGAATTAGCCTGCATCGTCCTTTGCCTTGTACAGGAGAATTTTACTCACCGTGGAGCTAATTTGGGTCCAGCAAAGTAAAAGTAACCAATTTCGCATCTGTGAAACACAAGAATTGGTATAATTATGTCAGGCACCGGATTGATTGAGTAGATGAGAAAAACACTCCAGCAGCAAGGCAATTAGCTGATTATATTGGCAGCTCGGGGTCACCAGGGAGAAAAATTCTACTGTGAATTCCAGCCCCATTCCCACCCACCCCCCTTTGTCCTCATCTGCTGTTTCTGGACAGAAAGTTTGTCATGTTTAGCCTTCAAGAGGAATTTTTTTGTTTTGCAAAGATGTAATTTGCAGGGAAATCCACCAGCGCTCCCTTGGCACTAAGTGGAAGGGGCGGAATCAGAGGCAATCAAAGGGAGGGATAAGTGAAACAAGAAAGAAAGAAAGAAAGAAAGAAAGAAAGAAAGAAAGAAAGAAAGAAAGAAAGAAAGAAAGAAAGAGGAAGGAAGGAAGGAAGGAAGGAAGGAAGGAAGGAAGGAAGGAAGGAAGGAAGGAAGGAAGGATATGATTAGGACATATTCCTTTTTTTTTTGTCTCAGTAATTTCGTACACAGGATAGAGAGATGGTCTTCGTCCATCTTGCTGAGGTGCTGTCACTATGAATGGGATATAAATATAGATAGAGCGATGATAGCTGGATGGATGGATGGATGGTAGGTAGGTAGATAGATGATAGATGACAAAAAGATAGAAGGTAGGTACAGTAGGTAGGTATGTAGATAGATAGATAGATAGATAGATAGATAGATAGATAGATAGATAGATGGATAGATATGAATAGATAAGATAGATAGATAGATAGATAAACAGACAAATAGACAGATGGACAGACAGACAGACGGACAGACAGACAGACAGACAGACAAACATGATGGAAGATTAGATAGATAGATAGATAGATAGATAGATAGATAGATAGATAGATAGATAGATAGATAGATGGATAGATGGATAGATATGAATAAATAAAATAGATAGATAGATAGATAGATAGATAGATAGATAGATAGATAGATAAACAGACAAATAGACAGATGGACAGACAGATGGACAGACAGACAGACAGACAGACATAATGGATGGAAGATTAGATAGATAAATGATAGATAGATAGATAGATAGATAGATAGATAGATAGATAGATGGATAGATGGATAGATATGAATAAATAAAATAGATAGATAGATAGATAGATAGATAGATAGATAGATAGATAGATAGACAGACAGACAGACAGACAGACAGACAGACAGACAGACATAATGGATGGAAGATTAGATAGATAAATGATAGATAGATAGATAGATAGATAGATAGATAGATAGATAGATGGATAGATATGAATAAATAAAATAGATAGATAGATAGATAGATAGATAGATAGATAGATAGATAGATAAACAGACAAATAGACAGATGGACAGACAGATGGACAGACAGACAGACAGACAGACATAATGGATGGAAGATTAGATAGATGAAAGATGATAGATAGATAGATGGATAGATAGATAGATTATAGAAAAATAGATAGATGATATAGATAAATGATAGATAGATACTTAGATAGATAATAATGATGATGAAAAAATGGCTAGATAGACAGAGAGATTAGATAGAGATAGAGATAGAGATAGGGTTAGGGATAGAGGTAGGAATACAGATAGATATAAATCATGTCTTTATTATTTTTATAAATAACTCAAGGTGGTGAATATATCCAATGCGCCTTCCTCCTCCTATTTTCCCCACAAACAACAACTCTGTGAGGTGACAGCCTGACAGAGACAATGACTGGCCCAAACTCACCCAGATAGCTTTCTTGCCTAAGGTGGGACTAAACTAGAGTCGCCTAGTGATTGGCCCAGAGTCACCCAGCTGGCTTTGGTGCCGAAGGCGAGACTAGAACTCACAGTCACCTGCTTTCTAGCCTGGAGAATGCTAAGCCAAACTGACTCTCTATTCCTAAGGGAATCCTGGCCAACCTTGAGGATCTCCAGCTACGTGGGTTTCAAGTCCCACGGTTCCTCCAGCTGCTGAGTTTTGGAAATCCCCACATCTGGAGTGTATCCAGGTTGCAGAAATAGGTCCTCAATTTCCAAGCAGATGTTTTTGGAGGGGCAGTGAATTTTATATTTTCTGCGTGCAGATGCAAACTTAGTGTTCTTCTTCAGAGCTATGGTTAGTAAAGATCCTTGCTTCCATTAGGTTGTGTACCTTCCTTGTGTTGGGAGGGTAGATGAGGAGGGTAACACAGCCGTACATCAATTGTGTACGAACAACAGTTCATTTAGTGACCATTCAAAGTTACAACGGCACTGCAAAAAGGGGCATATGACAGTTTTTCATAGTTACGACATTTGCGGCTTCCCCACGATTCAAATTCAGATGCTGGGCAACTGACTCCTATTTATGACGGTTGCAGTGTCCCGGGGGTCGCAGGTGAACCCCTTTTGCGACCTTCCGACAAGCAAAATCAACCGGGGAAGCCAGATTCCCTTAACAACTGTGTTACTAATCATCTGCGGTGATTCACTTAACCATAGTGGCAAGAAAGGTCGTAAAATGGGGCAGAACTCATTCAATAAACGTCTCACTTAGCGCTCAATTGTGGGCGTAAGTCAAGGGCTTCCTGTACTGTCCCCTTAAGGATCTATGAGACATGGTGGTGCAGTGGTTAGAGTGCAGTACCTGCAGGCTATTTCTGCCGACTGCCGGCTGCCTTGGCAGTTCGATCCTGACCGGCTCAAGGTCGATTCAGCCTTCTGTCCTCCCGAGGTGGGTAAAATGAGGACCCAGATTGTTGGGGGCAAGTGGCTGACTCTATAAACCGCTTAGGGAGGGCCACAGAGCACTATGAAGTGGTATATAAGTCTAAGTGCTATTGCTATTTCTATTATTTCTAATTCTATTTCTATTATTTTAAATTCTAATTCTATTATTTCTAATTCTATTTAATTCTATTTCTATTTCTGTTATTTCTATTTCTATTTCTATTTCTATTTCTAATTCTATTTCTATTATTTCTAATTCTATTTCTATTATTTCTAATTCTAATTCTATTATTTCTAATTCTATTTAATTCTACTTCTATTTCTGTTATTTCTATTTCTATTTCTAATTCTAATTTTATTTCTATTATTTCTATTTCTAATTCTATTATTTCTAATTCTATTCAATTCTATTTCTAATTCTATTTCTAATTCTATTATTTCTATTTCTATTTCTATTTCTATTTCTATTTCTATTTCTATTTCTAATTCTAATTCTATTTAATTCTATTTCTATTATTCCTAATTCTAATTCTATTTCTATTTGTTATTTCTATTTCTATTTCTATTTCTATTATTCCTAATTCTAATTCTATTTCTATTTGTTATTTCTATTTCTATTTCTATTTCTATTATTTCTATTTCTATTATTTCTAATTCTATTATTTCTATTTCTATTTCTGATTCTATTTCTAATTCTATTTAATTCTAATTCTATTTCTATTATTTCTAATCTATTGCCATAGTGGCGCAGTGGTGAGAATGCAGCATTGCAGGCTAATTCTGCCCACTGCCAGCCGTTCGATCCTCATTGATTCAAGGTCGACTCAGCCTTCCGTCCTTTCGAGGTGGGTAAAATGAGGACCCAGGTTGTTGGGGGCAAGAGGCTGGCTCTGTAAACCGCTTAGAGAAGGCTGTAAAGTCTGTTGCTATTGCTATTGCTCTCTAAAGACCTGTCCTCTCACCTGTCTTCTGATTAAAAGAATCCCTGCTGCAGAAGAGACTTTGGAGTCCTGCCAGCAAGGTGTATAGAGATGTGTAAATTAATCTGTTAGGTCACCAGCCGTGGTGTGATTCAGGCTTTCAATTGTCCAGGTTTTGGACAGGCAGCATAATTCTAAGACTTATATAGTTTCAATTGTGCTCACTTGGAGCTCGGATGCCAAAAAAAGAAGAGGAAAAAAGAAAAAGAAAGAAGTAGAACTCTATTAAGGTTTGGCACAAAGCACATACATCAGGCTGTCACAATCCGTCCTGGAGAAAAAAAAGTAGATTTCTTTCTCTAGCAAAGAACAGATTATTTGAGGGTAGCGTGGGAACGAGTAAGTAAAGGAAGGAAGGGAAGGTTTTCTCTTTGGAATCTGCTCGTCACGTCTCTTTGTCAGCCAAGAAAGTGGCCGCACCTCTGAAGTCCCAAAGAAGCCCAAACTTCGGTGATTAATCATCGCTCTGTCAAAAAGAAGCAGAAGGACATAAAGAAGGAATTCTCTCTTTTTAGTTCTGGTGTAGTCACTTGCTTCTGAAATGGGCGGCTCTCCAAACTGGATGAAGGGAGGGGGGGGGGGAGAGATAGGGATAGATAGATAGATAGATAGATAGATAGATAGATAGATAGATAGATAGATAGATGGATGGATGATAGATAGATGATAGATAAATAATGGATGGATGGATGGATGGATGGATGGATGGATGGATGGATGGATGGATGGATGGATGGATGGATGATAGATGATAGAGATAGATAGATAGATGATAGATAATGGATGGATGGATGATAGATAGATGATAGACAGAGATGAGATAGACAGATAAATAGATAGATAATGTATGTATGTACTGTATGTATGTATGTATGTATGTATGATAGATAGATAGATAGATAGATAGAGATGAGATAGATAGATAGATAGATAGATAGATAGACAGAGATGAGATAGATAGATAAATAGATAAATAGATAAATTATGTATGTATGTATGTATGTATGTATGTTAGATAGATAGATAGATAGATAGATAGATGATAGATAGATAGATAGATAGATAGATAGATAGATAGATAGATAGATAGATAGATAGTTAATGGATGGATGGATGGATGATAGATAGAGATAGAGATGAGATAGATAGATAGATAGATAGATAGATAGATAGATAGATGATAGATAGACAGAGATGAGATAGATAGATAGATAGATAAATAGATAAATTATGTATGTATGTATGTATGTATGTATGTATGTAAGATAGATAGATAGATAGATAGATAGATAGATAGATAGATAGATAGATAGATAGACAGACAGACAGACAGACAGACAGACAGACAGACAGACAGACATAGATAATGGATGGATGGATGAATGAATGATAGATTGATGATAGATAGACAGAGGTGATATAGATAGATCATAGATAGATAGATAGATAGATAGATAGATAGATAGATAGATAGATAGATAGATAGAAAGATAGATGATAGATATCATAGAGATGTATTTATAGATTTAGAGACAGTAAGAGGTGATATAGAGATAGGAATAGACAGACACAGACCGAAGAAAAGAAAAAGTGGTAGAAATATGGATGATAGATAGATGATAGATAGATAGATGATGATTAGAGAACATAGGGGAGAGAGAGGGGGGGAGGGAAAGAGAGAGAGAGACAGAGAGAGACAGAGAGAGAGAATCTACCCATTCTCCATCCATTTTCTCAAAAATCAACATTTATTGTGACAGGACCCACCCCAAAACAAGAAGCATCAACGCATCTCAGATTATGAGAAACATCGCCCCAGTTTGTCAATGTGGGGTCTCCTGCCTAGCGTCTCTCCCGCTTCACCTTTATCTTTTGTGGAAATGTCAGGGACCGATGCGGAAGCCTATTCCGTGCGCAACATGCGTTCCAGCCCCAGCTATTGTCTTTTCTGTGTACCTGAATGTCCTTTTCAAATGTCACCCCTTGGATAATTTGCTCAAGGAGGCTCCTGTTTAGGGTGGCTGTGAACAAAGATTAATCTTCCTTCCTTATTTCCTCCCTCCCTCCCTTTCTCCCCCTCCCTCCCTTTTCCCCCCCTACTATCTCCCTCCCTCCCTTCTCCATTTCCTTCCTTCCCTCCTCCCTTTCTCTCCTTCCACCCTCCCTCCTCCTTTCTCTCCTTCCACCCTCCCTCCCTCCCTCCTACTGCCTTCATTCCTCCCTCCCTCCTCCATTTCTCTCCTTCCTTCTTTCCTTCCTTCCCTCCTCTCTCCCTCTCTCCCTCCTCCATTTCTCTCCTTCCTTCTTTCCTTCCTTTCCCCTCTCTCCCTCCCTCCTCCATCTCTCCTTCCTTCCTCCCTCCCTCCTCCTTCCCTCCCTCCTCCATTTCTCTCCTTCCCTCTTCCCTCCCTCCTCCCTCCCTCCTACTGCCTTCATCCCTCCCTCCCTCCTCCATTTCTCTCCTTCCTTCCTTCCTTCCTTCCTTCCTTCCTCCCTCCCTCCCTCCCTCCCTCCTCCATTTCTCTCCTCCCTCCCTCCCTCCCTCCCTCCTCCATTTCTCTCCTTCCCTCCTCCCTCCCTCCTCCCTCCCTCCTACTACCTTCATCCCTCCCTCCCTCCTCCATTTCTCTCCTTCCTCCCTCCCTCCCTCCCCTCCCTCCCTCAAGGACTACCTGTACATTGGAAGGAATCACTGACTTGGAGTAATGCATTGAGTGTGTTTTAGCCTATTTCTTTCTACTTATAGATCTGCTTATATAAAGGTGACCTCAGAAAATGCCAAACGTCCCTTTGTATGCAGCACAGAAATTTTAATT